>CM074721.1:6821727-6881727 GCA_037306005.1 Rhinophrynus dorsalis
TTACTATTTCCCAATCTGTGTTACTATTTCCCTGGTATTTCCCAGTCTGTGTTACTATTTCCCTGGTATTTCCCAGTCTGTGTTACTATTTCCCAATCTGTGTTACTATTTCCCTGTATTTCCCAGTCTGTGTTACTATTTCCCAGTCTGTGTTACTATTTCCCAATCTGTGTTACTATTTCCCTGTATTTCCCAGTCTGTGTTACTATTTCCCTGGTATTTCCCAGTCTGTGTTACTATTTCCCTGGTATTTCCCAGTCTGTGTTACTATTTCCCAGTCTGTGTTACTATTTCCCTGGTATTTCCCAGTCTGTGTTACTATTTCCCAGTCTGTGTTACTATTTCCCAGTCTGTGTTACTGTTTCCCTGGTATTTCCCAGTCTGTATTACTATTTCCCAGTCTGTGTTACTATTTCCCTGGTATTTCCCAGTCTGTGTTACTATTTCCCAGTCTGTGTTACTATTTCCCTGGTATTTCCCAGTCTGTATTACTATTTCCCAGTCTGTGTTACTATTTCCCTGGTATTTCCCAGTCTGTGTTACTATTTCCCAGTCTGTGTTACTATTTCCCTGTATTTCCCAGTCTGTATTACTATTTCCCTGGTATTTCCCAGTCTGTGTTACTATTTCCCAGTCTGTGTTACTATTTCCCAATCTGTGTTACTATTTCCCTGGTATTTCCCAGTCTGTGTTACTATTTCCCTGGTATTTCCCAGTCTGTGTTACTATTTCCCAGTCTGTGTTACTATTTCCCTGGTATTTCCCAGTCTATGTTACTATTTCCCAGTCTGTGTTACTATTTCCCTGGTATTTCCCAGTCTGTGTTACTATTTCCCAGTCTGTGTTACTATTCCCCAGTCTGTGTTACTATTTCCCTGGTATTTCCCAGTCTGTGTTACTATTTCCCTGGTATTTCCCAGTCTGTGTTACTATTTCCCAGTCTGTGTTACTATTTCCCTGGTATTTCCCAGTCTATGTTACTATTTCCCAGTCTGTGTTACTATTTCCCTGGT
Organism: Rhinophrynus dorsalis; assembly: GCA_037306005.1. Taxonomy (NCBI): domain Eukaryota; kingdom Metazoa; phylum Chordata; class Amphibia; order Anura; family Rhinophrynidae; genus Rhinophrynus; species Rhinophrynus dorsalis. Next base: position 6,822,741 of record CM074721.1, read on the forward strand.
ATTTCCCAGTCTGTGTTACTATTTCCCAGTCTGTGTTACTATTTCCCTGGTATTTCCCAGTCTGTGTTACTATTTCCCAGTCTGTGTTACTATTTCCCTGGTATTTCCCTGTCTGTTACTATTTCCCAGTCTGTGTTACTATTTCCCTGGTATTTCCCAGTCTGTGTTACTATTTCCCTGGTATTTCCCAGTCTGTGTTACTATTTCCCAGTCTGTGTTACTATTTCCCTGGTATTTCCCAGTCTGTGTTACTATTTCCCTGGTATTTCCCAGTCTGTATTACTATTTCCCAGTCTGTATTACTATTTCACTGGTATTTCCCAGTCTGTATTACTATTTCCCTGGTATTTCCCAGTCTGTATTACTATTTCCCAGTCTGTGTTACTATTTCCCTGGTATTTCCCAGTCTGTATTACTATTTCCCAGTCTGTGTTACTATTTCCCAGTCTGTGTTACTATTTCCCTGGTATTTCCCAGTCTGTGTTACTATTTCCCAGTCTGTGTTACTATTTCCCTGGTATTTCCCAGTCTGTATTACTATTTCCCAGTCTGTATTACTATTTCCCTGGTATTTCCCAGTCTGTATTACTATTTCCCAGTCTGTGTTACTATTTCCCAGTCTGTGTTACTATTTCCCTGGTATTTCCCAGTCTGTGTTACTATTTCCCAGTCTGTGTTACTATTTCCCTGGTATTTCCCAGTCTGTGTTACTATTTCCCAGTCTGTGTTACTATTTCTCAGTCTGTGTTACTATTTCCCAGTCTGTGTTACTATTTCTCAGTCTGTGTTACTATTTCCCTGGTATTTCCCAGTCTGTGTTACTATTTCCCAGTCTGTGTTACTATTTCCCTGGTATTTCCCAGTCTGTGTTACTATTTCCCAGTCTGTGTTACTATTTCCCTGGTATTTCCCAGTCTGTATTACTATTTCCCAGTCTGTATTACTATTTCCCTGGTATTTCCCAGTCTGTATTACTATTTCCCAGTCTGTGTTACTATTTCCCAGTCTGTGTTACTATTTCCCTGGTATTTCCCAGTCTGTGTTACTATTTCCCAGTCTGTGTTACTATTTCCCTGGTATTTCCCAGTCTGTGTTACTATTTCCCAGTCTGTGTTACTATTTCTCAGTCTGTGTTACTATTTCTCAGTCTGTGTTACTATTTCCCAGTCTGTGTTACTATTTCCCTGGTATTTCCCAGTCTGTGTTACTATTTCCCAGTCTGTGTTACTATTTCCCAGTCTGTGTTACTATTTCTCAGTCTGTGTTACTATTTCCCAGTCTGTGTTACTATTTCCCTGGTATTTCCCAGTCTGTGTTACTATTTCCCAGTCTGTATTACTATTTCCCTGGTATTTCCCAGTCTGCGTTACTATTTCCCAGTCTGTATTACTGTTTCCCTGGTATTTCCCTGTCTGTTACTATTTCCCAGTCTGTGTTACTATTTCCCTGGTATTTCCCAGTCTGTTACTATTTCCCAGTCTGTGTTACTATTTCCCTGGTATTTCCCAGTCTATGTTACTATTTCCCAGTCTGTGTTACTGTTTCCCTGGTATTTCCCTGTCTGTATGACTATTTCCCAGTCTGTGCTCCTATTTTCCTGGTATTTCCCAGTCTGTATTACTATTTCCCAGTCTGTGCTACTATTTTCCTGGTATTTCCCTGTCTGTGTTACTATTTCCCTGATATTTTCCAGTCTGTGTTACTATTTCTTGGTATTTCCCAGTCTGTGTGTCACTGGTAGTCACAGGCTCACACATCCACTGCCTGAGGCACCATGGTCCACTGTCTGTCATTTCTTGCCCTTCTGTATAGATCCCTGGGAGTCCAGAACCGTGTGAGAACCAAAAGGTTACAGTATCAGGGAGTATGAATGAGATGCACTGATATATCGGTATATCATTAGCTAGCATATTAGTATTAATACCTAGAATAGTATTAATAATGGGACTCTACTGGTTACATATAACACTAATAACCGACAACTAGAGTAATATCACTATTCTTATTAATAGCATTTTTTCCTTGCCTTTAACCCTTTGAATAAGAGAGGTGTGTATAGCGCATTGCAGAGCAATACGTTGCACACTTGTCAGGCACTCGATGGGTTATCTGTGTTCCCTCTGATAAATACGTCTCTTTGGGGCATAGTCACAAAGATAATGTGAAGTAATTCTGAGATAAACCGACTGTACCACAGGGGTCACATTAATATTCCCCAAATTAGCAATATTTTAGATGGGATTTTAAAAGTAGGGAGATCCATAACACATTGCAAAGCATTCAAGGGGTTAAACGCATAATTTAAATCAGTATTTGCCCCACATGGTGCAGTTTTCTTGCCCCAGAATTGCACGTTTTGTATGTGTGAGTACGAGGCCGGTTTTTTATAATTAATTCAGTTCATCACTAATTCACTGAAATATGACTTTACTTAATACATCACGGTTAGAGAAAAAAAAAATAGCTTTGACTGGCCCCCCTCCCCAAACACAGTGATAGGCAACCTGTGGTCCTCTAGCTGTTGGAGACTACAACTCCACTGGCTGGTTGGGGGGCATGGTGTAAGCCCCAACAGCCTCAGAGCCACAGGTTGCCTCGCCCTACCCTGACACTCGGATTTTGTGCAGCTACATGAGATGTGGAATCAGAATGTATTAATGTAAAATGTTACAGTGTATCACACTCTTTACCACTCCTCCATTACAGTGTATCACAGTCTTTACCACTCCTCCATTACAGTGTATCACAGTCTTTAACTCTCCTCTGTTACAGTGTATCACAGTCTTTACCTCTCCTCTGTTACAGTGTATCACACTTTTTACCACTCCTCCATTACAGTGTATCACACTCTTTACCACTCCTCCATTACAGTGTATCACACTCTTTACCTCTCCTCTGTTACAGTGTATCACACTCTTTACCTCTCCTTCGTTACAGTGTATCACAGTCTTTACCACTCCTCCATTACAGTGTATCACAGTCTTTTCCTCTCCTCCATTACAGTGTATCACAGTCTTTACTCCTCCGTTACAGTGTATCACAGTCTTTACCTCTCCTCTGTTACAGTGTATCACAGTCTTTACATATCCTCTGTTACAATGTATCACAGTCTTTACCTCTCCTCCATTACAGTGTATCACAGTCTTTTCCTCTCCTCTGTTACAATGTATCACACTCTTTACCTCTCCTCCATTACAGTGTATCACAGTCTTTACGTCTCCTCTGTTACAGTGTATCACACTCTTTACCTCTCCTCCATTACAGTGTATCACAGTCTTTTCCTCTCCTCTGTTACAGTGTATCACAGTGTTTACTTCTCCATTACAGTGTATCACAGTCTTTACCTCTCCTCCATTACAGTGTATCACAGTCTTTACTTCTCCATTACAGTGTATCACAGTCTTCACCTCTCCTCTGTTACAGTGTATCACAGTCTTCCCTCTCTTCTCCCCAGGAATAATACAGACAGTCTCTATAGCGGGACCCTTCCTGGGCTCATTATTGGCGGCTTTCTGTTCAAAGCTTTATGTGGACATTGGCTTTATCAACCTAGGTAATATATTATTCTGATTTTTACCAAATTATATGTATAATGAAAATTATATTTGTATATGTGTATTTATACCTTGATTTTAGTAGTACAGATAATATCCCATAACATTTATATCATTTTCTGTTTATCTATCTATCTATCTATCTATCTATCTATCTATCTATCTATCTATCTCATATCTATTTATCTATCTATCTATCTATCTATCTATCTATCTATCTATCTCTATCTATCTATCTATCTATCTCTATCTATCTCATATCTATCTATCTATCTCATATCTATCTATCTATCTATCTATGTATCTATCTCATATCTATCTATCTATCTATCTATCTATCTATCTATCTATCTCATATCTATCTATCTATGTATCTATCTCATATCTATCTATCTATCTATCTATCTGTCTATATCTCTATCTATCTATCTCATATCTATCTCATATCTATCTATCTATCTATCTATCTATCTATCTATCTATCTATCGCATATCTATCTCATATCTATCTCATATCTATTTCATATCTATCTATTTATCTATCTCATATCTATCTATTTATCTATCGCATATCTATCTATCTATCTATCTATCTATCTATCTATCTATCTCATATCTATCTATCTATGTATCTATCTCATATCTATCTATCTATCTATCTATCTATCTATCTATCTATCTATCTCATATCTATCTATCTATGTATCTATCTCATATCTATCTATCTATCTATCTATCTATATCTCTATCTATCTATCTATCTCATATCTATCTCATATCTATCTATCTATCTATCTATCTATCTATCTATCGCATATCTATCTCATATCTATCTCATATCTATCTATCTCATATCTATCTATTTATCTATCTATCGCATATCTATCTATCTATCTATCTATCTATCTATCTATCTATCTATCTATCTCATATCTATCTATCTATTGCATATCTATCTATCTCATATCTATCTATCTATCTATCTATCTATCTATCTATCTATCTATCTATCTATCTATCTATCCCATATATCCCATAGCCTCGCAGCCAGCCCCAAAGGCAACCGGAACTTTCATAGGGCGGGACCCAGCTCCCTGTCAACCAGGCCGTCTGGATACGGTACCTTCTGAGGCTAAGCCACACTGAGGCAGCCTGGGGGACCCACATGGGCCTAAGATGAGCTATATTCTGCACCAGGCAATCTTGTGCCCCAAGCGTGACCTCTTCTGTAGCTGCTGCTATGCTGCTCCAATCCGCTGTAGCAGGGGCAGTTCGAAGGGCTGGGAGGGAGGGAAAACAAAAGGTAAATTACTGCACCTACATAGAAACACAGCTTTTCATACAACTAGACCCTCCTCTCCCTTCCTCCCACCACACCCAGGCCCTCTCCCTTGCCCCCAGGTGATTGGCCGCCCTCCCCCAGGAGCACTGGGAAAGGGGTGAGGGAGCACAGCCCCCAGCCCAGGACAAAGGAAGAAGGCAGGGCTGCCAGCCATCTTAGTTTCCTTCCGTGGGCATTATGCCCCTCAGGCGTCTATTCTCTACACTATGATATGTGATGACTTTAGTACATGCCAGTGCGTACATTCCCAGAAGAAAGGAACATCCCAAAACACCCGCACCCTGTCCTGTTACCCTCCTCTAGGGGCAGGATGGGGAGAATGGAGCTCAGTAAATTGGCTTTAATCAGAAGAAGGGCCAGTGAATAAGTACTCAGTTCAATTGTTTTTTTGTGTGTAATCGTATTGACCCCCCAGCGAGACATTCGGTTCCTCTGTACGTTCAGTTGAGTCTCAGACTCTTTTTACTAACTGCAAGTAGATGGCGCTCACATCACTGAAAGAAGAAGGGAAAGCAAATCAAAAACAGTTGCTTAAAGAGAAAGTAATGATTCCTAAGAATAACACCCTCGTTACCTTACTATGGCCAGAAAATTCTAATGGCCCCTCTGTTTTTCATGCACCTGGATTCCAGGGCTAAGATCTTCAATCTGGCTTGGATGACAGGTCCATGGAGGCAGACATGACAGTTACTGGCACAATGTGAGGTCCATGGAGGCGGACATGACAGTTACTGGCAGGATATCAGGTCCATGGAGGCGGACATGACAGTTACTGGCAGGATGTCATGTCCATGGAAGAGGACATGACAGTTACTGGCAGGATGTCAGATCCATGCAGGCAGACATGACAGTTACTGGCAGGATATCAGGTTCATGGAGGCAGACATGACAGTTACTGGCAGGATGTCAGGTACATGTAGGAGGACATGACAGTTACTGGCAGGATGTCAGGTCCATGGAGGAGGACATGACAGTTACTGGCAGAATATCAGGTCCATGGAGGAGGACATGACAGTTACTGGCAGGATGTCAGGTCCATGGAGGCAGACATGACAGTTACTGGCAGGATGGCAGGTCCATGGAGGTGGCCATGACAGTTAATGGCAGGATGTCAGGTCCATGGAGGCAGCCATGACAGTTACTGGCAGGATGTCAGGTTCATGCAGGCGGACATGACAGTTACTGGCAGGATGTCAGGTCCATGGAGGCGGCCATGACTGTTAATGGCAGGATGTCAGGTCCATGGAGGCGGCCATGACAGTTACTGGCAGGATGTCAGGTTCATGCAGGCGGACATGACAGTTACTGGCAGGATGTCAGGTTCATGCAGGCAGATATGACAGTTACTGGCAGGATGTCAGGTTCATACAGGCGGACATGACAGTTACTGGCAGGATGTGAGGTCTATGGAGGCGGACATGACAGTTACTGGCAGGATGACAAGTCCATGGAGGAGGACATGACAGTTACTGGCAGGATGTCAGGTTCATACAGGCGGACATGACAGTTACTGGCAGGATGTCAGGTCTATGGAGGAGGACATGACAGTTACTGGCAGGATGTCAGGTCCATGGAGGAGGACATGACAGTTACTGGCAGGATGTCAGGTCCATGGAGGCAGACATGACAGTTACTGGCAGGATGTCAGGTCCATGGAGGCGGACATGACAGTTACTGGTAGGATGTCAGGTCCATGGAGGAGGACATGACAGTTACTAGCAGGATGTCAGGTCCATGGAGGAGGACATGACAGTTACTGGCAGGATATCAGGTCCATGGAGGCGGACATGACAGTTACTGACAGGATGTCAGGTCCATGGAGGCAGACAGGAAAGTTACTGGCAGGATGTCAGGCTCATGGAGGCAGACATGACAGTTACTGGCAGGACCACAGGATATCAAAGTCCACTCACTGCACATGGACATCTTAGTTCTTTTAGGACCAGTGCATTGTTTAGCATAATGCTATCCCACTGGTCCTTAAAGGGATAGCTAGGCTCATGTACTCTGCTTACTTCAGCTGCCAGTAACTGTCATGTCCACCCCAATGGACCGGTCACCCTGGCCTGATTGTATATGTTATCTCCTTAACAATTCCACAAGGGCAACATTGATAGAGGCCATTAAGATATTCTCTCCATAGTAAGGTGTGGAGTCATTATTAGGTTTTATTCTCCTTTAAATGTGCATACACATAATTAAAGAAGAAGAAAATAGCTAAAATATATTGGCGTAGAATACTAAAATAACAAATGTTAATATAAACTTTTAACTCTTTAAATACAAGGGGCCTCTACAGCTCCTCCTAGGGGTTAAACAGAGATCGATGTAGTCAGCTGTGTAGTTTATTGCATGAACACTGATCCCCCCTCTATCTCTGCATTAAAGACAACGTTTCCCTCCGTCTCAATGATATTCGCTGGGTTGGCGCTTGGTGGATTGGATTTTTAGGAAGCGGAGCCGCAAACGCACTGGCGGCCATTTTCTTCTGGTTTCTGCCTAAATCCCTTCCCAAGGAGGGCGAGGAAGATCATACAGAACTGAAGGAAGCCCTCAGACCAATCGCACTAGAGAACAACGGACTAAATGGCACCAAAAATAAGAAGGAGAAATTTGCTCTGAGAGGTGAGTAGAATAGAGAAGACGCATATCAGACTTGATAATAAAGAATACGGGGGGGGGGGGGCGTCTTATACTCTTATAGAATAAACTCATCACACCGACAACAAATGCTCTCATATATACATGAGGACCACCTTAATATTCCTACGCTTGTGAGGATAATAGTTCTGCCTCCACACAGCTCAATCATGACTACAGATCAATCTTTCAATCGATCATTGTATCTATATATTGATTTCCCTGTCGTCATTGAGGAACGCAGGGACCATGGGGTTATGGAGCATGCCTATAGGAGGCGGAGCACTCTAATAAAACTCCTCCCACCAGGGGAGGGCTGGCCTGGGGGGCAAGGGGGCAATAGCCCCCCAGGCTGGTAATGAATATGGGCCTGTGGGCCACTGCCTCCCTCGATTTCCCATTTGCTGCTGTAAATAGAGTAAACAGCATGTAAGAAGCTACATGAGTATTATAGCTCCATTTCAGTTATAAGCTCTGTGGTATCACTAGTGTAGATCCATTTCACTTTTAAGCTCTGTGGTATCACTAGTGTAGATCCATTTCAGTTGTAAGCTCTGTGGTATCACTAGTGTAGATCCATTTCAGTTATAAGCTATGTGGTATCACTAGTGTAGATCCATTTCAGTTGTAAGCTCTGTGGTATCACTAGTGTAGATCCATTTCAGTTGTAAGCTCTGTGGTATCACTAGTGTAGATCCATTTCAGTTGTAAGCTCTGTGGTATCACTAGTGTAGATCCATTTCAGTTATAATCTCTGTGGTATCACTAGTGTAGATACATTTCAGTTATAATCTCTGTGGTGTCACTAGTGTAGACACATTTCAGTTATAAGCTCTGTGGTATCACTAGTGTAGATCCATTTCAGTTGTAAGCTCTGTGGTATCACTAGTGTAGATCCATTTCAGTTGTAAGCTCTGTGGTATCACTAGTGTAGATCCATTTCAGTTGTAAGCTCTGTGGTATCACTAGTGTAGATCCATTTCAGTTATAATCTCTGTGGTATCACTAGTGTAGATACATTTCAGTTATAAGCTCTGTGGTATCACTAGTGTAGATCCATTTCACTTTTAAGCTCTGTGGTATCACTAGTGTAGATCCATTTCAGTTGTAAGCTCTGTGGTATCTCTAGTGTAGATCCATTTCAATTGTCATCTCTGTGGTATCACTAGTGTAGATCCATTTCAGTTGTAAGCTCTGTGGTATCACTAGTGTAGATCCATTTCAGTTGTAAGCTCTGTGGTATCACTAGTGTAGACCCATTTCAGTTGTAAGCTCTGTGGTATCACTAGTGTAGATCCATTTCAGTTGTAAGCTCTGTGGTATCACTAGTGTAGATCCATTTCAGTTGTAAGCGCTGTGGTATCACTAGTGTAGATCCATTTCAGTTGTAAGCTCTGCGGTATCACTAGTGTAGATCCATTTCAGTTATAAGCTCTGTGGTATCTCTAGTGTAGATCCATTTCAATTGTCATCTCTGTGGTATCACTAGTGTAGATCCATTTCAGTTGTAAGCGCTGTGGTATCACTAGTGTAGATCCATTTCAGTTATAAGCTCTGTGGTATCACTAGTGTAGATCCATTTCAGTTATATGCTCTGTGGTATCACTAGTGTAGATCCATTTCAGTTGTAAGCTCTGTGGTATCACTAGTGTACCTCCATTTCAGTTGTAAGCTCTGCGGTATCACTAGTGTAGATCTATTTCAGTTATAAGCTCTGTGGTATCTCTAGTGTAGATCCATTTCAATTGTCATCTCTGTGGTATCACTAGTGTAGATCCATTTCAGTTGTAAGCGCTGTGGTATCACTAGTGTAGATCCATTTCAGTTGTAAGCTCTGCGGTATCACTAGTGTAGATCCATTTCAGTTGTAAGCTCTGTGGTATCACTAGTGTAGATCCATTTCAGTTATAAGCTCTGTGGTATCTCTAGTGTAGATCCATTTCAATTGTCATCTCTGTGGTATCACTAGTGTAGACACATTTCAGTTATAAGCTCTGTGGTATCACTAGTGTAGATCCATTTCAGTTGTAAGCGCTGTGGTATCACTAGTGTAGATCCATTTCAGTTGTAAGCTCTGCGGTATCACTAGTGTAGATCCATTTCAGTTGTAAGCTCTGTGGTATCACTAGTGTAGATCCATTTCAGTTATATGCTCTGTGGTATCACTAGTGTAGATCCATTTCAGTTGTAAGCTCTGTGGTATCACTAGTGTAGATTCATTTCAGTTATAAGCTCTGTGGTATCACTAGTGTAGATCCATTTCAGTTGTAAGCTCTGTGGTATCACTAGTGTAGATCCATTTCAGTTGTAAGCTCTGTGGTATCACTAGTGTAGATACATTTCAGTTATAAGCTCTGTGGTATCACTAGTGTAGATTTATTTCAGTTATAAGCTCTGTGGTATCACTAGTGTAGATCCATTTCAGTTGTAAGCTCTGTGGTATCACTAGTGTAGATCCATTTCAGTTATATGCTCTGTGGTATCACTAGTGTAGATCCATTTCAGTTGTAAGCTCTGTGGTGTCACTAGTGTAGATCCATTTCAGTTGTAAGCTCTGTGTTATCACTAGTGTAGATCCATTTCAGTTGTAAGCTCTGTGGTATCACTAGTGTAGATCCATTTCAGTTGCAAGCTCTGTGGTATCACTAGTGTAGATACATTTCAGTTATTAGCTCTGTGGTATCACTAGTGTAGATCCATTTCAGTTATAAGCTCTGTGGTATCTCTAGTGTAGATCCATTTCAGTTGAAAGCTCTGTGGTATCACTAGTGTAGATCCATTTCAGTTATTAGCTCTGTGGTATCACTAGTGTAGATCCATTTCAGTTATAAGCTCTGTGGTATCACTAGTGTAGATCCATTTCAGTTATTAGCTCTGTGGTATCACTAGTGTAGATCCATTTCAGTTATAAGCTCTGTGGTATCACTAGTGTAGATCCATTTCAGTTGTAAGCTCTGTGATATCACTAGTGTAGATCCATTTCAGTTATTAGCTCTGTGGTATCACTAGTGTAGATCCATTTCAGTTATTAGCTCTGTGGTATCACTAGTGTAGATCCATTTCAGTTATAAGCTCTGTGGTATCACTAGTGTAGATCCATTTCAGTTGTAAGCTCTGTGGTGTCACTAGTGTAGATCCATTTCAGTTGTAAGCTCTGTGGTATCACTAGTGTAGATCCATTTCAGATGTAAGCTCTGTGGTATCACTAGTGTAGATCCATTTCTGTTATAAGCTCTGTGATATCACTAGTGTAGATCCATTTCAGTTGTAAGCTCTGTGGTATCACTAGTGTAGATCTATTTCAGTTATAAGCTCTGTGGTGTCACTAGTGTAGATCCATTTCAGTTGTAAGCTCTGTGTTATCACTAGTGTAGATCCATTTCAGTTGTACGCTCTGTGGTATCACTAGTGTAGATCCATTTCAGTTATAAGCTCTGTGGTATCACTAGTGTAGATCCATTTCACTTTTAAGCTCTGTGGTATCACTAGTGTAGATCCATTTCAGTTGTAAGCTCTGTGGTATCACTAGTGTAGATCCATTTCAGTTATAAGCTATGTGGTATCACTAGTGTAGATCCATTTCAGTTGTAAGCTCTGTGGTATCACTAGTGTAGATCCATTTCAGTTGTAAGCTCTGTGGTATCACTAGTATAGATCCATTTCAGTTATAAGCTCTGTGGTATCACTAGTGTAGATCCATTTCACTTTTAAGCTCTGTGGTATCACTAGTGTAGATCCATTTCAGTTGTAAGCTCTGTGGTATCACTAGTGTAGATCCATTTCAGTTATAAGCTATGTGGTATCACTAGTGTAGATCCATTTCAGTTGTAAGCTCTGTGGTATCACTAGTGTAGATCCATTTCAGTTGTAAGCTCTGTGGTATCACTAGTGTAGATCCATTTCAGTTGTAAGCTCTGTGGTATCACTAGTGTAGATCCATGTCAGTTATAAGCTCTGTGATATCACTAGTGTAGATCCCTTTCAGTTATAATCTCTGTGGTATCACTAGTGTAGATACATTTCAGTTATAAGCTCTGTGGTATCACTAGTGTAGATCCATTTCACTTTTAAGCTCTGTGGTATCACTAGTGTAGATCCATTTCAGTTGTAAGCTCTGTGGTATCACTAGTGTAGATCCATTTCAGTTGTAAGCTCTGTGGTATCACTAGTGTAGATCCATTTCAGTTATAAGCTCTGTGGTATCACTAGTGTAGATCCATTTCAATTGTAAGCTCTGTGGTATCACTAGTGTAGATCCATTTCAGTTGTAAGCTCTGTGGTATCACTAGTGTAGATCCATTTCAGTTATTAGCTCTGTGGTATCACTAGTGTAGATCCATTTCAGTTATAATCTCTGTGGTATCACTAGTGTAGATCCATTTCAGTTATAATCTCTGTGGTATCTCTAGTGTAGATCCATTTCAATTGTCATCTCTGTGGTATCACTAGTGTAGATCCATTTCAGTTGTAAGCTCTGTGGTATCACTAGTGTAGATCCATTTCAGTTGTAAGCTCTGTGGTATCACTAGTGTAGACCCATTTCAGTTGTAAGCTCTGTGGTATCACTAGTGTAGATCCATTTCAGTTATAAGCTCTGTGGTATCTCTAGTGTAGATCCATTTCAGTTGAAAGCTCTGTGGTATCACTAGTGTAGATCCATTTCAGTTATTAGCTCTGTGGTATCACTAGTGTAGATCCATTTCAGTTATAAGCTCTGTGGTATCACTAGTGTAGATCCATTTCAGTTATTAGCTCTGTGGTATCACTAGTGTAGATCCATTTCAGTTATAAGCTCTGTGGTATCACTAGTGTAGATCCATTTCAGTTGTAAGCTCTGTGATATCACTAGTGTAGATCCATTTCAGTTATTAGCTCTGTGGTATCACTAGTGTAGATCCATTTCAGTTATTAGCTCTGTGGTATCACTAGTGTAGATCCATTTCAGTTATAAGCTCTGTGGTATCACTAGTGTAGATCCATTTCAGTTGTAAGCTCTGTGGTGTCACTAGTGTAGATCCATTTCAGTTGTAAGCTCTGTGGTATCACTAGTGTAGATCCATTTCAGATGTAAGCTCTGTGGTATCACTAGTGTAGATCCATTTCTGTTATAAGCTCTGTGATATCACTAGTGTAGATCCATTTCAGTTGTAAGCTCTGTGGTATCACTAGTGTAGATCTATTTCAGTTATAAGCTCTGTGGTGTCACTAGTGTAGATCCATTTCAGTTGTAAGCTCTGTGTTATCACTAGTGTAGATCCATTTCAGTTGTACGCTCTGTGGTATCACTAGTGTAGATCCATTTCAGTTATAAGCTCTGTGGTATCACTAGTGTAGATCCATTTCACTTTTAAGCTCTGTGGTATCACTAGTGTAGATCCATTTCAGTTGTAAGCTCTGTGGTATCACTAGTGTAGATCCATTTCAGTTATAAGCTATGTGGTATCACTAGTGTAGATCCATTTCAGTTGTAAGCTCTGTGGTATCACTAGTGTAGATCCATTTCAGTTGTAAGCTCTGTGGTATCACTAGTATAGATCCATTTCAGTTATAAGCTCTGTGGTATCACTAGTGTAGATCCATTTCACTTTTAAGCTCTGTGGTATCACTAGTGTAGATCCATTTCAGTTGTAAGCTCTGTGGTATCACTAGTGTAGATCCATTTCAGTTATAAGCTATGTGGTATCACTAGTGTAGATCCATTTCAGTTGTAAGCTCTGTGGTATCACTAGTGTAGATCCATTTCAGTTGTAAGCTCTGTGGTATCACTAGTGTAGATCCATTTCAGTTGTAAGCTCTGTGGTATCACTAGTGTAGATCCATGTCAGTTATAAGCTCTGTGATATCACTAGTGTAGATCCCTTTCAGTTATAATCTCTGTGGTATCACTAGTGTAGATACATTTCAGTTATAAGCTCTGTGGTATCACTAGTGTAGATCCATTTCACTTTTAAGCTCTGTGGTATCACTAGTGTAGATCCATTTCAGTTGTAAGCTCTGTGGTATCACTAGTGTAGATCCATTTCAGTTGTAAGCTCTGTGGTATCACTAGTGTAGATCCATTTCAGTTATAAGCTCTGTGGTATCACTAGTGTAGATCCATTTCAGTTGTAAGCTCTGTGGTATCACTAGTGTAGATCCATTTCAGTTGTAAGCTCTGTGGTATCACTAGTGTAGATCCATTTCAGTTATTAGCTCTGTGGTATCACTAGTGTAGATCCATTTCAGTTATAATCTCTGTGGTATCACTAGTGTAGATCCATTTCAGTTATAATCTCTGTGGTATCTCTAGTGTAGATCCATTTCAATTGTCATCTCTGTGGTATCACTAGTGTAGATCCATTTCAGTTGTAAGCTCTGTGGTATCACTAGTGTAGATCCATTTCAGTTGTAAGCTCTGTGGTATCACTAGTGTAGACCCATTTCAGTTGTAAGCTCTGTGGTATCACTAGTGTACCTCCATTTCAGTTGTAAGCTCTGCGGTATCACTAGTGTAGATCTATTTCAGTTTTAAGCTCTGTGGTATCTCTAGTGTAGATCCATTTCAATTGTCATCTCTGTGGTATCACTAGTGTAGATCCATTTCAGTTGTAAGCGCTGTGGTATCACTAGTGTAGATCCATTTCAGTTGTAAGCTCTGCGGTATCACTAGTGTAGATCCATTTCAGTTGTAAGCTCTGTGGTATCACTAGTGTAGATCCATTTCAGTTATAAGCTCTGTGGTATCTCTAGTGTAGATCCATTTCAATTGTCATCTCTGTGGTATCACTAGTGTAGACACATTTCAGTTATAAGCTCTGTGGTATCACTAGTGTAGATCCATTTCAGTTGTAAGCGCTGTGGTATCACTAGTGTAGATCCATTTCAGTTGTAAGCTCTGCGGTATCACTAGTGTAGATCCATTTCAGTTGTAAGCTCTGTGGTATCACTAGTGTAGATCCATTTCAGTTATATGCTCTGTGATATCACTAGTGTAGATCCATTTCAGTTGTAAGCTCTGTGGTATCACTAGTGTAGATTCATTTCAGTTATAAGCTCTGTGGTATCACTAGTGTAGATCCATTTCAGTTGTAATCTCTGTGGTATCACTAGTGTAGATCCATTTCAGTTGTAAGCTCTGTGGTATCACTAGTGTAGATACATTTCAGTTATAAGCTCTGTGGTATCACTAGTGTAGATTTATTTCAGTTATAAGCTCTGTGGTATCACTAGTGTAGATCCATTTCAGTTGTAAGCTCTGTGGTGTCACTAGTGTAGATCCATTTCAGTTGTAAGCTCTATGTTATCACTAGTGTAGATCCATTTCAGTTGTAAGCTCTGTGGTATCACTAGTGTAGATCCATTTCAGTTGTAAGCTCTGTGGTATCACTAGTGTAGATCCATTTCAGTTATTAGCTCTGTGGTATCACTAGTGTAGATCCATTTCAGTTATAAGCTCTGTGGTATCTCTAGTGTAGATCCATTTCAGTTGAAAGCTCTGTGGTATCACTAGTGTAGATCCATTTCAGTTATTAGCTCTGTGGTATCACTAGTGTAGATCCATTTCAGTTATAAGCTCTGTGGTATCACTAGTGTAGATCCATTTCAGTTATTAGCTCTGTGGTATCACTAGTGTAGATCCATTTCAGTTGTAAGCTCTGTGGTATCACTAGTGTAGATCCATTTCAGTTGTAAGCTCTGTGATATCACTAGTGTAGATCCATTTCAGTTATTAGCTCTGTGGTATCACTAGTGTAGATCCATTTCAGTTATTAGCTCTGTGGTATCACTAGTGTAGATCCATTTCAGTTATAAGCTCTGTGGTATCACTAGTGTAGATCCATTTCAGTTGTAAGCTCTGTGGTGTCACTAGTGTAGATCCATTTCAGTTGTAAGCTCTGTGGTATCACTAGTGTAGATCCATTTCAGATGTAAGCTCTGTGGTATCACTAGTGTAGATCCATTTCTGTTATAAGCTCTGTGATATCACTAGTGTAGATCCATTTCAGTTGTATGCTCTGTGGTATCACTAGTGTAGATCCATTTCAGTTATAAGCTCTGTGGTATCACTAGTGTAGATCCATTTCAGTTATAATCTCTGTGGTATCACTAGTGTAGATCCATGTCAGTAGTAAGCTCTGTGGTATCACTAGTGTAGATCCATTTCAGTTGTAAGCTCTGTTTTATCACTAGTGTAGATCCATTTGAATTGTCATCTCTGTGGTATCTCTAGTGTAGATCCATTTCAGTTATAAGCTCTGTGGTATCACTAGTGTAGATCCATTTCAGTTGTAAGTTCTGTGGTATCACTAGTGTAGATCCATTTCAGTTATAATCTCTGTGGTATCACTAGTGTAGATCCATTTCAGTTATAAGCTCTGTGGTATCACTAGTGTAGATCCATTTCAGTTGTAAGCTCTGTGGTATCACTAGTGTAGATCCATTTCAATTGTAAGCTCTGTGGTATCACTAGTGTAGATCCATTTCAATTGTAAGCTCTGTGGTATCACTAGTGTAGATCCATTTCAGTTATTAGCTCTGTGGTATCACTAGTGTAGATCCATTTCAGTTATAAGCTCTGTGGTATCTCTAGTGTAGATCCATTTCAGTTGTAAGCTCTGTGGTATCACTAGTGTAGATCCATTTCAGTTATTAGCTCTGTGGTATCACTAGTGTAGATCCATTTCAGTTATAAGCTCTGTGGTATCACTAGTTTAGATCCATTTCAGTTGTAAGCTCTGTGGTGTCACTAGTGTAGATCCATTTCAGTTGTAAGCTCTGTGGTATCACTAGTGTAGATCCATTTCAGATGTAAGCTCTGTGGTATCACTAGTGTAGATCCATTTCTGTTATAAGCTCTGTGATATCACTAGTGTAGATCCATTTCAGTTGTAAGCTCTGTGGTATCACTAGTGTAGATCTATTTCAGTTATAAGCTCTGTGGTGTCACTAGTGTAGATCCATTTCAGTTGTAAGCTCTGTGTTATCACTAGTGTAGATCCATTTCAGTTGTACGCTCTGTGGTATCACTAGTGTAGATCTATTTCAGTTATAAGCTCTGTGGTATCACTAGTGTAGATCCATTTCAGTTATAAGCTCTGTGGTATCACTAGTGTAGATCCATGTCAGTAGTAAGCTCTGTGGTATCACTAGTGTAGATCCATTTCAGTTGTAAGCTCTGTTTTATCACTAGTGTAGATCCATTTGAATTGTCATCTGTGTGGTATCTCTAGTGTAGATCCATTTCAGTTATAAGCTCTGTGGTATCACTAGTGTAGATCCATTTCAGTTGTAAGTTCTGTGGTATCACTAGTGTAGATCCATTTCAGTTATAATCTCTGTGGTATCACTAGTGTAGATCCATTTCAGTTATAAGCTCTGTGGTATCACTAGTGTAGATCCATTTCAGTTGTAAGCTCTGTGGTATCACTAGTGTAGATCCATTTCAATTGTAAGCTCTGTGGTATCACTAGTGTAGATCCATTTCAATTGTAAGCTCTGTGGTATCACTAGTGTAGATCCATTTCAGTTATTAGCTCTGTGGTATCACTAGTGTAGATCCATTTCAGTTATAAGCTCTGTGGTATCTCTAGTGTAGATCCATTTCAGTTGTAAGCTCTGTGGTATCACTAGTGTAGATCCATTTCAGTTATTAGCTCTGTGGTATCACTAGTGTAGATTTATTTCAGTTATAAGCTCTGTGGTATCACTAGTGTAGATCCATTTTAGTTATTAGCTCTGTGGTATCACTAGTGTAGATCCATTTCAGTTATTAGCTCTGTGGTATCACTAGTGTAGATCCATTTCAGTTATTAGCTCTGTGGTATCACTAGTGTAGATCCATTTCAGTTATAAGCTCTGTGGTATCACTAGTGTAGATCCATTTCAGTTGTAAGCTCTGTGGTGTCACTAGTGTAGATCCATTTCAGTTGTAAGCTCTGTGGTATCACTAGTGTAGATCCATTTCAGATGTAAGCTCTGTGGTATCACTAGTGTAGATCCATTTCAGTTATAAGCTCTGTGGTATCACTAGTGTAGATCCATTTCAGTTATTAGCTCTGTGGTATCACTAGTGTAGATCCATTTCAGTTATAAGCTCTGTGGTATCACTAGTGTAGATCCATTTCAGTTGTAAGCTCTGTGATATCACTAGTGTAGATCCATTTTAGTTATTAGCTCTGTGGTATCACTAGTGTAGATCCATTTCAGTTATTAGCTCTGTGGTATCACTAGTGTAGATCCATTTCAGTTATAAGCTCTGTGGTATCACTAGTGTAGATCCATTTCAGTTGTAAGCTCTGTGGTGTCACTAGTGTAGATCCATTTCAGTTGTAAGCTCTGTGGTATCACTAGTGTAGATCCATTTCAGATGTAAGCTCTGTGGTATCACTAGTGTAGATCCATTTCAGTTATAAGCTCTGTGGTATCACTAGTGTAGATCCATTTCAGTTATAAGCTCTGTGGTATCACTAGTGTAGATCCATGTCAGTAGTAAGCTCTGTGGTATCACTAGTGTAGATCCATTTCAGTTGTAAGCTCTGTTTTATCACTAGTGTAGATCCATTTGAATTGTCATCTCTGTGGTATCTCTAGTGTAGATCCATTTCAGTTATAAGCTCTGTGGTATCACTAGTGTAGATCCATTTCAGTTGTAAGTTCTGTGGTATCACTAGTGTAGATCCATTTCAGTTATAATCTCTGTGGTATCACTAGTGTAGATCCATTTAAGTTATAAGCTCTGTGGTATCACTAGTGTAGATCCATTTCAGTTGTAAGCTCTGTGGTATCACTAGTGTAGATCCATTTCAATTGTAAGCTCTGTGGTATTACTAGTGTAGATCCATTTCAGTTATAAGCTCTGTGGTATCACTAGTGTAGATCCATTTCAGTTATAAGCTCTGTGGTATCAGTAGTGTAGACCAATTTCAGTTGTAAGCTCTGTGGTATCACTAGTGTAGATCCATTTCAGTTGTAAGCTCTGTGGTATCACTAGTGTAGATCTATTTCAGTTGTAAGCTCTGTGGTATCACTAGTGTAGATCCATTTCAATTGTAAGCTCTGTGGTATCACTAGTGTAGATCCATTTCAGTTGTAAGCTCTGTGGTATCACTAGTGTAGATCCATTTCAATTGTAAGCTCTGTGGTATCACTGGTGTAGATCCATTTCAGTTATAAGCTCTGTGGTATCACTAGTGTAGATCCATTTCAGTTATAAGCTCTGTGGTATCACTAGTGTAGATCCATTTCAGTTGTAAGCTCTGTGGTATCACTAGTGTAGATCCATTTCAGTTATAAGCTCTGTGGTATCAGTAGTGTAGACCCATTTCAGTTGTAAGCTCTGTGGTATCACTAGTGTAGATCCATTTCAGTTGTAAGCTCTGTGGTATCACTAGTGTAGATCCATTTCAATTGTCATCTCTGTGGTATCACTAGTGTAGATCTATTTCAGTTGTAAGCTCTGTGGTATCACTAGTGTAGATCCATTTCAGTTATAAGCTCTGTGGTATCACTAGTGTAGATCCATTTCAGTTGTAAGCTCTGTGGTATCACTAGTGTAGATCCATTTCAGTTATAAGCTCTGTGGTATCAGTAGTGTAGACCCATTTCAGTTGTAAGCTCTGTGGTATCAGTAGTGTAGACCCATTTCAGTTGTAAGCTCTGTGGTATCACTAGTGTAGATCCATTTCAGTTGTAAGCTCTGTGGTATCACTAGTGTAGATTAGTGTTGAGCGAGCACCCCGATGCTCGGGTGCTCTGACCGAGCACCCCCTGAGGCTCGAGTGCTCGGCCGAGCACCCGAGCCCCATTGAAATGAATGGGGCGACACCAGGCACCCCCTGCTCTGATGAGGGGAGGGTGCCTGGTCAATGCCCCCTTCATCTCCGCTATGCCCCCTTCATCTCCGAATGCCCCCTTCATCTCCGCAATGTCCCCCTTCATCTCCGCTATGCCCCTCTTCCACAATGTGCCCCTTCATCTCCGCTATGCCCCTCTTCCACAATGTGCCCCTTCATCTCCGCTATGCCCCTCTTCCACAATGTCCCCCTTCATCTCCTCTATGGCATAGAGGAGATGAAGGGGGACATTGTGGAAGAGGGGCATAGCGGAGATGAAGGGGCACATTGTGGAAGAGGGGCATAGCGGAGATGAAGGGGGACATTGTGGAAGACGGGCATAGCGGAGATGAAGGGGGACATTGTGGAAGAGGGGCATAGAGTCTATGCCCCTCTTCCACAATGTCCCCCTTCATCTCCGCAATGCCCCCTTCATCTCCGCAATGCCCCCGTACCTCCAGTCCCTGGTGGTCCAGCGGAGCGTCTTCGGATCTGTGCCTCTTCCGGCACAGATCCCCGCCACCCGAACATGGCGGGAGAGCACATGGCGGTACTCGACGAGTACCGCCATGTGCCGAGCAGAGCGATGCTCGAGCCGATCCGAGCATCGGCCGAGCACGCTCGCTCATCACTAGTGTAGATCCATTTCAGTTATAAGCTCTGTGGTATCACTAGTGTAGATCCATTTCAATTGTCATCTCTGTGGTATCACTAGTGTACATCTATTTCAGTTGTAAGCTCTGTGGTATCACTAGTGTAGATCCATTTCAGTTGTAAGCTCTGTGGTATCACTATTGTAGATCCATTTCAGTTATAAGCTCTGTGGTATCACTAGTGTAGATCCATTTCAGTTATAAGCTCTGTGGTATCACTAGTGTAGATCCATTTCAGTTATAAGCTCTGTGGTATCACTAGTGTAGATCCATTTCAGTTGTCATCTCTGTGGTATCACTAGTGTAGATCCATTTCAGTTGTAAGCTCTGTGGTATCACTAGTGTAGATCCATTTCAGTTATAAGCTCTGTGGTATCTCTAGTGTAGATCCATTTCAGTTATAAGCTCTGTGGTATCACTAGTGTAGATCCATTTCAGTTGTAAGCGCTGTGGTATCACTAGTGTAGATCCATTTCAGTTGTAAGCTCTGCGGTATCACTAGTGTAGATCCATTTCAGTTGTAAGCTCTGTGGTATCACTAGTGTAGACACATTTCAGTTATAAGCTCTGTGGTATCACTAGTGTAGATCCATTTCAGATGTAAGCTCTGTGGTATCACTAGTGTAGATCCATTTCAGTTGTAAGCTCTGTGGTATCACTAGTGTAGATCCATTTCAGTTATAAGCTATGTGGTATCACTAGTGTAGATCCATTTCAGTTGTAAGCTCTGTGGTATCACTAGTGTAGATCCATTTCAGTTGTAAGCTCTGTGGTATCACTAGTGTAGATCCATTTCAGTTGTAAGCTCTGTGGTATCACTAGTGTAGATCCATTTCAGTTATAATCTCTGTGGTATCACTAGTGTAGATACATTTCAGTTATAATCTCTGTGGTGTCACTAGTGTAGACACATTTCAGTTATAAGCTCTGTGGTATCACTAGTGTAGATCCATTTCAGTTGTAAGCTCTGTGGTATCACTAGTGTAGATCCATTTCAGTTGTAAGCTCTGTGGTATCACTAGTGTAGATCCATTTCAGTTGTAAGCTCTGTGGTATCACTAGTGTAGATCCATTTCAGTTATAATCTCTGTGGTATCACTAGTGTAGATACATTTCAGTTATAACCTCTGTGGTATCACTAGTGTAGATCCATTTCACTTTTAAGCTCTGTGGTATCACTAGTGTAGATCCATTTCAGTTGTAAGCTCTGTGGTATCACTAGTGTAGATCCATTTCAGTTGTAAGCTCTGTGGTATCACTAGTGTAGATCCATTTCAGTTATAAGCTCTGTGGTATCACTAGTGTAGATCCATTTCAGTTGTAAGCTCTGTGGTATCACTAGTGTAGATCCATTTCAGTTGTAAGCTCTGTGGTATCACTAGTGTAGATCCATTTCAGTTATTAGCTCTGTGGTATCACTAGTGTAGATCCATTTCAGTTATAATCTCTGTGGTATCACTAGTGTAGATCCATTTCAGTTATAATCTCTGTGGTATCTCTAGTGTAGATCCATTTCAATTGTCATCTCTGTGGTATCACTAGTGTAGATCCATTTCAGTTGTAAGCTCTGTGGTATCACTAGTGTAGATCCATTTCAGTTGTAAGCTCTGTGGTATCACTAGTGTAGACCCATTTCAGTTGTAAGCTCTGTGGTATCACTAGTGTAGATCCATTTCAGTTGTAAGCTCTGTGGTATCACTAGTGTAGATCCATTTCAGTTGTAAGCTCTGTGGTATCACTAGTGTAGATCCATTTCAGTTGTAAGCGCTGTGGTATCACTAGTGTAGATCCATTTCAGTTGTAAGCTCTGCGGTATCACTAGTGTAGATCCATTTCAGTTATAAGCTCTGTGGTATCTCTAGTGTAGATCCATTTCAATTGTCATCTCTGTGGTATCACTAGTGTAGATCCATTTCAGTTGTAAGCGCTGTGGTATCACTAGTGTAGATCCATTTCAGTTATAAGCTCTGTGGTATCACTAGTGTAGATCCATTTCAGTTATATGCTCTGTGGTATCACTAGTGTAGATCCATTTCAGTTGTAAGCTCTGTGGTATCACTAGTGTACCTCCATTTCAGTTGTAAGCTCTGCGGTATCACTAGTGTAGATCTATTTCAGTTATAAGCTCTGTGGTATCTCTAGTGTAGATCCATTTCAATTGTCATCTCTGTGGTATCACTAGTGTAGATCCATTTCAGTTGTAAGCGCTGTGGTATCACTAGTGTAGATCCATTTCAGTTGTAAGCTCTGCGGTATCACTAGTGTAGATCCATTTCAGTTGTAAGCTCTGTGGTATCACTAGTGTAGATCCATTTCAGTTATAAGCTCTGTGGTATCTCTAGTGTAGATCCATTTCAATTGTCATCTCTGTGGTATCACTAGTGTAGACACATTTCAGTTATAAGCTCTGTGGTATCACTAGTGTAGATCCATTTCAGTTGTAAGCGCTGTGGTATCACTAGTGTAGATCCATTTCAGTTGTAAGCTCTGCGGTATCACTAGTGTAGATCCATTTCAGTTGTAAGCTCTGTGGTATCACTAGTGTAGATCCATTTCAGTTATATGCTCTGTGGTATCACTAGTGTAGATCCATTTCAGTTGTAAGCTCTGTGGTATCACTAGTGTAGATTCATTTCAGTTATAAGCTCTGTGGTATCACTAGTGTAGATCCATTTCAGTTGTAAGCTCTGTGGTATCACTAGTGTAGATCCATTTCAGTTGTAAGCTCTGTGGTATCACTAGTGTAGATACATTTCAGTTATAAGCTCTGTGGTATCACTAGTGTAGATTTATTTCAGTTATAAGCTCTGTGGTATCACTAGTGTAGATCCATTTCAGTTGTAAGCTCTGTGGTGTCACTAGTGTAGATCCATTTCAGTTGTAAGCTCTGTGTTATCACTAGTGTAGATCCATTTCAGTTGTAAGCTCTGTGGTATCACTAGTGTAGATCCATTTCAGTTGCAAGCTCTGTGGTATCACTAGTGTAGATACATTTCAGTTATTAGCTCTGTGGTATCACTAGTGTAGATCCATTTCAGTTATAAGCTCTGTGGTATCTCTAGTGTAGATCCATTTCAGTTGAAAGCTCTGTGGTATCACTAGTGTAGATCCATTTCAGTTATTAGCTCTGTGGTATCACTAGTGTAGATCCATTTCAGTTATAAGCTCTGTGGTATCACTAGTGTAGATCCATTTCAGTTATTAGCTCTGTGGTATCACTAGTGTAGATCCATTTCAGTTATAAGCTCTGTGGTATCACTAGTGTAGATCCATTTCAGTTGTAAGCTCTGTGATATCACTAGTGTAGATCCATTTCAGTTATTAGCTCTGTGGTATCACTAGTGTAGATCCATTTCAGTTATTAGCTCTGTGGTATCACTAGTGTAGATCCATTTCAGTTATAAGCTCTGTGGTATCACTAGTGTAGATCCATTTCAGTTGTAAGCTCTGTGGTGTCACTAGTGTAGATCCATTTCAGTTGTAAGCTCTGTGGTATCACTAGTGTAGATCCATTTCAGATGTAAGCTCTGTGGTATCACTAGTGTAGATCCATTTCTGTTATAAGCTCTGTGATATCACTAGTGTAGATCCATTTCAGTTGTAAGCTCTGTGGTATCACTAGTGTAGATCTATTTCAGTTATAAGCTCTGTGGTGTCACTAGTGTAGATCCATTTCAGTTGTAAGCTCTGTGTTATCACTAGTGTAGATCCATTTCAGTTGTACGCTCTGTGGTATCACTAGTGTAGATCCATTTCAGTTATAAGCTCTGTGGTATCACTAGTGTAGATCCATTTCACTTTTAAGCTCTGTGGTATCACTAGTGTAGATCCATTTCAGTTGTAAGCTCTGTGGTATCACTAGTGTAGATCCATTTCAGTTATAAGCTATGTGGTATCACTAGTGTAGATCCATTTCAGTTGTAAGCTCTGTGGTATCACTAGTGTAGATCCATTTCAGTTGTAAGCTCTGTGGTATCACTAGTGTAGATCCATTTCAGTTATAAGCTCTGTGGTATCACTAGTGTAGATCCATTTCACTTTTAAGCTCTGTGGTATCACTAGTGTAGATCCATTTCAGTTGTAAGCTCTGTGGTATCACTAGTGTAGATCCATTTCAGTTATAAGCTATGTGGTATCACTAGTGTAGATCCATTTCAGTTGTAAGCTCTGTGGTATCACTAGTGTAGATCCATTTCAGTTGTAAGCTCTGTGGTATCACTAGTGTAGATCCATTTCAGTTGTAAGCTCTGTGGTATCACTAGTGTAGATCCATGTCAGTTATAAGCTCTGTGATATCACTAGTGTAGATCCCTTTCAGTTATAATCTCTGTGGTATCACTAGTGTAGATACATTTCAGTTATAAGCTCTGTGGTATCACTAGTGTAGATCCATTTCACTTTTAAGCTCTGTGGTATCACTAGTGTAGATCCATTTCAGTTGTAAGCTCTGTGGTATCACTAGTGTAGATCCATTTCAGTTGTAAGCTCTGTGGTATCACTAGTGTAGATCCATTTCAGTTATAAGCTCTGTGGTATCACTAGTGTAGATCCATTTCAGTTGTAAGCTCTGTGGTATCACTAGTGTAGATCCATTTCAGTTGTAAGCTCTGTGGTATCACTAGTGTAGATCCATTTCAGTTATTAGCTCTGTGGTATCACTAGTGTAGATCCATTTCAGTTATAATCTCTGTGGTATCACTAGTGTAGATCCATTTCAGTTATAATCTCTGTGGTATCTCTAGTGTAGATCCATTTCAATTGTCATCTCTGTGGTATCACTAGTGTAGATCCATTTCAGTTGTAAGCTCTGTGGTATCACTAGTGTAGATCCATTTCAGTTGTAAGCTCTGTGGTATCACTAGTGTAGACCCATTTCAGTTGTAAGCTCTGTGGTATCACTAGTGTAGATCCATTTCAGTTGTAAGCTCTGTGGTATCACTAGTGTAGATCCATTTCAGTTGTAAGCTCTGTGGTATCACTAGTGTAGATCCATTTCAGTTGTAAGCGCTGTGGTATCACTAGTGTAGATCCATTTCAGTTGTAAGCTCTGCGGTATCACTAGTGTAGATCCATTTCAGTTATAAGCTCTGTGGTATCTCTAGTGTAGATCCATTTCAATTGTCATCTCTGTGGTATCACTAGTGTAGATCCATTTCAGTTGTAAGCGCTGTGGTATCACTAGTGTAGATCCATTTCAGTTATAAGCTCTGTGGTATCACTAGTGTAGATCCATTTCAGTTATATGCTCTGTGGTATCACTAGTGTAGATCCATTTCAGTTGTAAGCTCTGTGGTATCACTAGTGTACCTCCATTTCAGTTGTAAGCTCTGCGGTATCACTAGTGTAGATCTATTTCAGTTTTAAGCTCTGTGGTATCTCTAGTGTAGATCCATTTCAATTGTCATCTCTGTGGTATCACTAGTGTAGATCCATTTCAGTTGTAAGCGCTGTGGTATCACTAGTGTAGATCCATTTCAGTTGTAAGCTCTGCGGTATCACTAGTGTAGATCCATTTCAGTTGTAAGCTCTGTGGTATCACTAGTGTAGATCCATTTCAGTTATAAGCTCTGTGGTATCTCTAGTGTAGATCCATTTCAATTGTCATCTCTGTGGTATCACTAGTGTAGACACATTTCAGTTATAAGCTCTGTGGTATCACTAGTGTAGATCCATTTCAGTTGTAAGCGCTGTGGTATCACTAGTGTAGATCCATTTCAGTTGTAAGCTCTGCGGTATCACTAGTGTAGATCCATTTCAGTTGTAAGCTCTGTGGTATCACTAGTGTAGATCCTTTTCAGTTATATGCTCTGTGGTATCACTAGTGTAGATCCATTTCAGTTGTAAGCTCTGTGGTATCACTAGTGTAGATTCATTTCAGTTATAAGCTCTGTGGTATCACTAGTGTAGATCCATTTCAGTTGTAATCTCTGTGGTATCACTAGTGTAGATCCATTTCAGTTGTAAGCTCTGTGGTATCACTAGTGTAGATACATTTCAGTTATAAGCTCTGTGGTATCACTAGTGTAGATTTATTTCAGTTATAAGCTCTGTGGTATCACTAGTGTAGATCCATTTCAGTTGTAAGCTCTGTGGTGTCACTAGTGTAGATCCATTTCAGTTGTAAGCTCTGTGTTATCACTAGTGTAGATCCATTTCAGTTGTAAGCTCTGTGGTATCACTAGTGTAGATCCATTTCAGTTGTAAGCTCTGTGGTATCACTAGTGTAGATCCATTTCAGTTATTAGCTCTGTGGTATCACTAGTGTAGATCCATTTCAGTTATAAGCTCTGTGGTATCTCTAGTGTAGATCCATTTCAGTTGAAAGCTCTGTGGTATCACTAGTGTAGATCCATTTCAGTTATTAGCTCTGTGGTATCACTAGTGTAGATCCATTTCAGTTATAAGCTCTGTGGTATCACTAGTGTAGATCCATTTCAGTTATTAGCTCTGTGGTATCACTAGTGTAGATCCATTTCAGTTATAAGCTCTGTGGTATCACTAGTGTAGATCCATTTCAGTTGTAAGCTCTGTGATATCACTAGTGTAGATCCATTTCAGTTATTAGCTCTGTGGTATCACTAGTGTAGATCCATTTCAGTTATTAGCTCTGTGGTATCACTAGTGTAGATCCATTTCAGTTATAAGCTCTGTGGTATCACTAGTGTAGATCCATTTCAGTTGTAAGCTCTGTGGTGTCACTAGTGTAGATCCATTTCAGTTGTAAGCTCTGTGGTATCACTAGTGTAGATCCATTTCAGATGTAAGCTCTGTGGTATCACTAGTGTAGATCCATTTCTGTTATAAGCTCTGTGATATCACTAGTGTAGATCCATTTCAGTTGTATGCTCTGTGGTATCACTAGTGTAGATCCATTTCAGTTATAAGCTCTGTGGTATCACTAGTGTAGATCCATTTCAGTTATAAGCTCTGTGGTATCACTAGTGTAGATCCATGTCAGTAGTAAGCTCTGTGGTATCACTAGTGTAGATCCATTTCAGTTGTAAGCTCTGTTTTATCACTAGTGTAGATCCATTTGAATTGTCATCTCTGTGGTATCTCTAGTGTAGATCCATTTCAGTTATAAGCTCTGTGGTATCACTAGTGTAGATCCATTTCAGTTGTAAGTTCTGTGGTATCACTAGTGTAGATCCATTTCAGTTATAATCTCTGTGGTATCACTAGTGTAGATCCATTTCAGTTATAAGCTCTGTGGTATCACTAGTGTAGATCCATTTCAGTTGTAAGCTCTGTGGTATCACTAGTGTAGATCCATTTCAATTGTAAGCTCTGTGGTATCACTAGTGTAGATCCATTTCAATTGTAAGCTCTGTGGTATCACTAGTGTAGATCCATTTCAGTTATTAGCTCTGTGGTATCACTAGTGTAGATCCATTTCAGTTATAAGCTCTGTGGTATCTCTAGTGTAGATCCATTTCAGTTGTAAGCTCTGTGGTATCACTAGTGTAGATCCATTTCAGTTATTAGCTCTGTGGTATCACTAGTGTAGATCCATTTCAGTTATAAGCTCTGTGGTATCACTAGTTTAGATCCATTTCAGTTGTAAGCTCTGTGGTGTCACTAGTGTAGATCCATTTCAGTTGTAAGCTCTGTGGTATCACTAGTGTAGATCCATTTCAGATGTAAGCTCTGTGGTATCACTAGTGTAGATCCATTTCTGTTATAAGCTCTGTGATATCACTAGTGTAGATCCATTTCAGTTGTAAGCTCTGTGGTATCACTAGTGTAGATCTATTTCAGTTATAAGCTCTGTGGTGTCACTAGTGTAGATCCATTTCAGTTGTAAGCTCTGTGTTATCACTAGTGTAGATCCATTTCAGTTGTACGCTCTGTGGTATCACTAGTGTAGATCTATTTCAGTTATAAGCTCTGTGGTATCACTAGTGTAGATCCATTTCAGTTATAAGCTCTGTGGTATCACTAGTGTAGATCCATGTCAGTAGTAAGCTCTGTGGTATCACTAGTGTAGATCCATTTCAGTTGTAAGCTCTGTTTTATCACTAGTGTAGATCCAGTTGAATTGTCATCTCTGTGGTATCTCTAGTGTAGATCCATTTCAGTTATAAGCTCTGTGGTATCACTAGTGTAGATCCATTTCAGTTGTAAGTTCTGTGGTATCACTAGTGTAGATCCATTTCAGTTATAATCTCTGTGGTATCACTAGTGTAGATCCATTTCAGTTATAAGCTCTGTGGTATCACTAGTGTAGATCCATTTCAGTTATAAGCTCTGTGGTATCACTAGTGTAGATCCATTTCAGTTATAAGCTCTGTGTTATCACTAGTGTAGATCCATTTCAGTTATAAGCTATGTGGTATCACTAGTGTAGATCCATTTCAGTTGTAAGCTCTGTGTTATCACTAGTGTAGATCCATTTCAGTTATAAGCTATGTGGTATCACTAGTGTATCTTCATTTCAGTTATAAGCTCTGTGGTATCACAAGTGTAGATTCATTTCAGTTATAAGCTCTGTGGTATCACTAGTGTAGATTCATTTCAGTTATAAGCTCTGTGGTATCACTAGTGTAGATCCATTTCAGTTGTAAGCTCTGTGATATCAGTTGTGTAGATCCATTTCAGTTATAAGCTCTGAGGTATCACTTGACTTAATCCATAACATTAATGCCAGCTATAACATTAACAAAAGGGGGTGGGCTGGGACATTGGGCTGGAGCAGTAATAGAAATAGGCCACTTAATTGTACTTGCCCCCCAGGCCAAAAGTTGCCAGCCCTCCCCTGTCTCCCACTCCCTAGTGGCTCACCCCTCTCCTAACAGTTGTACCATTTAGTTTTTATTGGTATCCCTCTGGGTCTGCAAAGTTCACATTCTTGCATCTCAAGATGCCTGTTTCAGCCTCAAACTTCTAGACGCCATTTTTTATTAGTTTTCTTCCCTCCCGCTATTTTTTGGACCGCTTTGGGACATCCCCATGGTGCCTGCTTTCCTCAATGACGACATAAAAAGGGGATTGTTTTTTACACTTACCGATAAATCCTAAATTCTTAGACCATTGAGGGATACAGAAAACGAATTGGGTGGGGATGCCCCGCCGTTCCTGTTTTTAGTGTCTATTCCCTTTCTGACTTTGGTAAATAAAAACTAACGCTGATAGGAGAGGGGTGACCAGTAGGGAGTGGCTAAGAGTGCCCCGCCTCCTATAGGCACAATCCATAACCCCATATTCCCTGCATCAATGGACAAAGACAGGATATTGTATTAGTAAATATAAAAATCCCTTTATCTTGGAGACACTGCCCATTTAAAGATAAGGTTTTAGCAGTTTTAAAGGGATAGTAATGTTTAATAATAAAAGCAGCTCTAATTAATCATCATAGTATTTGGGCCATGGAGAGTGTTATATTAATACTGTCAGAGTTGTAGTTCAATAGTAATTGAATGATAAAGTATCCCCCTCCCGCCCCTTTTACCTAGTGTAAGCCCCCTCCCCTCAGATGTGGAATCTGGTCTCTTGACCGTACAGGTCACAGCAAGGGACAATCTTCTTACTGTGATCATAAGGAAACCCTGCCCATCTTGACAGGATTTTCAGGTCTTTTTCTTATGATCACTTAAGATTGTCCCTCTCTGTGATCCATTCGGACAGTCTTGCTGGTCTGAGGTGAGTAGTGTTACATCAGTAAAAGGGGCAGGAGGGGGATACTTTATCATTCAATTACTCTTGTACTACAACTCTGACAGTATTGATATAACACTCTCCATGGCCTAAATACTATGAAGATTAATTGGAACTGCTGTTTTTGTGAAACAATACTATCCATTTAAGCAATTATTTGATGGTTTGTCAATCTGTTTAACTCTTTCTTTGCTATGTAATGTAGAAGAGATATCTGTAGCATCTAAGTGGTTAAAGGGATAGTATTACTTCAAAAGTACTATCCCTCCTATTGTAGCCCTTAATAAACTGAGTTAAATGACACCAGCGGCATCTCTCAAACCTTTATGGTGTAAGAGATAGCCGCTTTCAAAGTTTCCTCTTCCCTGCTGTCAGCTGGTGTCATTTAACTCAGTTTATTAAGGGCTACAATATGAGGGATAGTAATTTTGAAGTAACACTATGCCTTTAAGACTATTCTTGGTATATATCAGTCAGCGCAGCTTGGAAGGTCGTTGTCCTGGAGTTCAGAGACCCCTAGGAAACATTCTGACCTTCCGTATAATTGGACTAAGAGAGAGATTCACCCCTGATACCACACTAGATAAGGAACAAAGTACAGTGCATCGCAGTGCTACATTATGTAACATTTTGCCTTTCAGAATTCCTACAACTAATCAAAGATCTCTACAGAAATAAAATCTACATGTTGTTCCTGATTGTGACAGTGCTACAATTTGACTCTTTTGCCGGCTACATCGCCTTCATGCCCAAGTTTGTGGAACAGCAATATGGTAAATCTTCATCGGAAGCCATCTTTTTAATTGGTACGTATCATTGTAAATCTAAGTATCGTCAACGGAAAAAAAATGTTTTATTCAAACTCATAAAGAAGAACGAACACTGCTTAATATTTAGCCCCAACTTACCTTATTATGTCCAAAACACAATAGTGGCCCCTATGAATTTCCCATTGCGCCCATCAGTCGGGCTGTTATGTGCAGACAGGGAGACATCACGGCTGCTTGTCAGACCTCAGAGCACATGTTCATGTTAAAGGGGAACTATCATCCCTATCCAAGTTTACCTTATTGTAATCCTTATCTAGCGATAAGTTTAAATCTTTGTTAATTTTGTTTAAAAAAACCTGCTGTGGCAAAATGTACATTATTAGAAATGAGCCGGGGCCTTACTTCCAGACAGACAGCGTGTTCGGCTCTGCACCGCAGCCTGTCAATCTTCTTCTGTCCCCCCCCAAAGTATTGTCGTGTTCCAGCCTCCTCGGATGAAGGAGGAGTCCTCCATGTCAGCTGGTTAGGACATGACGGGACTTGGGGAGGAACACAAGACGACTGCAGTGCAGAGCCATACCTGCAGTCTGTCCACATGTAAGCCCCCGGCTCTTTTTTAATAATGTACATTTTGATACAGCATTTTTTTAAACAAAAATAACAATGACTTAAAGGGATAGTAATACTTCAATTTTACTATCCCCCATCTTGTAGCCCTTAAAAAACTGAATTAAATGAGCCCAGAGGCATCTCTCAAACCTTTATGGTCTGAGAGATATCCACTTTCAAAGTTCCCTCTCCCATGACCTCAGCGTTCTAGCTGACAGCAGGGGAATTCGGTCCCGGGACCGGCGGAGACTCTTCAGCAGAGCCGGGATTGCGTTGTGATAGAAGAAATCCTTCACTGAAATGGTCTTCTACGTGTGCTTGCGCACCAAACACACCTAAAAAACATTTCAGTGAAGGATTTCTTCTTCCATAACGTGATCCCGGCTCTGCTGAAGAGCCTCAGTTTGCTCAGGGACAGGATTCCCCTGATGTCAGCTAGAACGCTGAGGTCAGGGGAGAGGGAACTTTGAAAGCGGATATCTCTCAGACCATAAAGGTTTGAGAGATGCCGCTGGGCTCGTTTAATTCAGTTTTTTAAGGACTACAAGATGGGGGATAGTAAAATTTAAGTATTACTATCCCTTTAAGCTTATCGCTAGATAAGGATTACAATAAGGTAAATTTCTATAGAGGTTGACTGCTCCTTTAATGTACACCACTGGAGGAGATGAAGGGAAGGGAGAAGTCTGGAGGAGATGAAGGGAGAAGAGAAGTCTGGAGGAGATGAAGGGAAGGGAGAAGTCTGGAGGAGATGAAGGGAGGGGAGAAGTCTGGAGGAGATGGAAGGGAGAGGAGAAGTCTGGAGGAGATGAAGGGAGGGGAGAAGTCTGGAGGAGATGGAAGGGAGAGAAGAAGTCTGTAGGAGATGAAGGGAGGGGAGAAGTCTGTAGGAGATAAAGGGAGGAGAGAAGTCTGGAGGAGATGAAGGGAGGGGAGAAGTCTGGAGGAGATGAAGGGAGAGGAGAAGTCTGGAGGAGATGAAGGGAGGGGAGAAGTCTGGAGGAGATGAAGGGAGAGGAGAAGTCTGGAGGAGATGAAGGGAGAGGAGAAGTTTGGAGCAGATGGAAGGGAGTAGAGAGGTCCAGGGGAGGTGAAGGGATAGGAGAAGTTTGGAGCAGATGGAAGGGAGTAGAGAGGTCCAGGGGAGGTGAAGGGATAGGAGAAGTTTGGAGGAGATGGGAAGAAGGAGAGAAGTCCAGGGGAGATGAAGGGAGGAGAGAAGTCTGGAGGAGATGGAAGGAAGGAAGGAGAGAAGTTTGGAGGAGATGAAGGGAGAGAAGAACTCTGGAGGACATGGAAGGAAGGAGAGAAGTCTGGAGGAGATGAAGTGAGGGGAGAAGTTTGGAGGAGATGAAGGGAGAGAAGAACTCTGGAGGACATGGAAGGAAGGAGAGAAGTCTGGAGGAGATGAAGTGAGGGGAGAAGTCTGGAGGAGATGATGTGAGGGGAGAAGTCCAGAGGAGATGAAGGGATGGGAGGAATTGTAAGGAATAGAAGGACTGGGTGCAGACTGCTGAATTTGACGCAAAGGAAATGGCTGTAGGAGATAGAGAGGAGGAGAGTGGATGATGGAGATGGTAGAGGAGTGAGCCTGGGGAAAAAAGGGGGACACTGTGATTAGGGGGGAGGATAGTGTAAAGGGGAATTTCCCTACCTTACTCAGATGAGTACCCCAATAGGAATGAACTGTGAATTGGGTGGGGTATAGTGTAAGATTGAAATTCCCTACCTTACTCAGATGAGTACCCTGGACAGGAATGAACTGTGAATTGGGTGGGGGATAGTAGAGGTGACGGAGAAGTTCCCTACTTTACTTAGACGAGTACCTGGACAGGAATGAACTGTGAATTACGTCTCAATGATGGGACACTAGTTTGTTCGTTTCTGATGTACAACAGAAAATAGAGGGTTTCTGAATTACGTTTGCTGATTATTTTTCTCATCTCAAAGTGAGTGTTGATGCAAAGTCTTATATCCCCTCAGGTGTGTACAATCTGCCTGTGATCTGTATTGGATACTTTCTGGGTGGTTTGATGATGAAGAAATTCAAGGTTTCGACCTACCTGGCAGCACACATCGGATTTTGGAGTGAAATGCTGAATTACCTTATTTACTTTGTGACCTTTGCTCTGGTCTGTAGGAACGCTGCCGTTGCTGGTCTCACAGTCTCCTATGATGGGTACCGTAAGGCTTTATTACCCCATAAGCAAACCTCGTCCCCTTTCATCTGCATTTGAATCCAATGAGTGCACAAGGGGGGGGGGGCAACGAATTGTACAGTAATCTGTTGCAAGCACGCTTTGTATACCATTCCAATGAAGTACCTCTTCTTAGGTCTTGCAATCTCGGCTCTGCTGTCGGACTATTTATATGAAGGTATCCAAAGGGTTAAAACAAGAGAACCACTCAGGTTGGATTTCTTCAATTAAATAGGCAAATGACAGTATGAAATAATTTGAGAGCTTTATACTTTATTATGTATTGACACGGTACTTCACAGTAAAGAATTGATAATAATAATAATCAATCCCTCATATTTGTGCAAAAATATATATAATTTATTAAATACAATATACTATATATATAACAAGTATCAGCAACAATGAAATATATGAGTGATTACCAATTCAATAGATACATAGTAAACAAACCACAATTATTATCATGAGTATTACCAGCGGTGAAAGGGTTAACCACACATAGGTATATTCAGAGGTATTAAATAACAATAATTGCACTCAGTAGCATAGAAAAGGTTAATTGATCCTTACAATTAATATAATACAGTTGGCAGCAGTGTATATGAATACCGTCTGCCCCAGAAACTGTATAGACTATGCTATTTATGATGTAAAGTATATTGTGACATGAATTAAATAATTCCTCTAACAATTATCCTTATACCATATATAAATAATAATCAAATTTAGGGAATAACTGGAATATAATCCCAGATTTAAAATAGGTGCCACACCCAAAATTGTTTCTTTTGTCTGTTGAAAGTGAATACTTCCGATTTACAAAAGACAAGCCTGGTACCTTCACAGGTAAGTCCAAAGAAAACACCACAAACAATAAACAAAGTCCTGTCTTGTATAAAAAGAGGTATTGAAGCAAGAGTGGATAACATTATTTTGCCATTATACAAACCATTGGTAAGACCTCACCTTGAGTATGCAGTGCAATTTTGGGCACCAGTTCTGAAAAAGGATATACTAGAACTAGAGAGGGTACAGCGAACAGCAACAAAATGAATTAAGGGAATGGAGGACTTGACGTATAAGGAATGACTAGACAAACTTGGTTTATTTACTCTAGAGAAAAGACGACTAAGAGGAGATCTTATCACATTGTACAAGTATATGGGGGGTCAATACAAGGATCTCTGCGGTGAGCTATTTATTCCAAGGCCTGATCAGGTGACCAGGGGACACCCCTTGAGATTAGAGGAAAGGAGGTTTACACTTCAGCAGAGGAAGGGGTTTTTTGCGGTAAGGTCTGTTAAATTGTGGAATTCATTGCCCAGGGAGGTGGTAATGGCAGATACAATGGATACATTTAAGAGAGGATTAGATACATTACTTTCAAAAGGGAACATACAGAGTTATACTGTTTATCAGTAGGCTGATCAGGAAGGTCTGATAAAGACTAATTTAATTGGTAGCAGGAAAGCTATAAAATTCTCAGTTACTGAGGTATGAGGCGAAGGTTGAACTTGATGGACTTGTGTCTTTTTTCAACCTAATTTACTATGTTACTATGTTAAAGGGTTAATGACTGGATTCAATGCATTTCCTAGATCAAATATTAGCTATTATAATCCTCCCAGAACCACAAAACATTATTCTAGGAATACCAAGACTTATATTAACTAATATAGATAACCCACGCTATATACTGTATTTCACTGATTTGGCAAAATATAACAATTTCCCAATAAATATATATAGATTCTGCTAATTCCAGAAATCTAGAGCTAATATAGATTATTATAACTGATCCCAAATGGCTGGCCAGTCCACTTAAGACAATTATAAGACAATTTAAGTTTCTTCAAAGAGAAGAAAAATGATGAAATTATGGATTAAATGAATCTAGATGAATATATGATATAGTTACCAATCAAAATGTCTTTGTCTTTCTCTGTTAGGTACCAGGACAGGATCAGATGTTGTTAGGAGTTTAATCAGGAAACCAAGAGCCTGAAATCATCCTCTCTTGGGATTATATTAGGCAAAATGTTACCTTATCAGTAATC
This sequence comes from Rhinophrynus dorsalis, assembly GCA_037306005.1. NCBI lineage: Eukaryota > Metazoa > Chordata > Amphibia > Anura > Rhinophrynidae > Rhinophrynus > Rhinophrynus dorsalis. The sequence goes on from CM074721.1 coordinate 6,858,031, forward strand.
CCCACCTATTCCCAATGATTGGACAGAGATCCATCTCATTATACTGTGACATCATCAGTCAGACCTGATTGGAGACTTATATATATTATGCTAATTATATAAGAAGAATACCCAATATGAGTATTGACAATGTAAATGCTACAGATGGCGCCATTACGCTATATTAGAATTTTACATGTGGCACATAGCATGGCCTTCGTCATAATTAAGAGAGGTCATAGGGTATAAAGACCCCATAAACTAGTCGTTTTGCTAGGCTTTCCCATGGGGGGGATGTCTCTATCCCAGACTTCACGTCTCCAATTTAACATCTGCCATTACTGTACCTCAGTTATTTTTCCCCCAAAGAGGCCCCTGAGTATTCCTTTGTCTTAAGGATGAGGTAATCTGAGCACATTTTAAACACAGATTTTTCAGTTAATTCTACTATTAGCATTAACCCTCTATGCTCCACCAGGACAAAGTCTTTGACACAGCTGAAGAGCCTCCGACGGTCCCAGGACCGGATTCCCCTGCTGTCATCTAGATGCTGATGTCAGGGAAAGTGGAGGGGGGGAACTTTAGTGCTGAATATCTCTCAAACCGGTTTGAGAGATAGGACTTGGGTCATTTAGTTTAGGTTTTTGTTAGCTTCAAGAATCCGTTTTCTAAAAGTATCACAATACTGTCCCTTTAAGGACTGTATACTGTATGGGTTTCCTGGTGAGTAAAACAGGGGCATTACACTGATTAAAGATCAGTCATTCAAAATGCATAACAGCCATGATGGGTCAAACATTTCATTTCTTATATTTTTTATTTTAAATTAGTATAAGAACCGACCACTAGATGGTGCTGTTTCATTAGTCCCTATGGAGGATTTCTGACATCCACTGTAGCACTCTCCACACACTGCTATAGAGAGGTGTTACCTTATTCAGCTGGATACGTTTTGAATATAGTATCTCCCAGCTGTGAGGGAAACAGCCCTTCTACTCACAGAATTTCCCATAAAATGACTGTCCCTTTAAAACAAACCAAATAACTTTACTTTGACTTTACACTTCTGATACTGCACATTTCAAATAAAATCACATTTCTATATAAAGTCACAATTCTATTTAAAGTCACATTTCTATATAAAGTCACATTTCTATAAAGTCACATTTCTATATAAAGTCACAATTCCAAATAAAGTCACAATTCTATTTAAAGTCACATTTCTATATAAAGTCACATTTCTATAAGGTCACAATTCCTGGACGTTTTATTTCTTTTTTTTTATGTTCCCAACAGGGAGCTCACCGAATTTCTGTTTCCAGAGAGTTTTCTGGTTAATGACTATCAAAGCAGGGTAATACTACCAGGTAACACTATCCCTGCGGCACTGAGTGTTCTGTGTATGAGATACTATGTAACTGTATCCCTTCAACACTAAGTGCTCTGTATGATACTATGTAACACTATCCCTGCAGCACTGAGCACTCTGTATGATACTATGTAACTATATCCCTTCAGCACTGAGAGCTCTGTATGATACAATGTAACACTAGCCCTGCAGCTCTGAGTGCTCTATATGATACTATGTAACACTATCCCTAGAGCACTGAGTGCTCTGTATGATACAATGTTACACTATCCCTGCAGCACTGAGCACTCTTTATGATACAATGTTACACTATCCCTGCAGCAGTGAGTGCTCTGTGTGATACTATGTAACACTATCCCTATAGCACTGAGCACTCTATATGATACAATGTAACACTAGCCCTGCAGCTATGAGTGCTCTATATGATACTATGTAACACTATCCCTACAGCACTGAGTGCTCTGTATGATACAATGTTACACTATCCCTACAGCACTGAGCACTCTTTATGATACAATGTTACACTATCCCTACAGCACTGAGCACTCTTTATGATATAATGTAACACTATCCCTACAGCACTGAGCACTCTGTATGATACAATGTAACGCTATACCTTCAGCACTGAGTGCTCTGTATGATACTATGTAACACTATCCCTGCATCAGTGAGTGCTCTGTGTGATACAATGTAACACTATCCCTACAGCACTGAGTGCGCTGTATAATATAATGTAACACTATGCCTACAGCACTGAGCGCTCTGTGTAATACAATGTAACACTATTCCTACAGCACTGAGTGATCTATGTGACACAATGTAACACTATCCCTGCAGCACTGAGTGGTCTGTGTGATACAATGTAACACTATCCCTACAGCACTGAGCACGCCGTATGATATAATGTAACACTATCCCTACAGCACTGAGCGCTCTGTGAAATACAATGTGACACTATCCCTACAGCACTGAGCGCTCTGTGTAATACAATGTAACACTATCCCTACAGTACTGAGTGCTCTGTATATGTGATACAATGTAACAATATCCCTGCAGCACTGAGTGCTCTGTGTGATACAGTGTAACACTACCCCTGTAGCACTGAGTGATCTGTGTGATACAATGTAACACTATCCCTCCAGCACTGAGTGTTCTGTGTGATACAATGTAACACTATGCCTGCAGTACTGAGTGCTCTGTGTGATACAATGTAACACTATCCCTGCAGCACTGAGTGCTCTGTGTGATACAATGTAACAGTATCCCTGCAGGACTGACTGCTCTGTGTGATACAATGTAACAATATCCCTGCAGCACTGAGTGCTCTGTGTGATACAATGTAACACTACCCCTGTAGCACTGAGTGATCTGTGTGATACAATGTAACACTACTCCTGCAGCACTGAGTGCTCTGTGTGATACAATGTAACACTTCCCTTGTAGCACTGAGTGATCTGTGTGATACAATGCAACACTATCCCTGCAGTACTGTGTGCTCTGTGTGATACGATGTAAAACTATCCATGCAGCACTGAGTGATCTGTGTGATACAATGTACCACTATCCCTGCTGCACTGTGCTCTATGTGATAAGATGTAACACTATCCCTGCAGCACTGAGTGACTGTGTATTACAATGTAACACTATCTCTGCAGCATTTAGTGCTCTGTGTGATACAATGTAACACTATCCCTGCAGCACTGAGTGCTCTATGCAATAGAATGTAACACTATCCCTGCAGTACTGAGTGCTCTGTATATATGATACAATGTAACACTACCCCTGTAGCACTGAGTGATCTGTGTGATACAATGTAACACTATCCCTGCTGCACTGTGCTCTATGTTATACGATGTAACACTATCCCTGCAGCACTGAGTGATCTGTGTGATACAATGTAACACTATCCCTGCAGCACTGTGTGCTCTCTGTGATAAAACGTAACACTATCCCTGCTGCACTGTGCTCTATGTTATAAGATGGAAAAGTAAATTAATCAGTAAAACGTCCATTCGATACACAGTTCCATGTTATACGCACAGTTTGTGGGGTCACAATGTGGGGGTCACTACTCTCCCTAAACAATGTTACAATCTGTACTTATCATTGTGCGCAGCACTGACCAGGTGTCCTCTCTGAATAACTTCACGTTTGAGTGTAACCTGCGCTGTGACTGCCCCGCGGACGTGTGGGACCCCGTGTGCGGAGATAACGGTGTGGCCTATATCTCAGCTTGTTTCGCCGGCTGTGAATCTTCCACCGGATCTGGGCAGGACACAGTAAGTGACCAGGGCGGCTTCAGGACAAGGTATGAACGGGACCCCTTAACCCTTTGGGTGCTGGGAATGAATCCAGTGCTTTGATTCGCAATGTGCTTGAGACATTTACAGCATCCAAATGGCTAATAAAGTAATTACATATGTGTTCCCTTCTGTCTAAAAGTGAGGACCCAAGCACACAGCAGCTTCACAAAATATTCAGCTTTCCATTAACTTCAGAAATATTGTGTTCTATCAGCTTCACACAATGCTAATCACTTACACCTGCAGTAGCTTGTTAAAATTCAGCCTTAACATCCATCTTCCCACAGTAGTGAGTGTTCACATTTATCTTCACACAGTACAGTTTAGACACTCATCTTCACACAGTACATAGATTTCACACCTGATTTGACACAATGCTGAGTTCTTACACCTGTCTAAACATAATGCTGAGCTCTAACACCAATCTAAACATAATACTGAGTTCTGACACCCATCTAAACATGATGCTGAGCTCTAACACCTGGCTTCTTACATTGAGAAGACAGTAATGTGTATCCCAGGTCATAATTAAGAGGAAATCCACAGGATCCTGTGTTGCCTGACACACAGTGCCTCTCCTTGTCTGTGGGGGCCTCTTCCTCCAGTGGAGCCCTGGGCAGTTCCCACCTTGCCCCAGTGTTAAATGATCCTGTAACTGATACACTGTATCATAGTAACAGTAATATAGTATCATAGTAACAGTAACAAAGTAACAATAACATAGTAACATAGTAAGAAAGTAACAGTAACAGTAGCACAGTAACATAGTAACAGTAATATAGTAGCATAGTAACAGTAACAGAGTAACAGTGACAGTAAGATAGTAACATAGTAACACAGTAATATAGTAACATAGTAACAAAGTAACATGGTAACACAGTAATATAGTAATATAGTAACATAGTAACAAAGTAACATGGTAACATAGTAAGAAAGTAACAGTAATACAGTAACATATTAATATAGTAAAATGGTAACATAGTAAGAAAGTAATAGTAACATAGTAACAGTAATACAGTAACACACTAATAAAGTAACATTGTAACATAGTAAGAAAGTAACAGTAATATAGTAATAATAATTAGTAAACAGACCCGGGGTATGAAATGACAGTAGCTGAACAGATTACTACAGGGCACCCACTTAGTTTACAGCAAAGAAGATTTTGCCTTGTTCAAAACAAAGGGTTATTTATGGTAAGGACTGTAAAATATAGAATTTACTCCTGAGAAAGCTGGTGTTGGCAGATACAATCAGAGGAGTTTCTAGCTTCCCAAAGCAATACCCAGAACAAGAGAACATACCCAAAAATTGGAGGGTGAAAAATTAAGAGGAAAAGTAAGATAAAACTAATTTACACATGGAACAGCCTCCCAGTAGAAATGGTAAAGGCCAATGCAGTAAATGGCTGTATGATCTTGTGGGGCAGACATATGGCTGTTCTAAGAATAAAATGGATCTCAGCTGACCACATGGGGTAATGAGCAGACTCCATGAGGCAACTGGGTCTTATCTGTTGTCAATCCAACCCAATGGCACCACTACCAGCAGGGACATTAGCTCAGTTACATGTCCCAAGCTGCTAACATGCATTCAATGGGTTAGAAACCTGAATTTAATGAATGGGGATGTTAATCTGTCCGCTCTGGTACAACTGGCTTACCCCAGGGTTGCTCCGCTTTCCTTCCTCTATGTGGTCAGTGTAACAGTGTAACTATAAGACTCCCAGGTCTGGACCACATGCGCTGCCCCTTTTTCGCCAGGTAAAACACTGACACTCACCTTTCTAACGTCTCCTCCCGCAGGTCTTCCACAATTGCAGCTGTGTGGCATCTTCAGGACTTTCATCCAATGGCAGCGCGGCGCTGGGCCAATGCCCACGAGAGGAGAAATGTGACACCATGCTCCTGTACTATTTAATGATCTCCCTGCTCTGCTGTCTCATCTTTTCCTTTGGAGCTATGCCCGCCTACATGGTCCTAATCAGGTAACAGCAGATACACCTAAGGGGAGATAAAGAGGAGATAAACAAAAGATCACTTCTCCAGTGATATCACATCTCCAGTTCTATGTTACTGTATGGAATCTATACACTAATATCCCTCCCACTGGAGAACACGTATTCCATTGGCTCATAATATAGACACTGGAGAAGCGATATCACTGGGGAAGTTATCGCCTCCTCCTCATTCCTTTATCGCACATTAGTGCATCTCCCAGTGTCACCCAAAGGCAAGTTTCATTTGTGTTACAGAGTATCAATATCTGTCTGTATGTTTTACTAGAAATCATTCTGTAAAATAAAGCTTTTAAAAAATTATCCACTATCCTGTGGTTGCATAGTCTGGTACTTTATGATAATTCCTGGGACAGTATGCTAATTAGCTGAGTCCCAGGCCAAACGTTCCCCTAACTGTGCTATTAGAAATGCCCTAGTGTGTGGACTCTGCCTAGATCCATTCATATCACAGTGTGAGGACTAGATCCATTTATATCACAGTGTGTGTGGACTCTACCTAGATCCATTCATATCACAGTGTGTGGACTCTGCCTAGATCCATTCATATCACAGTATGTGGACTAGATCCATTCATATCAGTGTGTGGACTAGATCCATTCATATCACAGTATGTGGACTAGATTCATTCATATCACAGTGTGTGGACTAGATCTATTCATATCACAGTGTGTGGACTAGATCCATTCATATCACAGTGTGTGGACTAGATCTATTCATATCACAGTGTGTGGACTAGATCCATTCATATCACAGTGTGTGGACTAGATCCATTCATATCACAGTATGTGGACTAGATTCATTCATATCACAGTGTGTGGACTAGATCTATTCATATCACAGTGTGTGGACTAGATCCATTCATATCACAGTGTGTGGACTAGATCGATTCATATCACTGTGTGTGTGGACTAGATCCATTCATATCACAGTGTGAGGACTAGATCCATTTATATCACAGTGTGTGGACTCTGCCTAGATCCATTCATATCACAGTGTGTGGACTAGATCCATTCATATCACAGTGTGTGGACTAGATCCATTCATATCACAGTGTGTGGACTCTGCCTAGATCCATTCATATCACAGTGTGTGGACTAGATCCATTCATATCACAGTGTGTGGACTCTGCCTAGATCCATTCATATTACAGTGTGTGGACTAGATCCATTCATATCACAGTGTGTGGACTAGATCCATTCATATCACAGTGTGTGGACTAGATCCATTCATATCACAGTGTGTGGACTAGATCCATTCATATCATAGTGTGTGGACTCTGCCTAGATCCATTCATATCACAGTGTTTGGACTAGATCCATTCATATCACAGTGTATGGACTCTGCCTAGATCCATTCATATCACAGTGTGAGGACTCTGCCTAGATCCATTCATATCACAGTGTGTGGACTAGATCCATTCATATCACAGTGTGTGGACTAGATTCATTCATATCACAGTGTGTGGACTCTGCCTAGATCCATTCATATCACAGTGTGTGGACTAGATCCATTCATATCACAATGTGTGGACTAGATTCATTCATATCACAGTGTGTGGACTAGATTCATTCATATCACAGTGTGTGGACTCTGCCTAGATCCATTCATATCACAGTGTGTGGACTATATCCATTCATATCTCAGTGTGTGGACTAGATCCATTCATATAACAGTGTGTGGACTAGATCCATTCATATCACAGTGTGTGGACTAGATCCATTCATATCATAGTGTGTGGACTAGATTCATTCATATCATAGTGTGTGGACTCTGCCTAGATCCATTCATATCACAGTGTTTGGACTAGATCCATTCATATCACAGTGTGTGGACTAGATCCATTCATATCACAATGTGTGGACTAGATTCATTCATATCACAGTGTGTGGACTAGATTCATTCATATCACAGTGTGTGGACTCTGCCTAGATCCATTCATATCACAGTGTGTGGACTATATCCATTCATATCTCAGTGTGTGGACTAGATCCATTCATATCACAGTGTGTGGACTAGATCCATTCATATCACAGTGTGTGGACTAGATCCATTCATATCACAGTATGTGGACTAGATCCATTCATATCACAGTGTGTGGACTAGATCCATTCATATCACAGTGTGTGGACTCTGCCTAGATCCATTCATATCACAGTGTGTGGACTAGATCCATTCATATCACAGTGTGTGGACTCTGCCTAGATCCATTCATATCACAGTGTGTGGACTAAATCCATTCATATCACAGTGTGTGGACTAGATCCATTCATATCACAGGGTGTGGACTAGACCCATTCATATCACATTGTGTGGACTAGATCCATTCATATCACATTGTGTGGACTAGATCCATTCATATCACAGTGTGTGGACTAGATCCATTCATATCACATTGTGTGGACTCTGCCTAGATCCATTCATATCACAGTGTTTGGACTAGATCCATTCATATCACAGTGTGTGGACTATATCCATTCATATCACAGTGTGTGGACTAGATCCATTCATATCACAGTGTGTGGACTAGATCCATTCATATCACATTGTGTGGACTCTGCCTAGATCCATTCATATCACAGTGTTTGGACTAGATCCATTCTTATCACAGTATGTGGACTAGATCCATTCATATCACAGTGTGTGAACTAGATCCATTCATATCACAGTGTGTGGACTAGATCCATTCATATCACATTGTGTGGACTAGATCCATTCATATCACAGTGTGTGGACTCTGCCTAGATCCATTCATATCACAGTGTGTGGACTAGATCCATTCATATCACAGTGTGTGGACTCTGCCTAGATCCATTCATATCACAGTGTGTGGACTAAATCCATTCATATCACAGTGTGTGGACTAGATCCATTCATATCACAGGGTGTGGACTAGACCCATTCATATCACATTGTGTGGACTAGATCCATTCATATCACAGTGTGTGGACTAGATCCATTCATATCACAGTGTGTGGACTAGATCCATTCATATCACATTGTGTGGACTCTGCCTAGATCCATTCATATCACAGTGTTTGGACTAGATCCATTCATATCACAGTGTGTGGACTATATCCATTCATATCACAGTGTGTGGACTAGATCCATTCATATCACAGTGTGTGGACTAGATCCATTCATATCACATTGTGTGGACTCTGCCTAGATCCATTCATATCACAGTGTTTGGACTAGATCCATTCTTATCACAGTATGTGGACTAGATCCATTCATATCACAGTGTGTGAACTAGATCCATTCATATCACAGTGTGTGGACTAGATCCATTCATATCACATTGTGTGGACTAGATCCATTCATATCACAGTGTGTGGACTAGATCCATTCATATCACATTGTGTGGACTCTGCCTAGATCCATTCATATCACTGTGTGTGGACTAGATCCATTCATATCACAATGTGTGGACTAGATCCATTCATATCACAGTGTGTGCACTCTGCCTAGATCCATACATATCACAGTGTATGGACTATATTAATTCATATCACAGTATGTGGACTAGATCCATTCATATCACAGTGTGTGGACTAGATCCATTCATGTCACAGTGTGTGTGGACTCTGCCTAGATCCATTCATATCACTGTGTGTGGACTAGATCCATTCATATCACAGTGTGTGGACTAGATCCATTCATATCACAGTGTGTGTGGACTATGCCTAGATCCATTCATATCACAGTGTGTGGACTAGATCCATTCATATCACAGTGTGTGGACTGGATCCATTCATGTCACAGTGTGTGGACTCTGCCTAGATCCATTCATATCACAGTGTGTGGACTCTGCCTAGATCCATTCATATCACAGTGTGTGGACTAGATCCATTCATATCACAGTGTGTGGACTAGATCCATTCATATCACAGTGTGTGGACTAGATCCATTCATATCACAGTGTGTGGACTCTGCCTAGATCCATTCATTTCACAGTGTGTGGACTAGATCCATTCATATCACAGTGTGTGAACTATGCCTAGATCCATTCATATCACAGTGTGTGGACTAGATCCATTCATATCACAGTGTGTGGACTAGATCCATCCATATCACAGTGTATGGACTAGATACATTAATATCACAGTGTGTGGACTAGATACATTCATATCACAGTGTGTGGACTAGATCCATCCATATCACAGTGTATGGACTAGATACATTAATATCACAGTGTTTGGACTAGATTCATTCATATCATAGTGTGTGGACTAGATCCATTCATATCACAGTGTGTGGACTAGATCCATTCATATCACAGTGTATGGACTAGATCCATTCATATCACAGTGTGTGGACTAGATCCATTCATATCACAGTGTGTGGACTAGATCCATTCATATCACATTGTGTGGACTCTGCCTAGATCCATTCATATCACAGTGTTTGGACTAGATCCATTCATATCACAGTGTGTGGACTATATCCATTCATATCACAGTGTGTGGACTAGATCCATTCATATCACAGTGTGTGGACTAGATCCATTCATATCACATTGTGTGGACTCTGCCTAGATCCATTCATATCACAGTGTATGGACTAGATCCATTCATATCACAGTGTGTGTGGACTAGATCCATTCATATCACAGTGTATGGACTAGATCCATCCATATCACAGTGTATGGCCTAGATACATTAATATCACAGTGTTTGGACTAGATTCATTCATGTCATAGTGTGTGGACTAGATCCATTCATATCACAGTGTGTGGACTAGATCCATTCATATCACAGTGTGTGGACTAGATCCATTCATATCACAATGTGTGGACTAGATCCATTCATATCACAGTGTATGGACTAGATCCATTCATATCACAGTGTGTGGACTAGATCCATTCATATCACAGTGTGTGGACTAGATCCATTCATATCACAGTGTGTGGACTAGATCCATTCATATCACAGTGTGTGGAGTAGATCCATTCATATCACAGTGTATGGACTAGATCCATTCATATCACTGTGTGTGTGGACTAGATCCATTCATATCACAGTGTGTGGACTAGATCCATTCATATCACAGTGTGTGGACTCTGCCTAGATCCATTCATATCACAGTGTGTGGACTAGATCCATTCATATCACAGTGTGTGGACTAGATCCATTCATATCACTGTGTGTGTGGACTAGATCCATTCATATCACAGTGTGTGGACTAGATCCATTCATATCACTGTGTGTGTGGACTAGATCCATTCATATCACTGTGTGTGTGGACTAGATCCATTCATATCACAGTGTGTGGACTAGATCCATTCATATCACAGTGTATGGACTAGATCCATTCATATCACAGTGTGTGTGGACTAGATCCATTCATATCACAGTGTATGGACTAGATCCATTCATATCACAGTGTATGGACTAGATCCATTCATATCACAGTGTGTGGACTAGATCCATTCATATCACAGTGTATGGACTAGATCCATTCATATCACAGTGTATGGACTAGATCCATCCATATCACAGTGTATGGACTAGATCAATTCATATCACAGTGTGTGGACTAGATCCATTCATATCACAGTGTGTGGATTAGATCCATTCATATCACAGTGTATGGACTAGATACATTAATATCACAGTGTTTGTACTAGATTCATTCATATCACAGTGTATGGACTAGATCCATTCATATCACAGTGTGTGGACTAGATCCATTCATATCACAGTGTATGGACTAGATCCATCCATATCACAGTGTATGGACTAGATACATTAATATCACAGTGTTTGGACTAGATTCATTCATATCACAGTGTGTGGACTAGATCCATTCATATCACAGTGTGTGGACTAGATACATTCATATCACAATGTGTGGACTAGATCCATTCATATCACAGTGTGTGGACTAGATCCATTCATATCACAGTGTGTGGACTAGATCCATTCATATCACAGTGTGTGGACTAGATCCATTCATATCACAGTGTATGGACTAGATCCATTCATATCACTGTGTGTGTGGACTAGATCCATTCATATCACAGTGTGTGGACTAGATCCATTCATATCACAGTGTGTGGACTAGATCCATTCATATCATAGTGTGTGTGGACTAGATCCATTCATATCACAGTGTGGACTAGATCCATTCATATCACAGTGTGTGGACTAGATCCATTCATATCACAATGTGTGGACTAGATCCATTCATATCACAGTGTATGGACTAGATCCATTCATATCACAGTGTGTGGACTAGATACATTAATATCACAGTGTTTGGACTAGATTCATTCATATCACAGTGTGTGGACTAGATCCATTCATATCACAGTGTGTGGACTAGATCCATTCATATCACAGTGTGTGGACTAGATCCATTCATATCACAGTGTGTGGACTAGATCCATTCATATCACAGTGTGTGGACTAGATCCATTCATATCACAGTGTGTGGACTAGATCCATTCATATCACAGTGTATGGACTAGATCCATTCATATCACTGTGTGTGTGGACTAGATCCATTCATATCACAGTGTGTGGACTAGATCCATTCATATCACAGTGTGTGGACTAGATCCATTCATATCATAGTGTGTGTGGACTAGATCCATTCATATCACAGTGTGGACTAGATCCATTCATATCACAGTGTGTGGACTAGATCCATTCATATCACAGTGTGTGTGGACTAGATCCATTCATATCACAGTGTGTGGACTAGATCCATTCATATCACAGTGTATGGACTAGATCCATTCATATCACAATGTGTGGACTAGATCCATTCATATCACAGTGTATGGACTAGATCCATTCATATCACAGTGTGTGGACTAGATCCATTCATATCACTGTGTGTGTACTAGATCCATTCATATCACAGTGTGTGGACTAGATCCATTCATATCACAGTGTGTGGACTAGATCCATTCATATCACAGTGTGTGGACTAGATCCATTCATATCACTGTGTGTGTGGGCTAGATCCATTCATATCACAGTGTGTGGACTAGATCCATTCATATCACAGTGTATGGACTGGAGCCATTCATATCACAGTGTGTGTGGACTAGATCCATTCATATCACAGTGTATGGACTAGATCCATTCATATCACAGTGTATGGACTAGATCCATTCATATCACAGTGTGTGGACTAGATCCATTCATATCACAGTGTATGGACTAGATCCATTCATATCACAGTGTATGGAGTAGATCCATCCATATCACAGTGTATGGACTAGATACATTAATATCACAGTGTTTGGACTAGATTCATTCATATCACAGTGTATGGACTAGATCCATTCATATCACAGTGTGTGGACTAGATCCATTCATATCACAGTGTATGGACTAGATCCATCCATATCACAGTGTATGGACTAGATCCATTCATATCACAGTGTGTGGACTAGATCCATTCATATCACAATGTGTGGACTAGATCCATTCATATCACAGTGTATGGACTAGATCCATTCATATCACAGTGTGTGGACTAGATCCATTCATATCACAGTGTGTGGACTAGATCCATTCATATCACAGTGTATGGACTAGATCCATTCATATCACTGTGTGTGTGGACTAGATCCATTCATATCACAGTGTGTGGACTAGATCCATTCATATCACAGTGTGTGGACTCTGCCTAGATCCATTCATATCACAGTGTGGACTAGATCCATTCATATCACAGTGTGTGGACTAGATCCATTCATATCACAGTGTGTGGACTAGATCCATTCATATCACAATGTGTGGACTAGATCCATTCATATCACAGTGTGTGGACTAGATCCATTCATATCACAGTGTGTGGACTAGATCCATTCATATCACAGTGTGTGGACTCTGCCTAGATCCATTCGTATCACAGTGTGTGGACTATATCCATTCATATCACAGTGTGTGGACTAGACCCATTCATATCACAGTGTGTGGACTAGACCCATTCATATCACAGTGTGTGGACTAGATCCATTCATATCACAGTGTGTGGACTCGATCCATTCATATCACAGTGTGTGGACTCTGCCTAGATCCATTCATATCACAGTGTGTGGACTAGATCCATTCATATCACAGTGTGTGGACTAGATCCATTCATATCACAGTGTGTGGACTAGATCCATTCATATCACAGTATGTGGACTCTGCCTAGATCCCTTCATATCACAGTGTGTGGACTAGATCCATTCATATCACAGTGTGTGGACTAGATCCATTCATATCACAGTGTGTGGACTCTGCCTAGATCCATTCATATCACAGTGTGTGGACTCTACCTATATCCATTCATATCACAGTGTGTGGACTAGATCCATTCATATCACAGTGTGTGGACTAGATCCATTCATATCACAGTGTGTGGACTAGATCCATTCATATCACAGTGTGTGGGCTCTGCCTAGATCCATTCATATTCCAGTGTGTGGACTCTACCTAGATCCATTCATATCACAGTGTGTGTGGACTAGATCCATTCATATCACAGTGTGTGGACTAGATCCATTCATATCACTGTGTGTGTGGACTAGATCCATTCATATCACAGTGTGTGGACTAGATCCATTCATATCACAGTGTGTGGACTAGATCCATTCATATCACTGTGTGTGTGGACTAGATCCATTCATATCACAGTGTGTGGACTAGATCCATTCATATCACTGTGTGTGTGGACTAGATCCATTCATATCACTGTGTGTGTGGACTAGATCCATTCATGTCACAGTGTGTGGACTAGATCCATTCATATCACAGTGTGTGGACTAGATCCATTCATAACACAGTGTGTGGACTAGATCCATTCATATCACAGTGTGTGGACTAGATCCATTCATATCACTGTGTGTGTGGACTAGATCCATTCATATCACAGTGTGTGGACTAGATCCATTCATATCACAGTGTGTGGACTAGATCCATTCATAACACAGTGTGTGGACTAGATCCATTCATATCACAGTATGTGTAGACTAGATCCATTCATATCACAGTGTGTGGACTAGATCCATTCATATCACAGTGTGTGGACTAGATCCATTCATATCACTGTGTGTGTGGACTAGATCCATTCATATCACAGTGTGTGGACTAGATCCATTCATAACACAGTGTGTGGACTAGATCCATTCATATCACAGTGTGTGGACTAGATCCATTCATATCACAGTGTGTGTAGACTAGATCCATTCATATCACAGTGTGTAGACTAGATCCATTCATATCACACTGTGTGGACTCTGCCTAGATCCATTCATATCACAGTGAGTGGACTAGATCCATTCATATCACAGTGTGTGGACTCTGCCTAGATCCATTCATATCACAGTGTGTGGACTAGATCCATTCATATCACAGTGTGTGGACTAGATCCATTCATATCACAGTGAGTGGACTAGATCCATTCATATCACAGTGTGTGGACTAGATCCATTCATATCACAGTGTGTGGACTAGATCCATTCATATCACAGTGTGTGGACTAGATCCATTCATATCACAGTGAGTGGACTAGATCCATTCATATCACAGTGTGTGGACTAGATCCATTCATATCACAGGGTGTGGACTAGATCCATTCATATCACAGTGTGTGGACTAGATCCATTCATATCACAGTGTGTGGACTAGATCCATTCATATCACAGTGTGTGGAACTAGATCCATTCATATCACTGTGTGTGGACTAGATCCATTCATATCACAGGGTATGGACTAGATCCATTCATATCACAGTGTGTGGACTAGATCCATTCATATCACAGTGTGTGGAACTAGATCCATTCATATCACAGTGTGTGGAACTAGATCCATTCATATCACAGTGTGTGGAACTAGATCTATTCATATCACAGTGTGTGTGGACTAGATCCATTCATATCACAGTGTGTGGAACTAGATCCATTCATATCACAGTGTGTGGACTAGATCCATTCATATCACAGTGAGTGGACTAGATCCATTCATATCACAGTGTGTGGACTAGATCCATTCATATCACAGTGTGTGGACTAGATCCATTCATATCACAGTGAGTGGACTAGATCCATTCATATCACAGTGTGTGGACTAGATCCATTCATATCACAGTGTGTGGACTAGATCCATTCATATCACAGTGTGTGGACTAGATTCATTCATATCACAGTGTGTGGAACTAGATCCATTCATATCACAGTGTGTGTGGACTAGATCCATTCATATCACAGTGTGTGGAACTAGATCCATTCATATCACAGTGTGTGGAACTAGATCCATTCATATCACAGTGTGTGGACTAGATCCATTCATATCACAGTGAGTGGACTAGATCCATTCATATCACAGTGTGTGGACTAGATCCATTCATATCACAGTGTGTGGACTAGATCCATTCATATCACAGTGAGTGGACTAGATCCATTCATATCACAGTGTGTGGACTAGATCCATTCATATCACAGTGTGTGGACTAGATCCATTCATATCACAGTGTGTGGACTAGATCCATTCATATCTCAGTGTGTGGACTAGATGCATTCATATCACAGTGTGTGGACTAGATCCATTCATATCACAGTGTGTGGACTAGATCCATTCATATCACAGTGTGTGGAACTAGATCCATTCATATCACAGTGTGTGGACTAGATCCATTCATATCACAGTGTGTGGAACTAGATCCATTCATATCACAGTGTGTGTGGACTAGATCCATTCATATCACAGTGTATGGACTAGATCCATTCATATCACAGTGTATGGACTAGATCCATTCATATCACAGTGTGTGGACTAGATCCATTCATATCACAGTGTGTGGACTAGATCCATTCATATCACAGTGTATGGAGTAGATCCATTCATATCACAGTGCATGGACTTCTGCTGGGTGCCTGACTCTCCAGTCACTGGTGCGGTGAGTTCATGGCAGCGGATGCTCCTCTACGTACCCGATATGTCCCGGATTAGTCATACTGTATATTTATTTATATGATCTGTGCATTAACCAGTCTGGAGAATTAGATGGGCACCTCACTGAATCAGACTGATAGTGCGGTGCGCTGCTTGGTGCCAGACACAGCGAGGGAATTACACAAGGGACTGCTCGTCTGAAGGTCCAAATCTGTGTAAAAATCTAAAGTTCCCTCTATGGCGTTTTGACTACTAGGTCCATTTGCAGACGTTACTTGGGAAACATAGTTATGAGATCCTGTACCCATACTATACTTAATTATGGGTAACAGTAAACTCACTGAGATCCCATCTTGTTTCTTATGTACAACACGAACTTGTAATTCATAGTGCAGCTTTGAACCCTTTAATTGCCACGGGGTGTGGAATGCACATCTGTATGGCACTGAAAGAGTTTGTGGTGGGGAGCAGAGAGAGAATACACTCAGACATCATGGTGGTTGAACTGCTGTCTATGTATAAAGGAGGACATGGCCTCCACATCACCAGCAGTTCAACAGTCTTCCATGCTATTGACGAGAGTCTCTCACACCTTTGCATCCGTAATTTTTAGTGTGTTTGATGATGACTGTCTCCATGTCAGTGTGCTCGCTGAGCATCATCAAAGCATCGAACCTTAGCGCCTCTCCCCATTGTCTTACTGAAGAATCTGTTCATATATTCCATCCATAGCCAGTAGGTGTCAGTATTGCACAATACTTATTGTTTTATACAGATGGGGTGATATAAAGAACAATTCTAGGACAAATCAAATGCATTTTTGGGGATATTAAAACTCCCAAAATCCCCATTGTTTTAAATGTGTCTTTTAACCCCTTAAATGCTAGAGAGGTCTCCACCACATACTGAAGCAATGCAATAGAGACCCAACTAACACTGAATGGGTTAAAAGCACCATTTATATCAATGAGATTTTTCATTTCCCCCCTGTGGTGCAATTGGTTTACTCTAGAATTGCTCCTCTTTATCTTCCTGAATATGCCCCTAGTTACAATTATTTTCTCATTTAAATTTTAGTTTAACTCCTCGTTTGCTGATTCTGTTGAATTCCTTATTTATTTCACATAAAGTAAGCAATTTAAAAACTTAATTCTTACAAACCTTATTTTTAACCCTTTGAGTGCTGCTAGTTCACTTTTAAATATCGCGCGGCTGCACATCGCATTAAACATGTCGCCTAGATGGAAAGGGTGACATGAGAATCTCACCCTACATATAAGAGCAAGATTCTCACGCCACCTCCTTAAATGCTGCAGCATTGGCCGCTTTGCCCCACTACTCTGGAAATGAAATGGTTAAATCTAGATTCAGCCTGCACTGGAATATATTCTGCAGTAATTGGGACACAGACAGCCCTTGGTAGATGAGGAAATCTTGGCTTTTTATGTTTACCGTCCAACCTGCATTCATTTTAGTGATTCCCGCAAACCTTAACATAGATGTCTCTCTGGCTCTGGTGCAGCCTCCTCCCTTGGACGTATCCCATTGTCAGAGACTCTGAAACTCTCCGATCTCTTCAGCGTATGGAAGGGGAGCTGGGCGTGCGATCCTCAGCTCAGGACAGACAGCCGGACAGACAGCTATGGTAAGGTTTGTGGGCAGCACTAAAATGAATGCAGGTTGGACGGCAAACAGAAAAAGCCAAGATTTCTTCATCTGCCAATTGTTGTCTGTGTCCCAATTACTGCAGAATATGTGAGACTAATAGCCAGGCTTCTCGTGTTAGAGCCGTGTGCGCTCCTGCTTCGCCAGTCTTTTCCGGTGCCTTTCAGCTCCATGCAGCGCCTCCTAGAGGAGACCAGAACAGACAGTGCAGGAGCACAGACGTCTCTAAGACAAGATGTCTGTGAGTGAGTCTGGCCGCTGGTCTCACAAGAAAATGGATCACTTCAGATGCTGGTACTTGTGCCAGATAATAGAACTATTAAGAAGCTAGTCACCATAGGCATAATTAGTGGGGGGTGACTTTATATTAGGTGGTAGTTCCTCTTTTATTATTTTATTTCCATAGCAGCGGGGCAATGCGTCCAATGCTGCGGCATTTAAGGAGGCGACATGAGAATCTCGTGCTTATATGTAGGGTGAAATTCTCATATCGCCCTTTTCATCTATGCAACATGATTAATGCGGTGTACAGCCGCACAATATTTAAAATGTAACCTTTTAAAAGGATACCTCGAGTGCCAGATTGCAAAGCAATGCGTTACATCACCCTCTGGTACTCAATTGGTTAAGCTACACTTGGGAAGAGGTTATAAAATTGGAATAAAATAATGGCTGCGATCTGTGCTAAAACGTACGTTCGGTATTTATTAAATTGGAAGTAATAGAATAATGGCTGCGATCTGTGCTAAAACGTACGTTCGGTATTTATGAAATTGGAAGTAATAGAATAATGGCTGCGATCTGTGCTAAAACGTACGTTCGGTATTTATAAAATTGCCGTGACGATTTTGGAGTTTATAATGATCTTTGATTGAGTTTCTGTTGAACTGACATTAGATCGGGAGAAGAAATGGTACGTAGAACCTATAATGAAATGTCACAGCAGAATTCTCACCCGGATTTTACCGCCGGTTATAATCTGTTCTTAAAAAAGTGTTGGAAAAGTATTGATAGAATAGTGATTTATTCCATATATAAAAAGCTGCCATTGTGCATTTATAAATATCACCTGCATTTTTACTAGATAAATCCAGATTTCTCTGCGTGGAATAATGAGAGGTAATGGCTGGGGAGGTATTAAGGGATGAAGAGTGCTGTGAAATGTTTAAAGGGGAACTACCACCTGACAAAATCTTTAGCTCAAATAACTCCCCATCTGACGACTAGCTGCTTAGTAGCGCTAGTCGTGGGAATTATTACCTTATTAAATAGATTTCTCCTTTCTTCCACGGCTGACAGGCAGGACGGAGCGCGGACATCTTGCCATAGTGACATCCGCGCACCTGCGCTGTCAGTCCCTTCCAGACCTGAACGGCTCCTAGCAGCGCCTCCATCCGTCTGGGACTGACAGCGCAGGCGCGTGGACGTCACTATGACAAGATGTCCGCGCTCCGTCCTGCCTGTCAGCAGTGGAAGAAAGGATGAATCTATTGAAAAAGGTAATAATTCTGGCTACTAGCGCTACTAAGCAGCCAGTCGCCAGATGCGGAGTTATTTAAGCTAGAGTTGTTTTACGGTGGTTGTTCTGCTTTAAGTGAAACAATAATGTGAGTTTTATTTGATGTGGAGCACAGTAATACACATATATACACATCACAATCATGTGCAAAAAATGGAAAATTTGGGAGGGAAAGAGGGACATGAGGATTTTTGCCCCAGAGTGAGAGTACTCCCCTAAAGTGGGACACTTTGTAGGTATGAATGATCAGTCATACCTTTCATGCAGTCTCCATAAAAAATTAAGCCAGTGGGCACAAATTATCATAAAAAAATTTTTTTTTTTTACTTTTTTTATTTGTTGCTTTCTTTATTTTTAGTAAAATAAATGGTGGGTTACCCATATAATTGTGCAATCAAAAGAAAGCCCTACTTGTACATAAGAAACACTGTATAATTTGTGTGGCTGGAATACAAGACTTAGAGGGAAAACACTGTTGAACAAAAGGCAAACATAGTCAAGTTGATCCCTTTATTGGCTAACTAAGCAGATTTAGGATGCAAGCTTTCAATACCTCTTAGGTCTCTTCCTCAGACATGTTATATCTGGATATACATGGATATAACGTGTCTGAGTAAGAGACCTAAGAGGTCTTGAGAGCTTGCATCCTAAATCTGTTTAGTTAGCCAATAAAGGTATCAACAACTACATTTGGCTAGTGTATTTCTATGGCTAACACGGTACTGTTGAACAAAGACATAGTCAAAAAGGTCAAAATTGCTCCAGCCTTTAAGTGCAAACCAGCCGAGATTTTCCCATTCTTCATGGGGTTCATTTCTGTAAAACAATTCAAAAAATGAAGTAAAAAAAAATGAAATAAAAGCACCTGCATTTACATGCATTAGTGACATATATTAACGATGAACATGCAGATACTTTCTCTGAATCTCCCCCAATTGTTGTTAATTTGTCCCTCTTGTACTTTTTACCTAATGCAGATTTATCCAAAAGCCTTTTGAGCAAATTTAATTTTTCTTCTCTATTTTTTTAATTGAATATAACATAGAATTGAATTCCTCTGATGGTGTTTTTCGCAATCTAAAATCAGCCTTTTTAAAGCTGAATTTTACTCTTGTTAATGGGAATCATAATTCAATAATTCAAGATACCATATTGTGGTCACTGCTCACCTGTATACTGTATACCATCCCCAAATTGTTGGTAGAATTAATACTAAATTCTTATTAATTATTTATAATACATTTATGTACTATTTGTTATCATAATAAATGATGCAGAATATATTTTTGTGATTATTTTGTTCTTTCTATTCACTCCTTCGACTCTCTGTTTTGAGTCTGAGATCTTGTTGGTGGCGCCATGGGAGGGGCCTATTAACCACTATATTGTTAGAGCCATCTCCAGTGCTTTGCTTGAAGTGATGTTACGTTATCTCTCTCCTGTTTTTTAGGAGCTTGAAACCAGAAGAGAAGGCGCTGGGTCTTGGACTCCATCTCCTGGCTGCTCGAACATTGGGTAAAGAGAATGCCACTCTGCATCTGAGATTGGAAATATCTGTACCATGTGCCAGTTTTGTCTGGCCTTTGGGTTGGCTGGCTATGTAACATTGCTGCTATCAGGAGTAAACATCACTTCTGGTTTTTCCTGCTAAAGAGGAATGATATATTTATTACAGAGCATCACGTTGATACAAGTGGATCATTATTCTGTCAGTGCGGAGACTCAGAACTGATGCATTTTCTTGTTTGTTACTTGTTATTCACAAGCACCAGAAACAGGCAGAGTGGAGGAGATTCACTAAGCGGTGATAAATAGGTGATAAAGTGGAGGTAACTTCTCCAGTTTATCATTTCTCTAATTCTGTGTTATTCTATGGATCTAAAAATAACTATTTATGTATTTGTGTCCTTCATTATCCTCTTGAAAAACTGCAGAATGATAGGGGTGCCCTGAAAATTCCAGATTGCATGTTAGGGGTGTGTTGAGCAAAAAAAGCTTGAGAACCACTGCATTAACATCTCTTCAGCTTTGGAGATCGTAGTGCATAGGATCTATAGAATAACACGGGAACTGGAGAAGAGCGCTCATAAGTCTGACATTCTTAATATAAACTTACCTCGGTCGACGAGTCATCTTTTAAAGTCTCAGTTTCATACCTCCCAAATGTCCCACTTTAGCAGGGACAGTCCCTCTTTGAGACCCAAATCCCCCTGTCCCTATTTTCTACCCTGGTGTCCCTCTTTTTAGGACATCAGAGTGAGTGGTGTATATATTAGTCTATCACATTGCTCCACAGCAATGAAATTCACATAAATGTTAATTAATCCTCAGTATATGTGTTTGTAATTGAATCTGTGTAAATAAAATACTTTGGTCTCGCTCTAAATCATGTATTCAGTTACAGAAAGAGGTGTCAATAGGTCATAAAGTAACCTAAAAACTCCCCGCCCACCAGCCACGCCCCCAGAAACACCACCTATAACACAAGTGTCCCTCTTTGGCCATTTGAAATGTTGGGAGGTATGTAGTTTCCATTTCAATGGCCTTTAGATAAAATTAAGTATTTAGGAATTTTCCTTGCCTCTGATTTGAATCGGGTAGTAACTCTAAACAAACTATTTGTATCCTGGTTTGGTAGACTCAATTTGATTAAAATTATTAATCTCCCTAAGATAATTTATATTCTCAAGACTATTCCTCTTCCTTTCTCTCGACCTTGGTTGGCGCAACCTCAGAAATCCATTAACAACTTTGTGTGGGCTTATAAGAAACCGAGATTACCTGTGACTCGTCTTTGTCTTCCAATGGAGGGGGGGGCACTTCCTAATATTGCCAAATATTATACTGCGATGGCAGTTTCCCTTCTCCTTGATTTGGTATTCAATCCTCAGAAAAATTGGGTACAGGCAATGTCCCTTCCTATCACGTCTGATATGACAGATAATCTACTTTAGATCCGGCCAGCGGATAGACAGCACCATCTGATGGGGAAATGGGACGCTTTCAACTCACTTGTGTTAGCAGCTCCGTATCCTTCTCCCTGATCATCTATCATTGGGAATCCCGGATTAACTCAGGGTGTAGGGGATCAAACTTTCCTTATATGGGAAGAGTAGGGGATACATACCTTACAATCTTTGATATCAACATCTGGTGTGCAGTCTTTTGATGATTTGGCTACTATTCATTCACTCCCGCACGCATGGAGATACCAACAGGTGAGACATTGTCTTCGCTCTTTGTTGGCACAGGGTCATGTGGTTAGAGACCTAATGGCATCTGAACAATCCTTTTCTTTCGGTGCTTTGGTTACAAAGCGGTTAACAAAGCTGTATCGTTTTCTTTTTCTTCAACACTTGGTTCTCACCAAACCTTCCTTTCTTCTGGGATGGGAGACTGACTTACGAGTGTCTTATCCGATCTCACGCTGGTATAGTATCTTGAGAGATTTACTCAAATGTACTCCGAATATCCTGATGAAGGAGTCTAGTTACAAGCTTTTTACTAGGTAGTACTATACCCGGGTCCATCTCCACAGAGTATACCCCTCTGTGTCCCCCATGTGTTGGAGGTGCCTGACAGCTGAAGGATCCCTCTTCCATTTATGGTGGACATTACATAGTTACATAGTAATTTAGGTTGAAAAAAGACTTGCGTCCATCCAGTTCAACCCTTTTCCTATTCCTGTTTACCATCGCTGACCCAAAAGAAGGCATCTGACTCCAAATGGCAATCAGACTTCTCCCTGGATCAATAAGCCCTAACTAAATATTAATCCCAATACTAACGTACATAGCCCTCTATATTATGCTCTTTTAAATAAGTATCCAGGCCCCTTTTAAAGGCATCTAATGTGTTTGATAGCACCACCTCCTCCGGAAGTGCATTCCATACCTTTATTGTCCTTACTGTAAAGAAACCCTTCCGCTGTTGTAGATTAAATCTCCTTT
>CM074721.1:6886727-7359227 GCA_037306005.1 Rhinophrynus dorsalis
TCATGTGGCTCCATCACACACACACACATAACGAAGTTCCACCTGTCACCACTCAGCAAGCTTAGCCTCCAACCAATCAGCAGACTCCTGGGGAGCAGGTAGCTCACTTACTAGCAATCACACACCTGGGGAACTGGAACAGATTCTACACAACTAGCAAGCATTGCAAACAATGTGTTACATACTCCAGTGTCACTTTTAAATGGTTAACACACGGGCTATGCCGTGCCAACACTAGTACTATATAATATGTATTATATATGCACTTCTGTGTCACTGAGACTCACATTATGTCTTTGAGTGCCAAAGGGGTACGCAATGCATTGCAATACCTTGTGTATCCCTCTGGCAGTGAATGGGTTAACTATTGCCTAAAAAAACTAAGACACAGCCGGGCAACACCGTCCCATATTATACACAGAGACACACACACACAGAAGAATGGACATAATACTTAACACGGCACAACGTAAAGAAAAAGCGGCTTCAGGAGCGGTATCAGTATAATGGATCAACCCAGACAGTGCAACAAGTTATGGAGCGATACAATGAATATAATCTTCCATTATACAAAGCCTTCATTGGCTACAAAAAGAACTTTGGCTCAGTGACAAAGCAAAGAATAATCGATGCCCAGATCGATCAAGTAATAGACAGAGCTTACATATCCTCCAATCAATATATGAAAATGCAAGTACATCAATACAGGTCACAATGTTAAAGGGATAGTAATACTTCATTTTAACTTTATTTTATTTTGTAGGCATTAAAAAAACATGAAGAACGATATAAGTCTTATCTCTCAAATCTTTATGGTTTAAGAGATATTCACAAACAAAGTATCCCCCCCCTGTTCAACCAGATCAGAAGGGAGATGCCCAGGTAGACTGCAGACAGGGACAATCTTCAATTAAGATAAGGGAAAAAGCTGAAAAACTTGTCAAGGGGGGAAGGGCTTTCATTGTTTTCATACAAAGAAAATTGTCCCCTTCTGTTATCTGTCCTGTCATACAACCAGACTCACATCTGAGAAGAGATGGCTTACACTAGGTAAAAGGGGCGGGAGGGGAACTTTGCTTGTGAATATCTCATAAACCATAAAGGTCTGAGAGATAAGACTTATATCATTCTTCATGATTTTTTAATGCCTACAAAATAAAATAAAGTTAAAACAAAGTATTACTATCCCTTTAAAGTTCAGATCAACACAGAAAAAGGTGTCTGACAAGGAGACACCATCCCCCCAAGACTCCATCACTTACGTTTTGCAGGCGATATCACACTCTTTGCCAGTAGCCCTGAAGAACTGCAAGAACGCGTTGAACAGCTACAACAGGTAAATATCAACAAAATGCAATTCATGTTCAACACATGTACCGTCCTAAGGAAAATCCCAGTAGATGGACAAGAACTAGAACAGGTGGACAAGTGTGTTTACATTGGACAGAAAATATCAACAGATGGAAACACCGTGATGGAAACTGAGAGACAAAACTGGGGTGCTAAATATTTGAAAAACTTAGTAGTACTGTCTTTAAGACAAATGTATCACTCAAGTGAAAGGTTTTTGACCAACGTGTCCTCCCAGTCCTCACATTTGGCTGTGACACATGGACACTGAATGCCAAAACCATACGAAAACTGGAGATTACACAGAGAACCTCTCTCCTTACCTATGGAACTCCATACCTCTCTCCCTACCTATAGAACTCCATACCTCTCTCCCTACCTATAGAACTCCATACCTCTCTCCCTACCTATGGAACTCCATATCTCTCTCCCTACCTATGGAACTCCATACCTCTCTCCCTACCTATGGAACTCTATACCTCTCTCCTTACCTATGGAACTCCATACCTCTCTCCCTACCTATGGAACTCCATACCTCTCTCCTTACCTATGGAACTCCATACCTCTCTCCCTACCTATAGAACTCCATACCTCTCTCCCTACCTATAGAACTCCATACCTCTCTCCTTACCTATGGAACTCCATACCTCTCTCCCTACCTATGGAACTCCATACCTCTCTCCCTACCTATGGAACTCCATACCCCTCTCCCTACCTATGGAACTCCATACCTCTCTCCTTACCTATGGAACTCCATACCTCTCTCCCTACCTATGGAACTCCATACCTCTCTCCCTACCTATGGAACTCCATACCCCTCTCCCTACCTATGGAACTCCATACCTCTCTCCTTACCTATGGAACTCCATACCTCTCTCCCTACCTATAGAACTCCATACCTCTCTCCTTACCTATGGAACTCCATACCTCTCTCCCTACCTATGGAACTCCATACCTCTCTCCCTACCTATGGAACTCCATACCCCTCTCCCTACCTATAGAACTCCATACCTCTCTCCTTACCTATGGAACTCCATACCTCTCTCCCTACCTATGGAACTCCATACCCCTCTCCCTACCTATGGAACTCCATACCTCTTTCCCTACCTATGGAACTCCATACCTCTCTCCTTACCTATGGAACTCCATACCCCTCTCCCTACCTATGGAACTCCATACCTCTCTCCTTACCTATGGAACTCCATACCCCTCTCCCTACCTATGGAACTCCATACCTCTCTCCCTACCTATGGAACTCCATACCTCTCTCCCTACCTATGGAACTCCATACCCCTCTCCCTACCTATGGAACGCCATACCTCTCTCCTTACCTATGGAACTCCATACCTCTCTCCCTACCTATGGAACTCCATACCTCTCTCCTTACTTATGGAACTCCATACCCCTCTCCCTACCTATGGAACTCCATACCCCTCTCCCTACCTATGGAACTCCATACCTCTCTCCTTACCTATGGAACTCCATACCTCTCTCCTTAACTATAGAACTCCATACCTCTCTCCCTACCTATGGAACTCCATACCTCTCTCCTTACCTATGGAACTCCATACCTCTCTCCCTACCTATGGAACTCCATACCTCTCTCCCTACCTATGGAACTCCATACTCCTCTCTCTACCTATGGAACTCCATACCTCTCTCCTTACCTATGGAACTCCATACCTCTCTCCCTACCTATGGAACTCCATACCCCTCTCCCTACCTATGGAACTCCATACCTCTCTCCTTACCTATGGAACTCCATACCTCTCTCCCTACCTATGGAACTCCATACCTCTCTCCTTACCTATGGAACTCCATACCTCTCTCCCTACCTATGGAACTCCATATCCCTCTCCCTACCTATGGAACTCCATATCCCTCTCCCTACCTATGGAACTCCATACCTCTCTCCCTACCTATGGAACTCCATACCCCTCTCCCTACCTATGGAACTCCATACCCCTCTCCCTACCTATAGAACTCCATACCTCTCTCCCTACCTATGGAACTCCATATCTCTCTCCCTACCTATGGAACTCCATACCTCTCTCCCTACCTATGGAACTCCATACCTCTCTCCTTACCTATGGAACTCCATACCTCTCTCCCTACCTATGGAACTCCATACCTCTCTCCTTACCTATGGAACTCCATACCTCTCTCCCTACCTATAGAACTCCATACCTCTCTCCCTACCTATAGAACTCCATACCTCTCTCCTTACCTATGGAACTCCATACCTCTCTCCCTACCTATGGAACTCCATACCTCTTTCCCTACCTATGGAACTCCATACCTCTCTCCTTACCTATGGAACTCCATACCCCTCTCCCTACCTATGGAACTCCATACCTCTCTCCTTACCTATGGAACTCCATACCCCTCTCCCTACCTATGGAACTCCATACCTCTCTCCCTACCTATGGAACTCCATACCTCTCTCCCTACCTATGGAACTCCATACCTCTCTCCTTACCTATGGAACTCCATACCTCTCTCCCTACCTATGGAACTCCATACCTCTCTCCTTACTTATGGAACTCCATACCCCTCTCCCTACCTATGGAACTCCATACCCCTCTCCCTACCTATGGAACTCCATACCTCTCTCCTTACCTATGGAACTCCATACCTCTCTCCTTACCTATAGAACTCCATACCTCTCTCCCTACCTATGGAACTCCATACCTCTCTCCTTACCTATGGAACTCCATACCTCTCTCCCTACCTATGGAACTCCATACCTCTCTCCCTACCTATGGAACTCCATACCCCTCTCTCTACCTATGGAACTCCATACCTCTCTCCTTACCTATGGAACTCCATACCTCTCTCCCTACCTATGGAACTCCATACCCCTCTCCCTACCTATGGAACTCCATACCTCTCTCCTTACCTATGGAACTCCATACCTCTCTCCCTACCTATGGAACTCCATACCTCTCTCCTTACCTATGGAACTCCATACCTCTCTCCCTACCTATGGAACTCCATACCTCTCTCCCTACCTATGGAACTCCATATCCCTCTCCCTACCTATGGAACTCCATATCCCTCTCCCTACCTATGGAACTCCATACCTCTCTCCCTACCTATGGAACTCCATACCCCTCTCCCTACCTATGGAACTCCATACCCCTCTCCCTACCTATAGAACTCCATACCTCTCTCCCTACCTATGGAACTCCATACCTCTCTCCCTACCTATGGAACTCCATACCCCTCTCCCTACCTATAGAACTCCATACCTCTCTCCTTACCTATGGAACTCCATACCTCTCTCCCTACCTATGGAACTCCATATCCCTCTCCCTACCTATGGAACTCCATACCCCTCTCCCTACCTATGGAACTCCATACCTCTCTCTACCTATGGAACTCCATACCTCTCTCCCTGCCTATGGAACTCCATACCTCTCTCCTTACCTATGGAACTCCATACCTCTCTCCCTACCTATGGAACTCCATACCCCTCTCCCTACCTATGGAACTCCATACCTCTCTCCTTACCTATGGAACTCCATACCTCTCTCCCTACCTATGGAACTCCATACCTCTCTCCTTACCTATGGAACTCCATACCTCTCTCCCTACCTATGGAACTCCATACCTCTCTCCCTACCTATGGAACTCCATATCCCTCTCCCTACCTATGGAACTCCATATCCCTCTCCCTACCTATGGAACTCCATACCTCTCTCCCTACCTATGGAACTCCATACCCCTCTCCCTACCTATGGAACTCCATACCCCTCTCCCTACCTATAGAACTCCATACCTCTCTCCCTACCTATGGAACTCCATACCTCTCTCCCTACCTATGGAACTCCATATCCCTCTCCCTACCTATGGAACTCCATACCCCTCTCCCTACCTATGGAACTCCATACCTCTCTCTACCTATGGAACTCCATACCTCTCTCCCTGCCTATGGAACTCCATACCCCTCTCCCTACCTATGGAACTCCATACCCCTCTCCCTACGTATGGAACTCCATACCTCTCTCCCTACCTATGGAACTCCATACCCCTCTCCCTACCTATAGAACTCCATACCTCTCTCCCTACCTATGGAACTCCATACCTCTCTCCCTACCTATGGAACTCCATACCTCTCTCCCTGCCTATGGAACGCCATACCCCTCTCCCTACCTATGGAACTCCATACCTCTCTCCTTACCTATGGAACTCCATACCCCTCTCCCTACCTATGGAACTCCATACCTCTCTCCTTACCTATGGAACTCCATACCTCTCTCCCTACCTATGGAACTCCATACCCCTCTCCCTACCTATGGAACTCCATACCTCTCTCCTTACCTATGGAACTCCATACCTCTCTCCCTACCTATGGAACTCCATACCTCTCTCCTTACCTATGGAACTCCATACCTCTCTCCCTACCTATGGAACTCCATACCCCTCTCCCTACCTATGGAATTCCATATCTCTCTCCCTACCTATAGAACTCCATACCTCTCTCCCTACCTATGGAACTCCATACCCCTCTCCCTACCTATGGAACTCCATACCCCTCTCCCTACCTATAGAACTCCATACCTCTCTCCCTACCTATGGAACTCCATACCTCTCTCCCTACCTATGGAACTCCATACCTCTCTCCCTACCTATGGAACTCCATACCTCTTTCCCTACCTATGGAACTCCATACCTCTCTCCTTACCTATGGAACTCCATACCCCTCTCCCTACCTATGGAACTCCATACCTCTCTCCTTACCTATGGAACTCCATACCCCTCTCCCTACCTATGGAACTCCATACCTCTCTCCCTACCTATGGAACTCCATACCTCTCTCCCTACCTATGGAACTCCATACCCCTCTCCCTACCTATGGAACTCCATACCTCTCTCCTTACCTATGGAACTCCATACCTCTCTCCCTACCTATGGAACTCCATACCTCTCTCCTTACTTATGGAACTCCATACCCCTCTCCCTACCTATGGAACTCCATACCCCTCTCCCTACCTATGGAACTCCATACCTCTCTCCTTACCTATGGAACTCCATACCTCTCTCCTTACCTATAGAACTCCATACCTCTCTCCCTACCTATGGAACTCCATACCTCTCTCCTTACCTATGGAACTCCATACCTCTCTCCCTACCTATGGAACTCCATACCTCTCTCCCTACCTATGGAACTCCATACCCCTCTCTCTACCTATGGAACTCCATACCTCTCTCCTTACCTATGGAACTCCATACCTCTCTCCCTACCTATGGAACTCCATACCCCTCTCCCTACCTATGGAACTCCATACCTCTCTCCTTACCTATGGAACTCCATACCTCTCTCCCTACCTATGGAACTCCATACCTCTCTCCTTACCTATGGAACTCCATACCTCTCTCCCTGCCTATGGAACTCCATACCCCTCTCCCTACCTATGGAACTCCATATCCCTCTCCCTACCTATGGAACTCCATACCTCTCTCCCTACCTATGGAACTCCATACCCCTCTCCCTACCTATGGAACTCCATACCCCTCTCCCTACCTATAGAACTCCATACCTCTCTCCCTACCTATGGAACTCCATACCTCTCTCCCTACCTATGGAACTCCATATCTCTCTCCCTACCTATGGAACTCCATACCTCTCTCCCTACCTATGGAACTCCATACCTCTCTCCTTACCTATGGAACTCCATACCTCTCTCCCTACCTATGGAACTCCATACCTCTCTCCTTACCTATGGAACTCCATACCTCTCTCCCTACCTATAGAACTCCATACCTCTCTCCCTACCTATAGAACTCCATACCCCTCTCCCTACCTATGGAACTCCATACCCCTCTCCCTACCTATGGAACTCCATACCTCTCTCCTTACCTATGGAACTCCATACCTCTCTCCTTACCTATAGAACTCCATACCTCTCTCCCTACCTATGGAACTCCATACCTCTCTCCTTACCTATGGAACTCCATACCTCTCTCCCTACCTATGGAACTCCATACCTCTCTCCCTACCTATGGAACTCCATACCCCTCTCTCTACCTATGGAACTCCATACCTCTCTCCTTACCTATGGAACTCCATACCTCTCTCCCTACCTATGGAACTCCATACCCCTCTCCCTACCTATGGAACTCCATACCTCTCTCCTTACCTATGGAACTCCATACCTCTCTCCCTACCTATGGAACTCCATACCTCTCTCCTTACCTATAGAACTCCATACCTCTCTCCCTACCTATGGAACTCCATATCCCTCTCCCTACCTATGGAACTCCATATCCCTCTCCCTACCTATGGAACTCCATACCTCTCTCCCTACCTATGGAACTCCATACCCCTCTCCCTACCTATGGAACTCCATACCCCTCTCCCTACCTATAGAACTCCATACCTCTCTCCCTACCTATGGAACTCCATACCTCTCTCCCTACCTATGGAACTCCATATCCCTCTCCCTACCTATGGAACTCCATACCCCTCTCCCTACCTATGGAACTCCATACCTCTCTCTACCTATGGAACTCCATACCTCTCTCCCTGCCTATGGAACTCCATACCCCTCTCCCTACCTATGGAACTCCATACCCCTCTCCCTACGTATGGAACTCCATACCTCTCTCCCTACCTATGGAACTCCATACCCCTCTCCCTACCTATGGAACTCCATACCTCTCTCCCTACCTATGGAACTCCATACCTCTCTCCCTGCCTATGGAACTCCATACCCCTCTCCCTACCTATGGAACTCCATACCCCTCTCCCTACCTATGGAACTCCATACCTCTCTCCTTACCTATAGAACTCCATACCTCTCTCCCTACCTATGGAACTCCATACCTCTCTCCTTACCTATGGAACTCCATACCCCTCTCCCTACCTATGGAACTCCATACCTCTCTCCTTACCTATGGAACTCCATACCTCTCTCCCTACCTATGGAACTCCATACCCCTCTCCCTACCTATGGAACTCCATACCTCTCTCCTTACCTATGGAACTCCATACCTCTCTCCCTACCTATGGAACTCCATACCTCTCTCCTTACCTATGGAACTCCATACCTCTCTCCCTACCTATGGAACTCCATATCCCTCTCCCTACCTATGGAACTCCATACCCCTCTCCCTACCTATGGAATTCCATATCTCTCTCCCTACCTATAGAACTCCATACCTCTCTCCCTACCTATGGAACTCCATACCCCTCTCCCTACCTATGGAACTCCATACCCCTCTCCCTACCTATAGAACTCCATACCTCTCTCCCTACCTATGGAACTCCATACCTCTCTCCCTACCTATGGAACTCCATACCTCTCTCCCTACCTATGGAACTCCATATCCCTCTCCCTACCTATGGAACTCCATACCCCTCTCCCTACCTATGGAACTCCATACCTCTCTCTACCTATGGAACTCCATACCTCTCTCCCTGCCTATGGAACTCCATACCTCTCTCCCTACCTATGGAACTCCATACCCCTCTCCCTACCTATGGAACTCCATACCTCTCTCCTTACCTATAGAACTCCATACCCCTCTCCCTACCTATGGAACTCCATACCTCTCTCCCTGCCTATGGAACTCCATACCTCTCTCCCTACCTATGGAACTCCATACCTCTCTCCCTACCTATGGAACTCCATACCTCTCTCCCTACCTATGGAACTCCATACCCCTCTCCCTACCTATGGAACTCCATACCTCTCTCCCTACCTATGGAACTCCAAACCCCTCTCCCTACCTATGGAACTCCATACCTCTCTCCCTACCTATGGAACTCCATACCCCTCTCCCTACCTATGGAACTCCATACCCCTCTCCCTACCTATGGAACTCCATACCTCTCTCTACCTATGGAACTCCATACCTCTCTCCCTGCCTATGGAACTCCATACCCCTCTCTCTACCTATGGAACTCCATACCCCTCTCCCTACCTATGGAACCTCCAAACCCCTCTCCCTACCTATGGAACTCCATACCCCTCTCCCTACCTATGGAACTCCATACCCCTCTCCCTACCTATGGAACTCCATACCTCTCTCCCTGCCTATGGAACTTCATACCTCTCTCCTTACCTATGGAACTCCATACCCCTCTCCCTACCTATGGAACTCCATACCCCTCTCTCTACCTATGGAACTCCATACCTCTCTCCGTGCCTATGGAACTCCATACCTCTCTCCTTACTTATGGAACTTCATACCCCTCTCCCTGCCTATGGAATTCCATACCTCTCTCCTTACCTATGGAACTCCATACCCCTCTCCCTGCCTATGGAATTCCATACCTCTCTCCTTACCTATGGAACTCCATACCACTCTCCTTACCTATGGAACTCCATACCCCTCTCCCTGCCTATGGAATTCCATACCCCTCTCCTTACCTATGGAACTCCATACCTCTCTCC
Source organism: Rhinophrynus dorsalis (assembly GCA_037306005.1). Classification (NCBI taxonomy): domain Eukaryota; kingdom Metazoa; phylum Chordata; class Amphibia; order Anura; family Rhinophrynidae; genus Rhinophrynus; species Rhinophrynus dorsalis. Next base: position 6,896,480 of record CM074721.1, read on the forward strand.
CTACCTATGGAACTCCATACCTCTCTCCCTGCCTATGGAACTGCATACCTCTCTCCCTACCTATGGAACTCCATACCTCTCTCCTTACTTATGGAACTCCATACCCCTCTCCTTACCTATGGAACTCCATACCCCTCTCCCTGCCTATGGAACTCCATACCCCTCTCCCTGCATCTTGAACAATCCCCTCTGTCTTTAAGTCTATCCTGAAGTCTTATCTCCTGGATCACTAGGACCTGCACTGCCTTTGGCCAAACTCAACACTCAGCACTTGACACCCTCATACCCTGTTGTCTGTCTCATATTACCCATTTAGACTGTAAGCTCCATGGGGCAGGGACCTCTCTCCTATTGTTTCTATGAATGTGGTACTTTTTTTATCCCCTCTGTTTATTGTAACGTACCTCTCGTGAAAGGCGCTGTGTACACTGTGTGGCGCCATATTAATAAAGATATACATACAGTCATCTACATACATACCGGCACACATACCCATATCATAATTATCTTCCATATGTTTTTTCCCCAGATATTGGTACCACGGACTGTCAGGCGCACTGCGCACTCTCTCGTACGTCCCGTGCGTCTTTATTCTTCTCATCCTCAGAAAGAAGACAGAGCGGGATGAGGAATCGCAGGAGGAGGACACCCAGGTGGTGGAAGCGCGGGAGAAGGAAGCGCAGGAGGAGGACACCCAGGTGGTGGGAGCGCAGGAGAAGGGAGTCCAGGAGGAGGGAGTGCAGGAGGAGGAATCGCAGGAGGAGGAGGACACCCAGGTGGTGGAAGTGCGGGAGAAGGGAGCGCAGGAGGAGGACACCCAGGTGGTGGGAGCGCAGGAGGAGAGAGTGCAGGAGGAGGGAGTGTCCTCGGCCAGTAAATGCTCAGAGCCAGAAGAAATGATCCAGTAAAACATAATACTAAGTGGAATAGGACAGGGATAGGGACATGGATCCTATGTACCGGGGCTGATGTACTAACACAGTGGATTCTGGGACATATCAGTTACATCAGAGGGAGAAAATTAAATGGGCTTTTAACCATGTGAATCCTAGTGGTCTCCAATACACTGCAAAGCAATACAGTGGAAACCAAGAGTTCAAGGGGTTAATAGAACTATTTACATCTTTTGGAATTTTATTTGTTCTGTTTGGTTTAATGGTTTGCTCCAGAATTGCTCCTTTTTCCATCACACATATAGCCCATACACATGGGGAGAGATTGCTCCCCTTTCCATCACACATATAGCCCATACACATGGGTGAGATTGCTCCCCTTTCCATCACACATATAGCCCATACACATGGGTGAGATTGGTCCCCTTTCCATTACACATATAGTCCATACACATGGGAGAGATTGGTCCCCTTTCCATCACACATATAGCCCATACACATGGGAGAGATTGGTCCCCTTTCCATCACACATATAGCCCATACACATGGGAGAGATTGGTCCCCTTTCCATTACACATATAGTCCATACACATGGGAGAGATTGGTCCCCTTTCCATCACACATATAGCCCATACACATGGGAGAGATTGCTCCCCTTTACATCACACATATAGCCCATACACATGGGAGAGATTGCTCCCCTTTCCATCACACATATAGCCCATACACTTGGGGAGAGATTGCTCCCCTTTCCATCACACATATAGCCCATACACATGGGAGAGATTGGTCCCCTTTCCATTACACATATAGCCCATACACATGGGGTGAGATTGCTCCCCTTTCCATCACACATATAGCCCATACACATGGGAGAGATTGCTCCCCTTTCCATCACACATATAGCCCATACACATGGGAGAGATTGCTCCCCTTTCCATCACACATATAGCCCATACACATGGGGAGAGATTGCTCCCCTTTCCATCACACATATAGTCCATACACATGGGAGAGATTGGTCCCCTTTCCATCACACATATAGTCCATACACATGGGGTGAGATTGGTCCCCTTTCCATCACACATATAGTCCATACACATGGGAGAGATTGATCCCCTTTCCATCACACATATAGCCCATACACATGGGAGAGATTGGTCCCCTTTCCATCACACATATAGCCCATACACATGGGAGAGATTGGTCCCCTTTCCATCACACATATAGCCCATACACATGGGAGAGATTGGTCCCCTTTCCATCACACATATAGCCATACACATGGGAGAGATTGGTCCCCTTTCCATCACACATATAGCCCGTACACATGGGAGAGATTGGTCCCCTTTCCATCACACATATAGCCTATACACATGGGAGAGATTGGTCCCCTTTCCATCACACATATAGTCCATACACATGGGAGAGATTGGTCCCCTTTACATCACACATATAGCCCATACACATGGGAGAGATTGCTCCCCTTTCCATCACACATATAGTCCATACACATGGGAGAGATTGGTCCCCTTTCCATCACACATATAGCCCATACACATGGGAGAGATTGGTCCCCTTTACATCACACATATAGCCCATACACATGGGGAGGGATTGGTCCCCTTTCCATCACACATATAGCCCATACACATGGGAGAGATTGCTCCCCTTTACATCACACATATTGCCCATACACATGGGAGAGATTGGTCCCCTTTCCATCACACATATAGCCCATACACATGGGAGAGATTGGTCCCCTTTCCATCACACATATAGTCCATACACATGGGAGAGATTGATCCCCTTTCCATCACACATATAGCCCATACACATGGGAGAGATTGGTCCCCTTTCCATCACACATATAGCCCATACACATGGGAGAGATTGATCCCCTTTCCATCACACATATAGCCCATACACATGGGAGAGATTGGTCCCCATTCCATCACACATATAGCCCATACACATGGGGAGAGATTGCTCCCCTTTCCATCACACATATAGTCCATACACATGGGGTGAGATTGGTCCCCTTTCCATCACACATATATCCCATACACATGGGAGAGATTGCTCCCCTTTCCATCACACATATAGTCCATACACATGGGTGAGATTGGTCTCCTTTCCATCACACATATAGCCCATACACATGGGGTGAGATTGGTCTCCTTTCCATCACACATATAGCCCATACACATGGGAGAGATTGGTCCCCTTTCCATCACACATATATCCCATACACATGGGGTGAGATTGGTCCCCTTTCCATCACACATATAGCCCATACACATGGGAGAGATTGGTCCCCTTTCCATCACACATATAGTCCATACACATGGGGTGAGATTGGTCCCATTTCCATCACACATATATCCCATACACATGGGAGAGATTGGTCCCCTTTCCATCACACATATAGCCCATACACATGGGAGAGATTGGTCCCCTTTCCATCACACATATATCCCATACACATGGGGTGAGATTGGTCCCCTTTCCATCACACATATAGCCCATACACATGGGAGAGATTGGTCCCCTTTCCATCACACATATAGTCCATACACATGGGGAGAGATTGGTCCCCTTTCCATCACACATATAGCCCATACACATGGGAGAGATTGATCCCCTTTACATCACAGATATAGCCCATACACATGGGAGAGATTGGTCCCCTTTCCATCACACATATATCCCATACACATGGGAGAGATTGGTCCCCTTTCCATCACACATATAGCCCATACACATGGGGTGAGATTGGTCCCCTTTCCATCACACATATAGCCCATACACATGGGGAGAGATTGGTCCCCTTTCCATCACACATATAGCCCATACACATGGGAGAGATTGGTCCCCTTTCCATCACACATATAGTCCATACACATGGGAGAGATTGGTCCCCTTTCCATCACACATATAGCCCATACACATGGGAGAGATTGGTCCCCTTTCCATCACACATATAGCCCATACACATGGGAGAGATTGGTCCCCTTTCCATCACACATATAGTCCATACACATGGGAGAGATTGGTCCCCTTTCCATCACACATATAGCCCATACACATGGGAGAGATTGCTCCCCTTTTCATCACACATATAGCCCATACACATGGGGTGAGATTGCTCCCCTTTCCATCACACATATAGCCCATACACATGGGAGAGATTGGTCCCCTTTCCATCACACATATAGCCCATACACATGGGAGAGATTGCTCCCCTTTCCATCACACATATAGCCCATACACATGGGAGAGATTGGTCCCCTTTCCATCACACATATAGCCCATACACATGGGAGAGATTGGTCCCCTTTCCATCACACATATAGCCCATACACATGGGGAGAGATTGGTCCCCTTTACATCACACATATAGTCCATACACATGGGAGAGATTGGTCCCCTTTCCATCACACATATAGCCCATACACATGGGGAGAGATTGGTCCCCTTTCCATCACACATATAGCCCATACACATGGGAGAGATTGGTCCCCTTTCCATCACACATATAGCCCATACACATGGGGAGAGATTGGTCCCCTTTTCATCACACATATAGTCCATACACATGGGGAGAGATTGGTCCCCTTTCCATCACACATATAGTCCATACACATGGGAGAGATTGGTCCCCTTTCCATCACACATATAGCCCATACACATGGGTGAGATTGGTCCCCTTTCCATCACACATATAGTCCATACACATGGGAGAGATTGGTCCCCTTTCCATCACACATATAGCCCATACACATGGGAGAGATTGGTCCCCTTTCCATCACACATATAGTCCATACACATGGGAGAGATTGGTCCCCTTTCCATCACACATATAGCCCATACACATGGGAGAGATTGGTCCCCTTTCCATCACACATATAGTCCATACACATGGGAGAGATTGCTCCCCTTTCCATCACACATATAGCCCATACACATGGGAGAGATTGGTCCCCTTTCCATCACACATATAGCCCATACACATGGGAGAGATTGGTCCCCTTTCCATCACACATATAGTCCATACACATGGGAGAGATTGGTCCCCTTTCCATCACACATATAGCCCATACACATGGGTGAGATTGGTCCCCTTTCCATCACACATATAGTCCATACACATGGGAGAGATTGGTCCCCTTTCCATCACACATATAGCCCATACACATGGGAGAGATTGGTCCCCTTTCCATCACACATATAGTCCATACACATGGGAGAGATTGGTCCCCTTTCCATCACACATATAGCCCATACACATGGGAGAGATTGGTCCCCTTTCCATCACACATATAGTCCATACACATGGGAGAGATTGGTCCCCTTTCCATCACACATATATCCCATACACATGGGAGAGATTGGTCCCCTTTCCATCACACATATAGCCCATACACATGGGAGAGATTGGTCCCCTTTGCATCACACATATAGTCCATACACATGGGAGAGATTGGTCCCCTTTCCATCACACATATAGCCCATACACATGGGAGAGATTGGTCCCCTTTCCATCACACATATAGCCCATACACATGGGTGAGATTGGTCCCCTTTCCATCACACATATAGCCCATACACATGGGAGAGATTGGTCCCCTTTCCATCACACATATAGCCCATACACATGGGAGAGATTTGTCCCCTTTCCATCACACATATAGTCCATACACATGGGAGAGATTGCTCCCCTTTCCATCACACATATAGCCCATACACATGGGAGAGATTGGTCCCCTTTCCATCACACATATAGCCCATACACATGGTGACAGATTGGTCCCCTTTCCATCACACATATAGTCCATACACATGGGAGAGATTGCTCCCCTTTACATCACACATATAGCCCATACACATGGGAGAGATTGGTCCGCTTTACATCACACATATAGCCCATACACATGGGGTGAGATTGCTCCCCTTTCCATCACACATATAGCCCATACACATGGGAGAGATTGCTCCCCTTTCCATCACACATATAGTCCATACACATGGGAGAGATTGGTCCCCTTTCCATCACACATATAGCCCATACACATGGGAGAGATTGGTCCCCTTTCCATCACACATATAGCCCATACACATGGTGACAGATTGGTCCCCTTTCCATCACACATATAGTCCATACACATGGGAGAGATTGCTCCCCTTTACATCACACATATAGCCCATACACATGGGAGAGATTGGTCCCCTTTCCATCACACATATAGCCCATACACATGGGGTGAGATTGCTCCCCTTTCCATCACACATATAGCCCATACACATGGGAGAGATTGCTCCCCTTTCCATCACACATATAGTCCATACACATGGGAGAGATTGGTCCCCTTTCCATCACACATATAGTCCATACACATGGGAGAGATTGGTCCCCTTTCCATCACACGTATAGTCCATACACATGGGAGAGATTGATCCCCTTTCCATCACACATATAGCCCATACACATGGGAGAGATTGGTCCCCTTTCCATCACACATATAGCCCATACACATGGGAGAGATTGGTCCCCTTTCCATCACACATATAGCCCATACACATGGGAGAGATTGGTCCCCTTTCCATCACACATATAGCCCATACACATGGGAGAGATTGGTCCCCTTTCCATCACACATATAGCCCGTACACATGGGAGAGATTGGTCCCCTTTCCATCACACATATAGCCTATACACATGGGAGAGATTGGTCCCCTTTCCATCACACATATAGTCCATACACATGGGAGAGATTGGTCCCCTTTACATCACACATATAGCCCATACACATGGGAGAGATTGCTCCCCTTTCCATCACACATATAGTCCATACACATGGGAGAGATTGGTCCCCTTTCCATCACACATATAGCCCATACACATGGGAGAGATTGGTCCCCTTTACATCACACATATAGCCCATACACATGGGGAGGGATTGGTCCCCTTTCCATCACACATATAGTCCATACACATGGGAGAGATTGGTCCCCTTTCCATCACACATATAGCCCATACACATGGGAGAGATTGGTCCCCTTTACATCACACATATAGCCCATACACATGGGAGAGATTGCTCCCCTTTCCATCACACATATAGTCCATACACATGGGAGAGATTGGTCCCCTTTCCATCACACATATAGCCCATACACATGGGAGAGATTGGTCCCCTTTACATCACACATATAGCCCATACACATGGGAGAGATTGGTCCCCTTTCCATCACACATATAGTCCATACACATGGGAGAGATTGGTCCCCTTTCCATCACACATATAGCCCATACACATGGGAGAGATTGGTCCCCTTTCCATCACACATATAGTCCATACACATGGGAGAGATTGGTCCCCTTTCCATCACACATATATCCCATACACATGGGAGAGATTGGTCCCCTTTCCATCACACATATAGCCCATACACATGGGAGAGATTGGTCCCCTTTGCATCACACATATAGTCCATACACATGGGAGAGATTGGTCCCCTTTCCATCACACATATAGCCCATACACATGGGAGAGATTGGTCCCCTTTCCATCACACATATAGCCCATACACATGGGTGAGATTGGTCCCCTTTCCATCACACATATAGCCCATACACATGGGAGAGATTGGTCCCCTTTGCATCACACATATAGCCCATACACATGGGAGAGATTTGTCCCCTTTCCATCACACATATAGTCCATACACATGGGAGAGATTGCTCCCCTTTCCATCACACATATAGCCCATACACATGGGAGAGATTGGTCCCCTTTCCATCACACATATAGCCCATACACATGGTGACAGATTGGTCCCCTTTCCATCACACATATAGTCCATACACATGGGAGAGATTGCTCCCCTTTACATCACACATATAGCCCATACACATGGGAGAGATTGGTCCGCTTTACATCACACATATAGCCCATACACATGGGAGAGATTGGTCCCCTTTCCGTCACACATATAGCCCATACACATGGGGTGAGATTGCTCCCCTTTCCATCACACATATAGCCCATACACATGGGAGAGATTGCTCCCCTTTCCATCACACATATAGTCCATACACATGGGAGAGATTGGTCCCCTTTCCATCACACATATAGTCCATACACATGGGAGAGATTGATCCCCTTTCCATCACACATATAGCCCATACACATGGGAGAGATTGGTCCCCTTTCCATCACACATATAGCCCATACACATGGGAGAGATTGGTCCCCTTTCCATCACACATATAGTCCATACACATGGGAGAGATTGGTCCCCTTTCCATCACACATATAGCCCATACACATGGGAGAGATTGGTCCCCTTTACATCACACATATAGTCCATACACATGGGAGAGATTGGTCCCCTTTCCATCACACATATAGCCCATACACATGGGAGAGATTGGTCCCCTTTCCATCACACATATAGCCCATACACATGGGAGAGATTGGTCCCCTTTCCATCACACATATAGCCCGTACACATGGGAGAGATTGGTCCCCTTTCCATCACACATATAGCCTATACACATGGGAGAGATTGGTCCCCTTTCCATCACACATATAGTCCATACACATGGGAGAGATTGGTCCCCTTTACATCACACATATAGCCCATACACATGGGAGAGATTGCTCCCCTTTCCATCACACATATAGTCCATACACATGGGAGAGATTGGTCCCCTTTCCATCACACATATAGCCCATACACATGGGAGAGATTGGTCCCCTTTACATCACACATATAGCCCATACACATGGGGAGGGATTGGTCCCCTTTCCATCACACATATAGCCCATACACATGGGAGAGATTGCTCCCCTTTACATCACACATATAGCCCATACACATGGGAGAGATTGGTCCCCTTTCCATCACACATATAGCCCATACACATGGGAGAGATTGGTCCCCTTTCCATCACACATATAGCCCATACACATGGGAGAGATTGGTCCCCTTTCCATCACACATATAGTCCATACACATGGGAGAGATTGATCCCCTTTCCATCACACATATAGCCCATACACATGGGAGAGATTGGTCCCCTTTCCATCACACATATAGCCCATACACATGGGAGAGATTGATCCCCTTTCCATCACACATATAGCCCATACACATGGGAGAGATTGGTCCCCATTCCATCACACATATAGCCCATACACATGGGAGAGATTGGTCCCCATTCCATCACACATATAGCCCATACACATGGGGTGAGATTGGTCCCCTTTCCATCACACATATATCCCATACACATGGGAGAGATTGCTCCCCTTTCCATCACACATATAGTCCATACACATGGGTGAGATTGGTCTCCTTTCCATCACACATATAGCCCATACACATGGGGTGAGATTGGTCTCCTTTCCATCACACATATAGCCCATACACATGGGAGAGATTGGTCCCCTTTCCATCACACATATATCCCATACACATGGGGTGAGATTGGTCCCCTTTCCATCACACATATAGCCCATACACATGGGAGAGATTGGTCCCCTTTCCATCACACATATAGTCCATACACATGGGGTGAGATTGGTCCCATTTCCATCACACATATATCCCATACACATGGGAGAGATTGGTCCCCTTTCCATCACACATATAGCCCATACACATGGGAGAGATTGGTCCCCTTTCCATCACACATATATCCCATACACATGGGGTGAGATTGGTCCCCTTTCCATCACACATATAGCCCATACACATGGGAGAGATTGGTCCCCTTTCCATCACACATATAGTCCATACACATGGGGAGAGATTGGTCCCCTTTCCATCACACATATAGCCCATACACATGGGAGAGATTGATCCCCTTTACATCACACATATAGCCCATACACATGGGAGAGATTGGTCCCCTTTCCATCACACATATATCCCATACACATGGGAGAGATTGGTCCCCTTTCCATCACACATATAGCCCATACACATGGGGTGAGATTGGTCCCCTTTCCATCACACATATAGCCCATACACATGGGAGAGATTGGTCCCCTTTCCATCACACATATAGCCCATACACATGGGAGAGATTGGTCCCCTTTCCATCACACATATAGTCCATACACATGGGAGAGATTGGTCCCCTTTCCATCACACATATATCCCATACACATGGGAGAGATTGGTCCCCTTTCCATCACACATATAGCCCATACACATGGGAGAGATTGGTCCCCTTTGCATCACACATATAGCCCATACACATGGGAGAGATTGGTCCCCTTTCCATCACACATATAGCCCATACACATGGGAGAGATTGGTCCCCTTTCCATCACACATATAGCCCATACACATGGGTGAGATTGGTCCCCTTTCCATCGCACATATAGCCCATACACATGGGAGAGATTGGTCCCCTTTCCATCACACATATAGCCCATACACATGGGAGAGATTTGTCCCCTTTCCATCACACATATAGTCCATACACATGGGAGAGATTGCTCCCCTTTCCATCACACATATAGCCCATACACATGGGAGAGATTGGTCCCCTTTCCATCACACATATAGCCCATACACATGGTGACAGATTGGTCCCCTTTCCATCACACATATAGTCCATACACATGGGAGAGATTGCTCCCCTTTACATCACACATATAGCCCATACACATGGGAGAGATTGGTCCCCTTTCCATCACACATTTAGCCCATACACATGGGAGAGATTGGTCCCCTTTCCATCACACATATAGTCCATACACATGGGGAGAGATTGGTCCCCTTTCCATCACACATATAGCCCATACACATGGGGTGAGATTGCTCCCCTTTCCATCACACATATAGCCCATACACATGGGAGAGATTGCTCCCCTTTCCATCACACATATAGTCCATACACATGGGAGAGATTGGTCCCCTTTCCATCACACATATAGTCCATACACATGGGAGAGATTGCTCCCCTTTCCATCACACATATAGCCCATACACATGGGAGAGATTGGTCCCCTTTCCATCACACATATAGCCCATACACATGGGAGAGATTGGTCCCCTTTCCATCACACATATAGCCCATACACATGGGAGAGATTGGTCCCCTTTCCATCACACATATAGCCCGTACACATGGGAGAGATTGGTCCCCTTTCCATCACACATATAGCCCGTACACATGGGAGAGATTGGTCCCCTTTCCATCACACATATAGCCTATACACATGGGAGAGATTGGTCCCCTTTCCATCACACATATAGTCCATACACATGGGAGAGATTGGTCCCCTTTTCATCACACATATAGCCCATACACATGGGAGAGATTGGTCCCCTTTCCATCACACATATAGCCCATACACATGGGAGAGATTGCTCCCCTTTCCATCACACATATAGTCCATACACATGGGAGAGATTGGTCCCCTTTCCATCACACATATAGCCCATACACATGGGAGAGATTGGTCCCCTTTACATCACACATATAGCCCATACACATGGGGAGGGATTGGTCCCCTTTCCATCACACATATAGCCCATACACATGGGAGAGATTGCTCCCCTTTACATCACACATATAGCCCATACACATGGGAGAGATTGGTCCCCTTTCCATCACACATATAGCCCATACACATGGGAGAGATTGGTCCCCTTTCCATCACACATATAGCCCATACACATGGGAGAGATTGGTCCCCTTTCCATCACACATATAGTCCATACACATGGGAGAGATTGATCCCCTTTCCATCACACATATAGCCCATACACATGGGAGAGATTGGTCCCCTTTCCATCACACATATAGCCCATACACATGGGAGAGATTGCTCCCCTTTCCATCACACATATAGCCCATACACATGGGAGAGATTGGTCCCCATTCCATCACACATATAGCCCATACACATGGGGAGAGATTGCTCCCCTTTCCATCACACATATAGTCCATACACATGGGGTGAGATTGGTCCCCTTTCCATCACACATATATCCCATACACATGGGAGAGATTGCTCCCCTTTCCATCACACATATAGTCCATACACATGGGTGAGATTGGTCTCCTTTCCATCACACATATAGCCCATACACATGGGGTGAGATTGGTCTCCTTTCCATCACACATATAGCCCATACACATGGGAGAGATTGGTCCCCTTTCCATCACACATATATCCCATACACATGGGGTGAGATTGGTCCCCTTTCCATCACACATATAGCCCATACACATGGGAGAGATTGGTCCCCTTTCCATCACACATATAGTCCATACACATGGGGTGAGATTGGTCCCATTTCCATCACACATATATCCCATACACATGGGAGAGATTGGTCCCCTTTCCATCACACATATAGCCCATACACATGGGAGAGATTGGTCCCCTTTCCATCACACATATATCCCATACACATGGGGTGAGATTGGTCCCCTTTCCATCACACATATAGCCCATACACATGGGAGAGATTGGTCCCCTTTCCATCACACATATAGTCCATACACATGGGGAGAGTTTGGTCCCCTTTCCATCACACATATAGCCCATACACATGGGAGAGATTGGTCCCCTTTCCATCACACATATAGTCCATACACATGGGAGAGATTGGTCCCCTTTCCATCACACATATAGTCCATACACATGGGAGAGATTGGTCCCCTTTCCATCACACATATAGCCCATACACATGGGAGAGATTGGTCCCCTTTCCATCACACATATAGTCCATACACATGGGAGAGATTGGTCCCCTTTCCATCACACATATAGCCCATACACATGGGAGAGATTGGTCCCCTTTCCATCACACATATAGTCCATACACATGGGAGAGATTGGTCCCCTTTCCATCACACATATATCCCATACACATGGGAGAGATTGGTCCCCTTTCCATCACACATATAGCCCATACACATGGGAGAGATTGGTCCCCTTTACATCACACATATAGCCCATACACATGGGAGAGATTGCTCCCCTTTCCATCACACATATAGTCCATACACATGGGAGAGATTGGTCCCCTTTTCATCACACATATAGCCCATACACATGGGAGAGATTGGTCCCCTTTACATCACACATATAGCCCATACACATGGGGAGGGATTGGTCCCCTTTCCATCACACATATAGCCCATACACATGGGAGAGATTGCTCCCCTTTACATCACACATATAGCCCATACACATGGGAGAGATTGGTCCCCTTTCCATCACACATATAGCCCATACACATGGGAGAGATTGGTCCCCTTTCCATCACACATATAGTCCATACACATGGGAGAGATTGGTCCCCTTTCCATCACACATATAGCCCATACACATGGGAGAGATTGGTCCCCTTTCCATCACACATATAGTCCATACACATGGGAGAGATTGGTCCCCTTTCCATCACACATATATCCCATACACATGGGAGAGATTGGTCCCCTTTCCATCACACATATAGCCCATACACATGGGAGAGATTGGTCCCCTTTGCATCACACATATAGTCCATACACATGGGAGAGATTGGTCCCCTTTCCATCACACATATAGCCCATACACATGGGAGAGATTGGTCCCCTTTCCATCACACATATAGCCCATACACATGGGTGAGATTGGTCCCCTTTCCATCACACATATAGCCCATACACATGGGAGAGATTGGTCCCCTTTCCTTCACACATATAGCCCATACACATGGGAGAGATTTGTCCCCTTTCCATCACACATATAGTCCATACACATGGGAGAGATTGCTCCCCTTTCCATCACACATATAGCCCATACACATGGGAGAGATTGGTCCCCTTTCCATCACACATATAGTCCATACACATGGGAGAGATTGGTCCCCTTTCCATCACACATATAGTCCATACACATGGGAGAGATTGATCCCCTTTCCATCACACATATAGCCCATACACATGGGAGAGATTGGTCCCCTTTCCATCACACATATAGCCCATACACATGGGAGAGATTGGTCCCCTTTCCATCACACATATAGCCCATACACATGGGAGAGATTGGTCCCCTTTCCATCACACATATAGCCCATACACATGGGAGAGATTGGTCCCCTTTCCATCACACATATAGCCCGTACACATGGGAGAGATTGGTCCCCTTTCCATCACACATATAGCCTATACACATGGGAGAGATTGGTCCCCTTTCCATCACACATATAGTCCATACACATGGGAGAGATTGGTCCCCTTTACATCACACATATAGCCCATACACATGGGAGAGATTGCTCCCCTTTCCATCACACATATAGTCCATACACATGGGAGAGATTGGTCCCCTTTCCATCACACATATAGCCCATACACATGGGAGAGATTGGTCCCCTTTACATCACACATATAGCCCATACACATGGGGAGGGATTGGTCCCCTTTCCATCACACATATAGCCCATACACATGGGAGAGATTGCTCCCCTTTACATCACACATATAGCCCATACACATGGGAGAGATTGGTCCCCTTTCCATCACACATATAGCCCATACACATGGGAGAGATTGGTCCCCTTTCCATCACACATATAGCCCATACACATGGGAGAGATTGGTCCCCTTTCCATCACACATATAGTCCATACACATGGGAGAGATTGATCCCCTTTCCATCACACATATAGCCCATACACATGGGAGAGATTGGTCCCCTTTCCATCACACATATAGCCCATACACATGGGAGAGATTGATCCCCTTTCCATCACACATATAGCCCATACACATGGGAGAGATTGGTCCCCATTCCATCACACATATAGCCCATACACATGGGGAGAGATTGCTCCCCTTTCCATCACACATATAGTCCATACACATGGGGTGAGATTGGTCCCCTTTCCATCACACATATATCCCATACACATGGGAGAGATTGCTCCCCTTTCCATCACATATATAGTCCATACACATGGGTGAGATTGGTCTCCTTTCCATCACACATATAGCCCATACACATGGGGTGAGATTGGTCTCCTTTCCATCACACATATAGCCCATACACATGGGAGAGATTGGTCCCCTTTCCATCACACATATATCCCATACACATGGGGTGAGATTGGTCCCCTTTCCATCACACATATAGCCCATACACATGGGAGAGATTGGTCCCCTTTCCATCACACATATAGTCCATACACATGGGGTGAGATTGGTCCCATTTCCATCACACATATATCCCATACACATGGGAGAGATTGGTCCCCTTTCCATCACACATATAGCCCATACACATGGGAGAGATTGGTCCCCTTTCCATCACACATATATCCCATACACATGGGGTGAGATTGGTCCCCTTTCCATCACACATATAGCCCATACACATGGGAGAGATTGGTCCCCTTTCCATCACACATATAGTCCATACACATGGGGAGAGATTGGTCCCCTTTCCATCACACATATAGCCCATACACATGGGAGAGATTGATCCCCTTTACATCACACATATAGCCCATACACATGGGAGAGATTGGTCCCCTTTCCATCACACATATATCCCATACACATAGGAGAGATTGGTCCCCTTTCCATCACACATATAGCCCATACACATGGGGTGAGATTGGTCCCCTTTCCATCACACATATAGCCCATACACATGGGAGAGATTGGTCCCCTTTCCATCACACATATAGCCCATACACATGGGAGAGATTGGTCCCCTTTCCATCACACATATAGTCCATACACATGGGAGAGATTGGTCCCCTTTCCATCACACATATATCCCATACACATGGGAGAGATTGGTCCCCTTTCCATCACACATATAGCCCATACACATGGGAGAGATTGGTCCCCTTTGCATCACACATATAGTCCATACACATGGGAGAGATTGGTCTCCTTTCCATCACACATATAGCCCATACACATGGGAGAGATTGGTCCCCTTTCCATCACACATATAGCCCATACACATGGGTGAGATTGGTCCCCTTTTCATCACACATATAGCCCATACACATGGGAGAGATTGGTCCCCTTTCCATCACACATATAGCCCATACACATGGGAGAGATTTGTCCCCTTTCCATCACACATATAGTCCATACACATGGGAGAGATTGCTCCCCTTTCCATCACACATATAGCCCATACACATGGGAGAGATTGGTCCCCTTTCCATCACACATATAGCCCATACACATGGTAACAGATTGGTCCCCTTTCCATCACACATATAGTCCATACACATGGGAGAGATTGCTCCCCTTTACATCACACATATAGCCCATACACATGGGAGAGATTGGTCCGCTTTACATCACACATATAGCCCATACACATGGGAGAGATTGGTCCCCTTTCCATCACACATATAGTCCATACACATGGGGAGAGATTGGTCCCCTTTCCATCACACATATAGCCCATACACATGGGGTGAGATTGCTCCCCTTTCCATCACACATATAGCCCATACACATGGGAGAGATTGCTCCCCTTTCCATCACACATATAGTCCATACACATGGGAGAGATTGGTCCCCTTTCCATCACACATATAGTCCATACACATGGGAGAGATTGATCCCCTTTCCATCACACATATAGCCCATACACATGGGAGAGATTGGTCCCCTTTCCATCACACATATAGCCCATACACATGGGAGAGATTGGTCCCCTTTCCATCACACATATAGCCCATACACATGGGAGAGATTGGTCCCCTTTCCATCACACATATAGCCCATACACATGGGAGAGATTGGTCCCCTTTCCATCACACATATAGCCCGTACACATGGGAGAGATTGGTCCCCTTTCCATCACACATATAGCCTATACACATGGGAGAGATTGGTCCCCTTTCCATCACACATATAGTCCATACACATGGGAGAGATTGGTCCACTTTACATCACACATATAGCCCATACACATGGGAGAGATTGCTCCCCTTTCCATCACACATATAGTCCATACACATGGGAGAGATTGGTCCCCTTTCCATCACACATATAGCCCATACACATGGGAGAGATTGGTCCCCTTTACATCACACATATAGCCCATACACATGGGGAGGGATTGGTCCCCTTTCCATCACACATATAGCCCATACACATGGGAGAGATTGCTCCCCTTTACATCACACATATAGCCCATACACATGGGAGAGATTGGTCCCCTTTCCATCACACATATAGCCCATACACATGGGAGAGATTGGTCCCCTTTCCATCACACATATAGCCCATACACATGGGAGAGATTGGTCCCCTTTCCATCACACATATAGTCCATACACATGGGAGAGATTGATCCCCTTTCCATCACACATATAGCCCATACACATGGGAGAGATTGGTCCCCTTTCCATCACACATATAGCCCATACACATGGGAGAGATTGATCCCCTTTCCATCACACATATAGCCCATACACATGGGAGAGATTGGTCCCCATTCCATCACACATATAGCCCATACACATGGGGAGAGATTGCTCCCCTTTCCATCACACATATAGTCCATACACATGGGGTGAGATTGGTCCCCTTTCCATCACACATATATCCCATACACATGGGAGAGATTGCTCCCCTTTCCATCACACATATAGTCTATACACATGGGTGAGATTGGTCTCCTTTCCATCACACATATAGCCCATACACATGGGAGAGATTGGTCCCCTTTCCATCACACATATATCCCATACACATGGGAGAGATTGGTCCCCTTTCCATCACACATATAGCCATACACATGGGAGAGATTGGTCCCCTTTCCATCACACATATAGCCCATACACATGGGAGAGATTGGTCCCCTTTCCATCACACATATAGCCATACACATGGGGTGAGATTGGTCTCCTTTCCATCACACATATAGCCCATACACATGGGAGAGATTGGTCCCCTTTCCATCACACATATATCCCATACACATGGGGTGAGATTGGTCCCCTTTCCATCACACATATAGCCCATACACATGGGAGAGATTGGTCCCCTTTCCATCACACATATAGTCCATACACATGGGGTGAGATTGGTCCCATTTCCATCACACATATATCCCATACACATGGGAGAGATTGGTCCCCTTTCCATCACACATATAGCCCATACACATGGGAGAGATTGGTCCCCTTTCCATCACACATATATCCCATACACATGGGGTGAGATTGGTCCCCTTTCCATCACACATATAGCCCATACACATGGGAGAGATTGGTCCCCTTTCCATCACACATATAGTCCATACACATGGGGAGAGATTGGTCCCCTTTCCATCACACATATAGCCCATACACATGGGAGAGATTGATCCCCTTTACATCACACATATAGCCCATACACATGGGAGAGATTGGTCCCCTTTCCATCACACATATATCCCATACACATGGGAGAGATTGGTCCCCTTTCCATCACACATATAGCCCATACACATGGGGTGAGATTGGTCCCCTTTCCATCACACATATAGCCCATACACATGGGGAGAGATTGGTCCCCTTTCCATCACACATATAGCCCATACACATGGGAGAGATTGGTCCCCTTTCCATCACACATATAGCCCATACACATGGGAGAGATTGGTCCCCTTTCCATCACACATATAGTCCATACACATGGGAGAGATTGGTCCCCTTTCCATCACACATATAGCCCATACACATGGGAGAGATTGCTCCCCTTTCCATCACACATATAGCCCATACACATGGGGTGAGATTGCTCCCCTTTCCATCACACATATAGCCCATACACATGGGAGAGATTGGTCCCCTTTCCATCACACATATAGCCCATACACATGGGAGAGATTGCTCCCCTTTCCATCACACATATAGCCCATACACATGGGAGAGATTGGTCCCCTTTCCATCACACATATAGCCCATACACATGGGAGAGATTGGTCCCCTTTCCATCACACATATAGCCCATACACATGGGAGAGATTGCTCCCCTTTCCATCACACATATAGCCCATACACATGGGAGAGATTGGTCCCCTTTCCATCACACATATAGCCCATACACATGGGTGAGATTGGTCCCCTTTCCATCACACATATAGCCCATACACATGGGGAGAGATTGGTCCCCTTTACATCACACATATAGTCCATACACATGGGAGAGATTGGTCCCCTTTCCATCACACATATAGCCCATACACATGGGAGAGATTGGTCCCCTTTACATCACACATATAGCCCATACACATGGGAGAGATTGGTCCCCTTTCCATCACACATATAGCCCATACACATGGGAGAGATTGCTCCCCTTTCCATCACACATATAGTCCATACACATGGGAGAGATTGGTCCCCTTTCCATCACACATATAGCCCATACACATGGGAGAGATTGGTCCCCTTTCCATCACACATATAGCCCATACACATGGGAGAGATTGGTCCCCTTTCCATCACACATATAGCCCATACACATGGGGAGAGATTGGTCCCCTTTCCATCACACATATAGTCCATACACATGGGGAGAGATTGGTCCCCTTTCCATCACACATATAGTCCATACACATGGGAGAGATTGGTCCCCTTTCCATCACACATATAGCCCATACACATGGGTGAGATTGGTCCCCTTTCCATCACACATATAGTCCATACACATGGGAGAGATTGGTCCCCTTTCCATCACACATATAGCCCATACACATGGGAGAGATTGGTCCCCTTTCCATCACACATATAGTCCATACACATGGGAGAGATTGGTCCCCTTTCCATCACACATATAGCCCATACACATGGGAGAGATTGGTCCCCTTTCCATCACACATATAGTCCATACACATGGGAGAGATTGCTCCCCTTTCCATCACACATATAGCCCATACACATGGGAGAGATTGGTCCCCTTTCCATCACACATATAGCCCATACACATGGGAGAGATTGGTCCCCTTTCCATCACACATATAGCCCATACACATGGGAGAGATTGGTCCCCTTTCCATCACACATATAGCCCATACACATGGGAGAGATTGCTCCCCTTTCCATCACACATATAGTCCATACACATGGGAGAGATTGGTCCCCTTTCCATCACACATATAGCCCATACACATGGGAGAGATTGGTCCCCTTTCCATCACACATATAGTCCATACACATGGGAGAGATTGGTCCCCTTTCCATCACACATATAGCCCATACACATGGGAGAGATTGGTCCCCTTTCCATCACACATATAGTCCATACACATGGGAGAGATTGGTCCCCTTTCCATCACACATATAGCCCATACACATGGGAGAGATTGGTCCCCTTTCCATCACACATATAGCCCATACACATGGGAGAGATTGGTCCCCTTTCCATCACACATATAGCCCATACACATGGGTGAGATTGGTCCCCTTTCCATCACACATATAGTCCATACACATGGGAGAGATTGGTCCCCTTTCCATCACACATATAGCCCATACACATGGGAGAGATTGGTCCCCTTTCCATCACACATATAGTCCATACACATGGGAGAGATTGGTCCCCTTTCCATCACACATATAGCCCATACACATGGGAGAGATTGGTCCCCTTTCCATCACACATATAGTCCATACACATGGGAGAGATTGGTCCCCTTTCCATCACACATATAGCCCATACACATGGGAGAGATTGGTCCCCTTTCCATCACACATATAGTCCATACACATGGGGTGAGATTGCTCCCCTTTCCATCACACATATATCCCATACACATGGGAGAGATTGGTCCCCTTTCCATCACACATATAGCCCATACACGTGGGAGAGATTGGTCCCCTTTGCATCACACATATAGTCCATACACATGGGAGAGATTGGTCCCCTTTCCATCACACATATAGCCCATACACATGGGAGAGATTGGTCCCCTTTCCATCACACATATAGCCCATACACATGGGTGAGATTGGTCCCCTTTCCATCACACATATAGTCCATACACATGGGAGAGATTGGTCCCCTTTACATCACACATATAGCCCATACACATGGGAGAGATTGCTCCCCTTTCCATCACACATATAGTCCATACACATGGGAGAGATTGGTCCCCTTTCCATCACACATATAGCCCATACACATGGGAGAGATTGGTCCCCTTTACATCACACATATAGCCCATACACATGGGGAGGGATTGGTCCCCTTTCCATCACACATATAGCCCATACACATGGGAGAGATTGCTCCCCTTTACATCACACATATAGCCCATACACATGGGAGAGATTGGTCCCCTTTCCATCACACATATAGCCCATACACATGGGAGAGATTGGTCCCCTTTCCATCACACATATAGCCCATACACATGGGAGAGATTGGTCCCCTTTCCATCACACATATAGTCCATACACATGGGAGAGATTGATCCCCTTTCCATCACACATATAGCCCATACACATGGGAGAGATTGGTCCCCTTTCCATCACACATATAGCCCATACACATGGGAGAGATTGATCCCCTTTCCATCACACATATAGCCCATACACATGGGAGAGATTGGTCCCCATTCCATCACACATATAGCCCATACACATGGGGAGAGATTGCTCCCCTTTCCATCACACATATAGTCCATACACATGGGGTGAGATTGGTCCCCTTTCCATCACACATATATCCCATACACATGGGAGAGATTGCTCCCCTTTCCATCACACATATAGTCTATACACATGGGTGAGATTGGTCTCCTTTCCATCACACATATAGCCCATACACATGGGGTGAGATTGGTCTCCTTTCCATCACACATATAGCCCATACACATGGGAGAGATTGGTCCCCTTTCCATCACACATATATCCCATACACATGGGGTGAGATTGGTCCCCTTTCCATCACACATATAGCCCATACACATGGGAGAGATTGGTCCCCTTTCCATCACACATATAGTCCATACACATGGGGTGAGATTGGTCCCATTTCCATCACACATATATCCCATACACATGGGAGAGATTGGTCCCCTTTCCATCACACATATAGCCCATACACATGGGAGAGATTGGTCCCCTTTCCATCACACATATATCCCATACACATGGGGTGAGATTGGTCCCCTTTCCATCACACATATAGCCCATACACATGGGAGAGATTGGTCCCCTTTCCATCACACATATAGTCCATACACATGGGGAGAGATTGGTCCCCTTTCCATCACACATATAGCCCATACACATGGGAGAGATTGGTCCCCTTTCCATCACACATATAGCCCATACACATGGGGAGAGATTGGTCCCCTTTCCATCACACATATATCCCATACACATGGGAGAGATTGGTCCCCTTTCCATCACACATATAGCCCATACACATGGGGTGAGATTGGTCCCCTTTCCATCACACATATAGCCCATACACATGGGGAGAGATTGGTCCCCTTTCCATCACACATATAGCCCATACACATGGGAGAGATTGGTCCCCTTTCCATCACACATATAGCCCATACACATGGGAGAGATTGGTCCCCTTTCCATCACACATATAGTCCATACACATGGGAGAGATTGGTCCCCTTTCCATCACACATATAGCCCATACACATGGGAGAGATTGCTCCCCTTTCCATCACACATATAGCCCATACACATGGGGTGAGATTGCTCCCCTTTCCATCACACATATAGCCCATACACATGGGAGAGATTGGTCCCCTTTCCATCACACATATAGCCCATACACATGGGAGAGATTGCTCCCCTTTCCATCACACATATAGCCCATACACATGGGAGAGATTGGTCCCCTTTCCATCACACATATAGCCCATACACATGGGAGAGATTGGTCCCCTTTCCATCACACATATAGCCCATACACATGGGGAGAGATTGGTCCCCTTTACATCACACATATAGTCCATACACATGGGAGAGATTGGTCCCCTTTCCATCACACATATAGCCCATACACATGGGGAGAGATTGGTCCCCTTTCCATCACACATATAGCCCATACACATGGGAGAGATTGGTCCCCTTTCCATCACACATATAGCCCATACACATGGGGAGAGATTGGTCCCCTTTCCATCACACATATAGTCCATACACATGGGGAGAGATTGGTCCCCTTTCCATCACACATATAGTCCATACACATGGGAGAGATTGGTCCCCTTTCCATCACACATATAGCCCATACACATGGGTGAGATTGGTCCCCTTTCCATCACACATATAGTCCATACACATGGGAGAGATTGGTCCCCTTTCCATCACACATATAGCCCATACACATGGGAGAGATTGGTCCCCTTTCCATCACACATATAGTCCATACACATGGGAGAGATTGGTCCCCTTTCCATCACACATATAGCCCATACACATGGGAGAGATTGGTCCCCTTTCCATCACACATATAGTCCATACACATGGGAGAGATTGCTCCCCTTTCCATCACACATATAGCCCATACACATGGGAGATATTGGTCCCCTTTCCATCACACATATAGCCCATACACATGGGAGAGATTGGTCCCCTTTCCATCACACATATAGTCCATACACATGGGAGAGATTGGTCCCCTTTCCATCACACATATAGCCCATACACATGGGTGAGATTGGTCCCCTTTCCATCACACATATAGTCCATACACATGGGAGAGATTGGTCCCCTTTCCATCACACATATAGCCCATACACATGGGAGAGATTGGTCCCCTTTCCATCACACATATAGTCCATACACATGGGAGAGATTGGTCCCCTTTCCATCACACATATAGCCCATACACATGGGAGAGATTGGTCCCCTTTCCATCACACATATAGTCCATACACATGGGAGAGATTGGTCCCCTTTCCATCACACATATATCCCATACACATGGGAGAGATTGGTCCCCTTTCCATCACACATATAGCCCATACACGTGGGAGAGATTGGTCCCCTTTGCATCACACATATAGTCCATACACATGGGAGAGATTGGTCCCCTTTCCATCACACATATAGCCCATACACATGGGAGAGATTGGTCCCCTTTCCATCACACATATAGCCCATACACATGGAGATATTGCTCCCCTTTCCATCACACATATAGCCCATACACATGGGAGAGATTGGTCCCCTTTCCATCACACATATAGCCCATACACATGGTGACAGATTGGTCCCCTTTCCATCACACATATAGTCCATACACATGGGAGAGATTGCTCCCCTTTCCATCACACATATAGCCCATACACATGGGAGAGATTGGTCCCCTTTCCATCACACATATAGCCCATACACATGGGAGAGATTGGTCCCCTTTGCATCACACATATAGCCCATACACATGGGTGAGATTGATCCCCTTTCCATCACACATATAGCCCATACACATGGGAGAGATTGGTCCCCTTTCCATCACACATATAGCCCATACACATGGGAGAGATTGCTCCCCTTTCCATCACACATATAGCCCATACACATGGGAGAGATTGGTCCCCTTTTCATCACACATATAGCCCATACACATGGGAGAGATTGGTCCCCTTTCCATCACACATATAGCCCATACACATGGGTGAGATTGATCCCCTTACCATCACACATATAGCCCATACACATGGGAGAGATTGGTCCCCTTTCCATCACACATATAGCCCATACACATGGGAGAGATTGCTCCCCTTTCCATCACACATATAGCCCATACACATGGGGAGAGATTGCTCCCCTTTCCATCACACATATAGTCCATACACATGGGGAGGGATTGGTCCCCTTTCCATCACACATATAGTCCATACACATGAGGTGAGATTGGTCCCCTTTCCATCACACATATAGCCCATACACATGGGAGAGATTGGTCCCCTTTCCATCACACATATAGCCCATACACATGGGTGAGATTGCTCCCCTTTACATCACACATATAGCCCATACACATGGGTGAGATTGGTCCCCTTTCCATCACACATATAGTCCATACACATGGGAGAGATTGGTCCCCTTTCCATCACACATATAGCCCATACACATGGGAGAGATTGATCCCCTTTCCATCACACATATAGCCCATACACATGGGGAGAGATTGGTCCCTTTTCCATCACACATATAGCCCATACACATGGGAGAGATTGCTCCCCTTTCCATCACACATATAGTCCATACACATGGGAGAGATTGGTCCCCTTTCCATCACACATATAGCCCATACACATGGGAGAGATTGCTCCCCTTTCCATCACACATATAGCCCATACACATGGGAGAGATTGGTCCCCTTTCCATCACACATATAGCCCATACACATGGGGTGAGATTGGTCCCCTTTCCATCACACATATAGCCCATACACATGGGAGAGATTGGTCCCCTTTCCATCACACATATAGCCCATACACATGGGAGAGATTGGTCCCCTTTCCATCACACATATAGCCCATACACATGGGTGAGATTGCTCCCCTTTACATCACACATATAGCCCATACACATGGGGTGAGATTGGTCCCCTTTCCATCACACATATAGTCCATACACATGGGAGAGATTGGTCCCCTTTCCATCACACATATAGTCCATACACATGGGGTGAGATTGCTCCCCTTTACATCACACATATAGCCCATACACATGGGAGAGATTGGTCCCCTTTCCATCACACATATAGCCCATACAGATGGGAGAGATTGGTCCCCTTTCCATCACACATATAGCCCATACACATGGGAGAGATTGGTCCCCTTTCCATCACACATATAGCCCATACACATGGGAGAGATTGGTCCCCTTTCCATCACACATATAGTCCATACACATGGGAGAGATTGGTCCCCTTTACATCACACATATAGTCCATACACATGGGAGAGATTGGTCCCCTTTCCATCACACATATAGCCCATACACATGGGAGAGATTGGTCCCCTTTCCATCACACATATAGCCCATACACATGGGAGAGATTGGTCCCCTTTCCATCACACATATAGCCCATACACATGGGAGAGATTGCTCCCCTTTCCATCACACATATAGTCCATACACATGGGAGAGATTGGTCCCCTTTCCATCACACATATAGCCCATACACATGGGAGAGATTGGTCCCCTTTCCATCACACATATAGCCCATACACATGGGAGAGATTGGTCCCCTTTCCATCACACATATAGTCCATACACATGGGGAGAGATTGGTCCCCTTTACATCACACATATAGCCCATACACTTGGGAGTGATTGCTCCCCTTTCCATCACACATATAGCCCATACACATGGGAGAGATTGCTCCCCTTTCCATCACACATATAGCCCACACACATGGGAGAGATTGGTCCCCTTTCCATCACACATATAGCCCATACACATGGGAGAGATTGCTCCCCTTTCCATCACACATATAGCCCATACACATGGGTGAGATTGCTCCCCTTTACATCACACATATAGCCCATACACATGGGAGAGATTGGTCCCCTTTCCATCACACATATAGTCCATACACATGGGAGAGATTGCTCCCCTTTCCATCACACATATAGCCCATACACATGGGTGAGATTGCTCCCCTTTACATCACACATATAGCCCATACACATGGGAGAGATTGGTCCCCTTTCCATCACACATATAGCCCATACACATGGGAGAGATTGCTCCCCTTTCCATCACACATATAGCCCATACACATGGGGTGAGATTGGTCCCCTTTACATCACACATATAGCCCATACACATGGGAGAGATTGGTCCCCTTTCCATCACACATATAGCCCATACACATGGGAGAGATTGGTCCCCTTTCCATCACACATATAGCCCATACACATGGGAGAGATTGGTCCCCTTTCCATTACACATATAGCCCATACACATGGGAGAGATTAGTCCCCTTTCCATCACACATATAGTCCATACACATTGGAGAGATTGGTCCCCTTTCCATCACACATATAGCCCATACACATGAGAGAGATTGGTCCCCTTTCCATCACACATATAGCCTATACACATGGGAGAGATTGGTCCCCTTTCCATCACACATATAGTCCATACACATGGGAGAGATTGGTCCCCTTTCCATCACACATATAGCCCATACACATGGGAGAGATTAGTCCCCTTTCCATCACACATATAGTCCATACACATGGGAGAGATTGGTCCCCTTTCCATCACACATATAGCCCATACACATGGGTGAGATTGCTCCCCTTTGCATCACACATATAGCCCATACACATGGGAGAGATTGGTCCCCTTTCCATCACACATATAGCCCATACACATGGGAGAGATTGGTCCCCTTTCCATCACACATATAGTCCATACACATGGGAGAGATTGCTCCCCTTTCCATCACACATATAGTCCATACACATGGGGTGAGATTGGTCCCCTTTCCATCACACATATAGCCCATACACATGGGAGAGATTGGTCCCCTTTCCATCACACATATAGTCCATACACATGGGGTGAGATTGCTCCCCTTTCCATCACACATATAGCCCATACACATGGGAGAGATTGCTCCCCTTTCCATCACACATATAGCCCATACACATGGGAGAGATTGCTCCCCTTTCCATCACACATATAGCCCATACACATGGAAGAGATTGGTCCCCTTTCCATCACACATATAGCCCATACACATGGGAGAGATTGGTCCCCTTTCCATCACACATATAGCCCATACACATGGGAGAGATTAGTCCCCTTTCCATCACACATATAGCCCATACACATGGGAGAGATTGGTCCCCTTTCCATCACACATATAGCCCATACACATGGGAGAGAATGCTCCGCTTTCCATCACACATATAGCCCATACACATGGGAGAGATTGGTCCCCTTTCCATCACACATATAGCCCATACACATGGGAGAGATTGGTCCCCTTTCCATCACACATATAGTCCATACACATGGGAGAGATTGCTCCCCTTTCCATCACACATATAGCCCATACACATGAGAGAGATTGGTCCCCTTTCCATCACACATATAGTCCATACACATGGGAGAGATTGGTCCCCTTTCCATCACACATATAGCCCATACACATGGGGAGAGATTGGTCCCCTTTCCATCACACATATAGCCCATACACATGGGTGAGATTGGTCCCCTTTCCATCACACATATAGCCCATACACATGGGTGAGGTTGGTCCCCTCTTCATCACACATATAGCCCATACACATGGGGAGGGATTGGTCCCCTTTACATCACACATATAGTCCATACACATGGGAGAGATTGGTCCCCTTTCCATCACACATATAGCCCATACACATGGGAGAGATTGGTCCCCTTTCCATCACACATATAGCCCATACACATGGGTGAGATTGGTCCCCTTTCCATCACACATATAGCCCATACACATGGGAGAGATTGGTCCCCTTTCCATCACACATATAGCCCATACACATGGGAGAGATTGGTCCCCTTTCCATCACACATATAGCCCATACACATGGGAGAGATTAGTCCCCTTTCCATCACACATATAGTCCATACACATGGGAGAGATTGGTCCCCTTTCCATCACACATATAGCCCATACACATGGGTGAGATTGCTCCCCTTTGCATCACACATATAGCCCATACACATGGGAGAGATTGGTCCCCTTTCCATCACACATATAGCCCATACACATGGGAGAGATTGCTCCCCTTTCCATCACACATATAGCCCATACACATGGAAGAGATTGGTCCCCTTTCCATCACACATATAGCCCATACACATGGGAGAGATTGCTCCCCTTTCCATCACACATATAGTCCATACACATGGGAGAGATTGCTCCCCTTTCCATCACACATATAGCCCATACACATGGGAGAGATTGCTCCCCTTTCCATCACACATATAGCCCATACACATGGGAGAGATTGGTCCCCTTTCCATCACACATATAGTCCATACACATGGGAGAGATTGCTCCCCTTTCCATCACACATATAGCCCATACACATGGGATGAGATTGGTCCCCTTTCTATCACACATATAGCCCATACACATGGGAGAGATTGGTCCCCTTTCCATCACACATATAGCCCATACACATGGGTGAGATTGGTCCCCTTTCCATCACACATATAGTCCATACACATGGGAGAGATTGGTCCCCTTTCCATCACACATATAGCCCATACACATGGGAGAGATTGGTCCCCTTTACATCACACATATAGCCCATACACATGGGAGAGATTGGTCCCCTTTCCATCACACATATAGCCCATACACATGGGGTGAGATTGGTCCCCTTTCCATCACACATATAGTCCATACACATGGGAGAGATTGGTCCCCTTTCCATCACACATATAGCCCATACACATGGGAGAGATTGGTCCCCTTTCCATCACACATATAGTCCATACACATGGGAGAGATTGGTCCCCTTTCCATCACACATATAGCCCATACACATGGGAGAGATTGCTCCCCTTTCCATCACACATATAGTCCATACACATGGGAGAGATTGGTCCCCTTTCCATCACACATATAGCCCATACACATGGGAGAGATTGCTCCCCTTTCCATCACACATATAGTCCATACACATGGGAGAGATTGATCCCCTTTCCATCACACATATAGCCCATACACATGGGAGAGATTGCTCCCCTTTCCATCACACATATAGTCCATACACATGGGATGAGATTGCTCCCCTTTCCATCACACATATAGCCCATACACATGGGAGAGATTGCTCCCCTTTCCATCACACATATAGCCCATACACATGGGGTGAGATTGCTCCCCTTTCCATCACACATATAGCCCATACACATGGAAGAGATTGGTCCCCTTTCCATCACACATATAGTCCATACACATGGGAGAGATTGGTCCCCTTTCCATCACACATATAGCCCATACACATGGGAGAGATTGGTCCCCTTTCCATCACACATATAGCCCATACACATGGGAGAGATTAGTCCCCTTTCCATCACACATATAGCCCATACACATGGGAGAGATTGGTCCCCTTTCCATCACACATATAGCCCATACACATGGGAGAGAATGCTCCGCTTTCCATCACACATATAGCCCATACACATGGGAGAGATTGCTCCCCTTTCCATCACACATATAGCCCATACACATGGGAGAGATTGGTCCCCTTTCCATCACACGTATAGTCCATACACATGGGAGAGATTGCTCCCCTTTCCATCACACATATAGCCCATACACATGAGAGAGATTGGTCCCCTTTCCATCACACATATAGCCCATACACATGGGGAGAGATTGGTCCCCTTTCCATCACACATATAGCCCATACACATGGGTGAGATTGGTCCCCTTTCCATCACACATATAGCCCATACACATGGGTGAGGTTGGTCCCCTTTCCATCACACATATAGCCCATACACAATGGAGAGATTGGTCCCCTTTCCATCACACATATAGTCCATACACATGGGAGAGATTGCTCCCCTTTCCATCACACATATAGCCCATACACATGGGTGAGATTGGTCCCCTTTCCATCACACATATAGCCCATACACATGGGAGAGATTGGTCCCCTTTCCATCACACATATAGTCCATACACATGGGAGAGATTGCTCCCCTTTCCATCACACATATAGCCCATACACATGGGAGAGATTGCTCCCCTTTCCATCACACATATAGCCCATACACATGGGGTGAGATTGCTCCCCTTTCCATCACACATATATCCCATACACATGGGATAGATTGGTCCCCTTTCCATCACACATATAGCCCATACACATGAGGAGAGATTGGTCCCCTTTCCATCACACATATAGCCCATACACATGGGAGAGATTGCTCCCCTTTCCATCACACATATAGTCCATACACATGAGGAGAGATTGGTCCCCTTTCCATCACACATATAGCCCATACACATGGGGAGAGATTGGTCCCCTTTACATCACACATATAGCCCATACACATGGGAGAGATTGCTCCCCTTTCCATCACACATATAGTCCATACACATGGGAGAGATTGCTCCCCTTTCCATCACACATATAGCCCATACACATGGGAGAGATTGGTCCCCTTTACATCACACATATAGCCCATACACATGGGGAGGGATTGGTCCCCTTTCCATCACACATATAGCCCATACACATGGGAGAGATTGCTCCCCTTTCCATCACACATATAGTCCATACACATGAGGAGAGATTGGTCCCCTTTCCATCACACATATAGCCCATACACATGGGGAGAGATTGGTCCCCTTTACATCACACATATAGCCCATACACATGGGAGAGATTGCTCCCCTTTCCATCACACATATAGTCCATACACATGGGAGAGATTGCTCCCCTTTCCATCACACATATAGTCCATACACATGGGGTGAGATTGGTCCCCTTTCCATCACACATATAGCCCATACACATGGGGAGAGATTGCTCCCCTTTCCATCACACATATAGTCCATAAACATGGGAGAGATTGCTCCCCTTTTCATCACACATATATCCCATACACATGGGAGAGATTGGTCCCCTTTCCATCACACATATAGTCCATACACATGGGAGAGATTGGTCCCTTTTCCATCACACATATAGTCCATACACATGGGAGAGATTGGTCCCCTTTCCATCACACATATAGTCCATACATATGGGAGAGATTGGTCCCCTTTCCATCACACATATAGCCCATACACATGGGAGAGATTGGTCCCCTTTCCATCACACATATAGCCCATACACATGGGTGAGATTGGTCCCCTTTCCATCACACATATAGCCCATACACATGGTAGAGATTGGTCCCCTTTCCATCACACATATAGCCCATACACATGGGAGAGATTGGTCCTCTTTCCATCACACATATAGCCCATACACATGGGAGAGATTGGTCCCCTTTCCATCACACATATAGTCCATACACATGGAAGAGATTGGTCCCCTTTCCATCACACATATAGCCCATACACATGGGTGAGATTGGTCCCCTTTCCATCACACATATAGCCCATACACATGGGTGAGATTGGTCCCCTTTACATCACACATATAGCCCATACACATGGGTGAGATTGGTCCCCTTTACATCACACATATAGCCCATACACATGGGAGAGATTGGTCCTCTTTCCATCACACATATAGTCCATACACATGGGAGAGATTGGTCCCCTTTCCATCACACATATAGCCCATACACATGGGTGAGATTGGTCCCCTTTCCATCACACATATAGCCCATACACATGGGTGAGATTGGTCCCCTTTACATCACACATATAGCCCATACACATGGGGTGAGATTGGTCCCCTTTACATCACACATATAGCCCATACACATGGGAGAGATTGGTCCCCTTTACATCACACATATAGCCCATACACATGGGGAGAGATTGCTCCCCTTTCCATCACAGATATAGCCCATACACATGGGAGAGATTGGTCCCCTTTCCATCACACATATAGCCTATACACATGGGAGAGATTGGTCCCCTTTCCATCACACATATAGACCATACACATGGGAGAGATTGCTCCCCTTTTCATCACACATATAGTCCATACACATGGGTGAGATTGGTCCCCTTTACATCACACATATAGCCCATACACATGGGAGAGATTGGTCCCCTTTACATCACACATATAGCCCATACACATGGGAGAGATTGGTCCCCTTTCCATCACACATATAGCCCATACACATGGGAGAGATTGGTCCCCTTTCCATCACACATATAGTCCATACACATGGGAGAGATTGCTCCCCTTTCCATCACACATATAGTCCATACACATGGGAGAGATTGCTCCCCTTTCCATCACACATATAGTCCATACACATGGGAGAGATTGGTCCCCTTTCCATCACACATATAGCCCATACACATGGGGAGAGATTGCTCCCCTTTCCATCACACATATAGCCCATACACATGGGTGAGATTGGTCCCCTTTCCATCACACATATAGTCCATACACATGGGAGAGATTGCTCCCCTTTCCATCACACATATAGTCCATACACATGGGAGATATTGGTCCCCTTTCCATCACACATATAGCCCATACACATGGGAGAGATTGCTCCCCTTTCTATCACACATATAGTCCATACACATGGGAGAGATTAGTCCCCTTTACATCACACATATAGCCCATACACATGGGAGAGATTGGTCCCCTTTCCATCACACATATAGTCCATACACATGGGAGAGATTGCTCCCCTTTCCATCACACATATAGCCCATACACATGGGAGAGATTGATCCCCTTTCCATCACACATATAGCCCATACACATGGGGAGAGATTGCTCCCCTTTCCATCACACATATAGCCCATACACATGGGAGAGATTGGTCCCCTTTCCATCACACATATAGTCCATACACATGGGAGAGATTGCTCCCCTTTCCATCACACACATAGCCCATACACATGGGAGAGATTGCTCCCCTTTCCATCACACATATAGCCCATACACATGGGTGAGATTGGTCCCCTTTCCATCACACATATAGCCCATACACATGGGAGAGATTGCTCCCCTTTCCATCACACATATAGCCCATACACATGGGAGAGATTGGTCCCCTTTCCATCACACATATAGCCCATACACATGGGAGAGATTGGTCCCCTTTCCATCACACATATAGTCCATACACATGGGAGAGATTGCTCCCCTTTCCATCACACACATAGCCCATACACATGGGAGAGATTGCTCCCCTTTCCATCACACATATAGCCCATACACATGGGAGAGATTGGTCCCCTTTCCATCACACATATAGTCCATACACATGGGAGAGATTGCTCCCCTTTCCATCACACATATAGTCCATACACATGGGAGAGATTGCTCCCCTTTCCATCACACATATAGCCCATACACATGGGAGAGATTGGTCCCCTTTCCATCACACATATAGCCCATACACATGGGAGAGATTGCTCCCTTTTCCATCACACATATAGTCCATACACATGGGAGAGATTGCTCCCCTTTCCATCACACATATAGCCCATACACATGGGAGAGATTGCTCCCCTTTTCATCACACATATAGCCCATACACATGGGAGAGATTGCTCCCCTTTCCATCACACATGTAGTCCATACACATGGGAGAGATTAGTCCCCTTTCCATCACACATATAGCCCATACACATGGGAGAGATTGGTCCCCTTTCCATCACACATATAGTCCATACACATAGGAGAGATTGCTCCCCTTTCCATCACACATATAGCCCATAAACATGGGAGAGATTGGTCCCCTTTCCATCACACATATAGCCCATACACATGGTGACAGATTGCTCCCCTTTCCATCACACATATAGCCCATACACATGGGAGAGATTGCTGTTCCTGAGACCTTCCCTCTGCATGTGATGATGATTGAGGGATTTAATTCAGTGTCACTGGTACGATCCTCTGATAACGCAGGGAACGGTGACATCAGACATTAATTATCATGTCACTAACAAATCAAATCATTATTTGATATGTGTAACGGCTCATTAGCAAACACGTGACGAGCACAGGATTTCATTATATCTGTGATCTGAGCCTGAAGGTGATGGATCATTTACAGAATAAACAGATTATCCAGCAAAATGGTGGTTGAGACAAAAAAAGAACAGGTTGTTTTATACATGAGTAGTTGTGTGATTGAGAGACGGGATGTATCATGAGCAGCTCACATACATATTAATGTACTATTACAATTCTGCGCTACAATAAGTAGAACTACTGCGGCCACCAATTTACTAACCTTTTTACTGACAAATTCTCTTTCTAATATTGCTCAGGATTCCATACCTCCCAAGTGCCCAGTTTATGAGATATTAGGGGTACATACGTCCCAAGTGTCCCTCTTTAGGAGATATTAGGGGTTCATACCGCCCAAGTGTCCCTCATTAGGAGATATTATGGGTCCGTACCTCCCACGTGTCCCTTTTTAGGAGATATTTGGGGTTCATACCTTCCAAGTACCCCTCTTTAGGAGATATTTGGGCTCTGTACCTCCAAAGTGTACCTTTTTAGGAGATATTAGGGGTCTGTACCTCCCAAGTGTCCATTTTTAAAGATATGATAGGTCTTTACCTCCTAAGTGTCCCTTTTTAGGAGATATTAGGAATCCATACCTATCAAGTGTTCCCTTTTAATAGATAATGGTGTCTGTACCGCCCATCTTTATGAGATATCATGGATCCATTATTCCCAAGTGTCCCTCTTTAGGCGGTATTAGGGCTCCATACCTCACAAATGTCCCTCTTTAGGGGATATTAGGGGTCCATACCTCCCAAATGTCCCTTCTTAGAGGTCCATCCCTCAGAAGTGTCAATCTTTAGGAGATATTAAGGGTTCATACCTCCCAAGTGCCCCTCTTTAGGAGATATTAGGAGTTCATACCTCCCAAGTATCCCTCTTTAGGAGATAATATAGGTCTGTACCTTCCAAGTGTCCCTCTTTAGGAGGTATTAGGGATTCACACCTCCCAAGTGCCCTTCTTTAGGAGATATTAGGGCTCTGTACCTTCCAAGTGTCCCTTTTTAGTAGATAATGGTGTCTCTAGCTCCCAAGTGCCCTTCTTTAGGATATATAAAGGGGTCCATCCCTCCCAAGTTTCCCTTTTTAGGAGACATTAGGGGTCCATCCCTCCCAAGTGTCCCACTTTAGGAGATGTAAGGGGTCCATACCTCCTAAGTGGGATGCAAAAGAACAAGCACAGGGGCGCTCCTGGTGAAATATCTAAGGAACCAAAACCACCACCACTGTATCACCTCACTTACAAGATATAAAAAGTGTCTGCGTATATGCAGGATTCAAGACAGCCCCCACTCTGTCACTTCTCCACCTGTAGTAGTCTGCAGCTCCTCCAAATAGAAGTCCCCACGTGACTGGATAACCTTACCGTGCATAGATTTTATATTTCAGTGACATTATTGTGTATAATTTTGGGTTCTGATGAAGGAGTCTTGAACTTCGAAACGCGTTAACCCATTTATTATTGTCACATTATTTTATATTATTAAATTTTTATCTATACACGGTGGATTTAACATCTTTATTGAGTCCGAATCGGGTCGGATAGCAAATGCCCGTTTGCTGATACCGGTTATACTAGTGTGGAACCGGTACTACAATACAGCTGTGAGTATCTTACTTATATTTGCTCTATAGCATATATATATTGTGGTCTTGCGCCCTCTCTGGTGTTTGTTTTGTTATACCTCCTAAGTGTCCCTTTTTAAGAGATAATGGGGTCTGTACCTTCCAAATACCCCTCTTTAGAAGATTTTAGGGGTTAAAACCTCCCAAATGTCCATCTTTAGCAGATATTAGGAATCCATACCTCCCACGTGTCCCTCTTTAGGGGGTATTAGGGGTACATACCTCCCAAATGTCCCTCTTTAGGAGATATTAGGGCTTTTTACCTCCTAAGTCACGATAGTCCCTCTTTGAGACCCAAATCCCTTTGTCCCTCTTTCCCACCCTGGTGTCCCAGTGTTTAGGAAATCAGGCTGTGTGGTGTGTATATAAGTGTATCACCCTGGTGTCCCTGTGTTTAGGAGATCAGACTGTGTGGTGTGTATAGAAGTGTATCACCCTGGTGCCCCTGTGATTAGGAGATCAGACTGTGTGGTGTGTATATAAGTGTATCACCCTGGTGTCCCTGTGATTAGGAGATCAGACTGTGTGGTGTGTATATAAGTGTATCACCCTGGTGTCCCTGTGTTTAGGAGATCAGACTGTGTGGTGTGTATAGAAGTGTATCACCCTGGTGCCCCTGTGATTAGGAGATCAGACTGTGTGGTGTGTATATAAGTGTATCACCCTGGTGTCCCTGTGATTAGGAGATCAGACTGTGTGGTGTGTATATAAGTGTATCACCCTGGTGTCCCTGTGTTTAGGAGATCAGACTGTGTGGTGTGTATATAAGTGTATCACCCTGGTGTCCCTGTGTTTAGGAGATCAGATTGTGTGGTGTATATATAAGTGTATCACCCTGGTGTCCCTGTGTGTAGGAGATCAGACTGTGTGGTGTGTATATAAGTGTATCACCCTGGTGTCCCTGTGTTTAGGAGATCAGACTGTGTGGTGTGTATATAAGTGTATCACCCTGGTGTCCCTGTGTTTAGGAGATCAGACTGTGTGGTGTGTATATAAGTGTATCACCCTGGTGTCCTGTGTTTAGGAGATCAGACTGTGTGGTGTGTATATAAGTGTATCACCCTGGTGTCCCTGTGTTTAGGAGATCAGACTGTGAGGTGTGTATATAAGTGTATCACCCTGGTGTCCCTGTGTTTAGGAGATCAGACTGTGAGGTGTGTATATAAGTGTATCACCCTGGTGTCCCTGTGTTTAGGAGATCAGACTGTGTGGTGTGTATATAAGTGTATCACCCTGATGTCCCTGTGTTTAGGAGATCAGACTGTGTGGTGTGTATATAAGTGTATCACCCTGGTGTCCCTGTGTTTAGGAGATCAGACTGTGTGGTGTGTATATAAGTGTATCTCCCTGGTGTCCCTGTGTTTAGGAGATCAGACTGTGTGGTATGTATAGAAGTGTATCACCCTGATGTCCCTGTGTTTAGGAGATCAGACTGTGTGGTGTGTATATAAGTGTATCACCCTGGTGTCCCTGTGTTTAGGAGATCAGACTGTGTGGTGTGTATATAAGTGTATCTCCCTGGTGTCCCTGTGTGTAGGAGATCAGACTGTGTGGTATGTATAGAAGTGTATCACCCTGATGTCCCTGTGTTTAGGAGATCAGACTGTGTGGTGTGTATATAAGTGTATCACCCTGGTGTCCCTGTGTTTAGGAGATCAGACTGTGTGGTGTGTATATAAGTGTATCACCCTGGTGTCCCTGTGTTTAGGAGATCAGACTGTGTGGTGTGTATAGAAGTGTATCACCCTGATGTCCCTGTGTTTAGGAGATCAGACTGTGTGGTGTGTATATAAGTGTCCCACCCTGGTGTCCCTGTGTTTAGTAGATCAGACTGTGTGGTGTGTATATAAGTGTATCACCCTGGTGTCCCTGTGTTTAGGAGATCATACTGTCTGGTGTGTATATAAGTGTATTACCCTGGTGTCCCTGTGTTTAGGAGATCAGACTGTGTGGTGTGTATATAAGTGTATCACCCTGGTGTCCCTGTGTTTAGGAGATCAGACTGTGAGGTGTGTATATAAGTGTATCACCCTGGTGTCCCTGTGTTTAGGAGATCAGACTGTGAGGTGTGTATATAAGTGTATCACCCTGGTGTCCCTGTGTTTAGGAGATCAGACTGTGTGGTGTGTATATAAGTGTATCACCCTGATGTCCCTGTGTTTAGGAGATCAGACTGTGTGGTGTGTATAGAAGTGTATCACCCTGGTGTCCCTGTGTTTAGGAGATCAGACTGTGTAGTGTGTATATAAGTGTATCTCCCTGGTGTCCCTGTGTTTAGGAGATCAGACTGTGTGGTATGTATAGAAGTGTATCACCCTGATGTCCCTGTGTTTAGGAGATCAGACTGTGTGGTGTGTATATAAGTGTATCACCCTGGTGTCCCTGTGTTTAGGAGATCAGACTGTGTGGTGTGTATATAAGTGTATCTCCCTGGTGTCCCTGTGTGTAGGAGATCAGACTGTGTGGTTGTCACGGTTTATTATGACTCTCAGACACAAGTTTTAGGTAAAAAAATCAATTTTATTGAAATAATAAATGATAACTTAGGATGGCAATAACATACATATATATATATACAGAATATAGCACAGACAGAAGGCAGACTCTACCGGTCCTGTCAATATACCGGACAGGACAGTCTTTAGGCTCTACCGGCCTTGCCAATACCGGGTAAGGCAACCTGCAGATGGAATAGCATAACGGTTTTACCGGCCTTACCAAATTACCGGGCAAGGCAGCCTCAATAGATACACAATGTAGGCTCTACCGGCCCTGCCAATACCGGGTAAGGCAACCTCAGATGGAATGTGGCAAAAGGTTCTACCGGCCTTACCAATACCGGGCAGGGCAGCCCAGAGATAATAGCAGCAGTCAGATGGAACTGGCAAATTAGCAGAATCGTTAAGCAGCAAGGCTTTGGAGCAAACCAGCGTCCGCACGCTGGAAACAACACTGAATAGTATAGCCGTTAGGCTTAGCGAGCAAACCAGTGACCGCACACTGGAGTAACAAGCGAGTAGTATAGCCGCAAGGCTTAGGAGCAAACCAGCGTCCGCACGCTGGGACCAACACAAAATTGTATAGCCGATAGGCTTTGGAGCAAACCAGTGACCGCACACTGGTGTAATAAGTGAGTTTGTATAGCCGCAAGGCTTAGGAGCAAACCAGCGTCCGCACGCTGGGACCAACACAGATTTGTATAGCTGATAGGCTTTGGAGCAAACCAGTGACCGCACGCTGGTGTAACAAGCGAGTTTGTATAGCCGCAAGGCTTAGGAGCAAACCAGCGTCCGCACGCTGGGACCAACACAGATTTGTATAGCTGAAAGGCTTTGGAGCAAACCAGTGACCGCACACTGGTGTAACAAGTGAGTTTGTATAGCCGCAAGGCTTAGGAGCAAACCAGCGTCCGCACGCTGGGACCAACACAGAATTGTATAGCTGATAGGCTTTGGAGCAAACCAGTGACCGCACACTGGTGTAACAAGCGAGTTTGTATAGCCGCAAGGCTTAGGAGCAAACCAGCGTCCGCACGCTGGGACCAACACGGAATTGTAGCAATGTCACCAACGCGACCATGCAGAAGGTCGCCAGGATACTGAAGACAGGTGATGAGATGACAGGAACCAGCAACGATCAGTCAGGTCAGAAAACAGCAGAGAAGTTCAGCAGGAACTGCAACACCAGAGACTAGGCCGGAACCAGGACTGGAAGTACTTCAGCATGCAGGAAACACTGGAACAGTAGAGATCAGGAACTCAGGAACACATGAGATCAGGAACTCAGGATCACTGGAACAGAGGCCCAGCTATCACTAGCATAGTGATAGCAAGAAGGTCAGAAACAACACGAAAGGGCACTCAAAGGGTGCCCAATCCAGGTTTAAATAGTCAATAAGAGGCGGGCTATCTGCAGACAGCCAATAGAAGCCCCCTACTGGTGACAGACAAGTAACTGCAGCAAATCACGGGCACCGTGATAGTACCCCCCTTTCAAAGACCCCCTCTCCTAGAATAGGGTTTAGGTTTCTGCGGGTAATTGGCATGAAAGGCCCTAGTTAACCTAGGTGCATGAAGGTCCGTACTATCCACCCATGATCGATCCTCAGGACCATACCCTTTCCAATGTACCAGGTACTGTACCCTTCCTCTAAGCCTACGGGAATCAATAATGCTCTGAACCTCGTACTCCTCCTGGCCCTCGACCTCAACAGGTCCTGGCACCACAGGTGTGGTAGTATAGCGATTGCAAACCAGAGGCTTAAGAAGGGACACATGGAACACATTATGGATACGCATGGATGCAGGTAGGTCTAGTGCATAGGAGACAGGGTTAATTTTGCGAATAACTCTGTATGGACCAATAAACCGAGGAGCCAACTTATTAGACGGAACCTGCAGCTTGAGATTTCTGGAGGAAAGCCATACTCTATCCCCAACCTGAAAGGAAACCGCTGGAAGCCTTCTGCGATTAGCATGGCGCTGATGACGCTGAAATGACTGACCAAGTGCCCTCTGAACTTGTGCCCAAGTGGAATGGAGTTGCTCGATATGCTCATCCAGAGCTGGAATCTGTTGCGTCTGAAATGAGTCTGGAAGCAAACAGGGCTGGAACCCATAATTAATCAGAAACGGAGAGCTCCCAGATGAAGAATTGACCGCACAGTTCCTGGCGAACTCTGCCCAAGGCAACAAGTCGGACCTATTATCATGATGGTCAGTAACGAAACAACGGAGAAATTGTTCCAAGCCCTGATTAGCTCGTTCAGCGGCTCCATTGGTCTGGGGATGGTAGGCAGAGGAGAAGGACAGCTGTATGCCCATCTGTTGGCAAAATGCCCTCCAAAATCTAGACACAAACTGGCTCCCCCTGTCAGACACCAGTACCCTAGGCACTCCATGCAACCGGAATACTTCTCTGGCGAACACCATTGCCAATTCCTTCGCTGAAGGAAGACCACGGAGGGGCACGAAATGAGCCATTTTAGAAAACCTGTCCACCACCATGAATATAAAGGAGTACCCCTTCGACATAGGCAACTCTCCCATAAAATCAATGGAAACATGAGACCAGGGGCGTTCGCCATTAGGCACCGGTTGAAGCAAGCCCACAGGGAGATGTCTCGGGGTCTTAGCGCGGGCGCAGGTGGCACAGGCATTCGTAAATTCGGCACAATCGTTTCTCATGGAAGGCCACCAAAATAACTGAGAAAGGGACCATAACAATTGGTCTCTACCAATATGTCCCGCAGCCTTAGAGGAATGGTAGGTTTCGAGCAGCCTAGTACGAAATGATTCAGCGACAAAACATTTGCCCACTGGGGTTTCATGGGGAGCGGACCCCTGAGAGGCCAGGATCTCCTCCCCTAGAGGAGAAGTGATACTCGTGCGTATAGTAGCCAGTATTCTATCAGGTTGGATGATAGGAGCTGGTGCTTCCACTCTGTCACTGTCGGCCTCAAATTGTCTTGACAGTGCATCAGCCCTGATATTTTTTGACCCTGGTAAATATGATACAATGAAATTAAATCGAGACAGGAACAGTGCCCACCTGGCCTGACGAGAGGACAATCTCTTGGCCTCCGAGAGATAGGTCAGATTCTTATGATCTGTAGGATTAAGACAGGATTCTTAGTACCTTCAAGCAAATGACGCCATTCCTTAAGAGCAAGGATAATGGCCAATAATTCTCTGTCACCTATCTCATAGTGGCTTTGAGTGACAGTCAACTTTTTAGAGAAAAACCCACAAGGTCTGAGAGTTCCACCTTTCTCGTGTCGCTGCGAAAGTACTGCCCCGACCCCAATATCGGAGGCATCAACCTCTAACGTAAATGGAAGTAAAGGATTGGGGTGGGATAACACAGGAGCCGCAGCAAATGCCAGCTTCAAATTCTCAAAGGCTTTCTCAGCAGATACCGGCCAACAAGAAGGATTAGCACCCTTGTGCGTAAGATCGGACAGAGGTTTGACAATGGAAGAAAAGTTCTTAATAAACCTCCTATAATAATTAGCGAAACCCAGGAAACGCTGTATGGCTTTAAGACCCTTGGGTTTTGGCCATTGTAGGACAGCTGACAACTTTTCTTTGTCCATGGCAATGCCATCATTGCCAATTATGAACCCCAAGAATGGCACACTGGTTCTATGAAACTCACATTTTTCCATTTTACAAAATAATTTGTTCTCACGGAGTCGTAGCAATACTGCGGATACATCTTTGATGTGCTGTGCCATGTTTTGGGAGTAAATCAGTATATCGTCGAGGTACACCACAACACATGTCTGTAACATATCTCTCAGAACATCATTTATCAGTTCCTGGAAAACTGCGGGTGCATTACACAGCCCAAAAGGCATTACTAGATACTCGTAGTGCCCAGCTCGAGTATTAAAGGCAGTTTTCCACTCATCACCTGCTCGAATGCGAACCAGATTGTAAGCGGCCCGTAGGTCCAACTTGGTAAATATCGAAGCGCCCTTAAGCCTGTCAAAAAGCTCGGTGATGAGTGGTATTGGGTATGCGTTTTTTGCCATTAGTTTATTCAAGCCCCGGTAGTCAATGCATGGTCTTAATTCGCCATTTTTCTTTTTTACAAAAAAGAACCCAGCCCCAGCTGGAGAGGTAGATTTACGTATGATCCCTCTAGCAAGGGCATCAGAAATGTAATCCTCCATAGCCTTATTTTCATCACAAGATAATGGATAAGTGCGTCCTTTCGGAGGTACTGCACCAGGCTGCAATTCAATGCAACAATCATAAGGTCTATGCTGGGGTAGCATACTAGCCTCTCCTTTGCTAAAAACATCGCCAAACTGTTGGTAAACATCCGGCATAGCAGAGGAGGTGCACATGACCTTAATAGGCTGGATGACGCACTTGTCCATACAAAACTGGGACCAAGCAGCAATTTCACACTTTTTCCAATCGAATTGTGGGTTATGTAACTGTAACCACGGAAATCCCAATATCACCGCATGGTGCGGGGAATTAATCAGTTGAAACTGCTGCTCTTCTCTGTGAAGTGCCCCAATAGTCATAGACAATGGCATAGTTTCAAATATAACCTGAGGCGGTTCTAAGGGTCTACCATCAATCGCTTCAATAGTCAAGGGGTTTTCTCTTTCAATGCGTGGAACTCCGTGCAATTCAGCAAAGGTATTATCCATAAAATACCCTGCTGCACCGGAGTCAACCAAGGCCAAAACCTCCACAGAGCGTTGTGCCCAAGACAATACCACCTGTATGGTGGGTTTCATTATGCCCGACACTGGGGACGATTGTACACCACCTAGGGCCTGTCCCCCAAGATACCCTAGGTGTGTGCGTTTCCCGGACGTACCGGACAGGAATTTAGCAAGTGCCCTTTTTTACCGCAGTATAAACATAACCCTTGTTTTTTGCGATATATTCTCTCTGCCTTGGATAGTCTAGTGAAGCCTATTTCCATAGGTTCACTTGTTTCCCGTACTGGTTCACTAGACTTCAATGCCAAGGGAGGGATGGGTGGGCAAAACATGCTACTAGGCTCATTATTTTTTGACCGTAACTTACGATCTCTGGCAATTGATCTCTCCCGTATTCTGGAGTCAATTATCATAACATACTCAATGTAATCATCTAGATCAATAGGTAGATCTTTAGCAGCGATTTCGTCTTTAATGTGGTCATTCAGGCCTTGAGAGAAGGCTGCCAATAATGCCTCATTATTCCAACCTACCTCTGCTGCCAATGTGCAGAATTCGATGGCATAGTCGCCCACTGTACGCCTGCCCTGTTGTATCTCCATAAGGCGTTTGGCAGCAGAGGTGGTTCTACCAGGCGGCTCAAACACTCTTCGAAAGGAACGCACAAATTCACTAAAGTTCTTAGTACAAGGTTTAGCATTCTCCCACAAGGGGTTAGCCCAAGCCAATGCTCTGCCAGTGAGCAGTGATATCGTGAACCCCACTTTACTACGATCATTGGGAAATGCGTGTGCCGTCAATTCCATAAAGATTTCGAGTTGATTGATGAACCCTCTGCAGAGACTAGGGTCACCATCATATCTTAGCGGCAAGGGTGCAGAAGCCGTTAACCCTTTAACAGTACCCCCTACGGGTCTGGTATCACTTTCCGGTGTCTGACTTGGCAAGACCACCGGGCTAGAGCTAGATTGGTCAGCAGGTACCGTGCGTTCAAGGATCGTTTGAATTGCAACTGCCAACTGATCCAAACGTTGCTCGAGCACATCCATCCTCCAATGGATATTCTGTGCGTTACCTTCACCCTTGCTGTCTGAGGTCATGGCCCTTTCGTACTGTCACGGTTTATTATGACTCTCAGACACAAGTT
This sequence comes from Rhinophrynus dorsalis, assembly GCA_037306005.1. Classification (NCBI taxonomy): domain Eukaryota; kingdom Metazoa; phylum Chordata; class Amphibia; order Anura; family Rhinophrynidae; genus Rhinophrynus; species Rhinophrynus dorsalis. Next base: position 6,940,995 of record CM074721.1, read on the forward strand.
TTAGGTAAAAAAATCAATTTTATTGAAATAATAAATGATAACTTAGGATGGCAATAACATACATATATATATATACAGAATATAGCACAGACAGAAGGCAGACTCTACCGGTCCTGTCAATATACCGGACAGGACAGTCTTTAGGCTCTACCGGCCTTGCCAATACCGGGTAAGGCAACCTGCAGATGGAATAGCATAACGGTTTTACCGGCCTTACCAAATTACCGGGCAAGGCAGCCTCAATAGATACACAATGTAGGCTCTACCGGCCCTGCCAATACCGGGTAAGGCAACCTCAGATGGAATGTGGCAAAAGGTTCTACCGGCCTTACCAATACCGGGCAGGGCAGCCCAGAGATAATAGCAGCAGTCAGATGGAACTGGCAAATTAGCAGAATCGTTAAGCAGCAAGGCTTTGGAGCAAACCAGCGTCCGCACGCTGGAAACAACACTGAATAGTATAGCCGTTAGGCTTAGCGAGCAAACCAGTGACCGCACACTGGAGTAACAAGCGAGTAGTATAGCCGCAAGGCTTAGGAGCAAACCAGCGTCCGCACGCTGGGACCAACACAAAATTGTATAGCCGATAGGCTTTGGAGCAAACCAGTGACCGCACACTGGTGTAACAAGTGAGTTTGTATAGCCGCAAGGCTTAGGAGCAAACCAGCGTCCGCACGCTGGGACCAACACAGATTTGTATAGCTGATAGGCTTTGGAGCAAACCAGTGACCGCACGCTGGTGTAACAAGCGAGTTTGTATAGCCGCAAGGCTTAGGAGCAAACCAGCGTCCACACGCTGGGACCAACACAGATTTGTATAGCTGAAAGGCTTTGGAGCAAACCAGTGACCGCACACTGGTGTAACAAGTGAGTTTGTATAGCCGCAAGGCTTAGGAGCAAACCAGCGTCCGCACGCTGGGACCAACACAGAATTGTATAGCTGATAGGCTTTGGAGCAAACCAGTGACCGCACACTGGTGTAACAAGCGAGTTTGTATAGCCGCAAGGCTTAGGAGCAAACCAGCGTCCACACGCTGGGACCAACACGGAATTGTAGCAATGTCACCAACGCGACCATGCAGAAGGTCGCCAGGATACTGAAGACAGGTGATGAGATGACAGGAACCAGCAACGATCAGTCAGGTCAGAAAACAGCAGAGAAGTTCAGCAGGAACTGCAACACCAGAGACTAGGCCGGAACCAGGACTGGAAGTACTTCAGCATGCAGGAAACACTGGAACAGTAGAGATCAGGAACTCAGGAACACATGAGATCAGGAACTCAGGATCACTGGAACAGAGGCCCAGCTATCACTAGCATAGTGATAGCAAGAAGGTCAGAAACAACACGAAAGGGCACTCAAAGGGTGCCCAATCCAGGTTTAAATAGTCAATAAGAGGCGGGCTATCTGCAGACAGCCAATAGAAGCCCCCTAGTGGGGGGGACAGACAGACAGACAAGTAACTGCAGCAAATCACGGGCACCGTGATAGTGGTATGTATAGAAGTGTATCACCCTGATGTCCCTGTGTTTAGGAGATCAGACTGTGTGGTGTGTATATAAGTGTATCACCCTGGTGTCCCTGTGTTTAGGAGATCAGACTGTGTGGTGTGTATATAAGTGTATCACCCTGGTGTCCCTGTGTTTAGGAGATCAGACTGTGTGGTGTGTATAGAAGTGTATCACCCTGGTGTCCCTGTGTTTAGGAGATCAGACTGTGTGGTGTGTATAGAAGTGTATCATCCTGATGTCCCTGTGTGTAGGAGATCAGACTGTGTGGTGTGTATATAAGTGTATCACCCTGGTGTCCCTGTGTTTAGGAGATCAGACTGTGTGGTGTGTATAGAAGTGTCCCACCCTGGTGTCCCTGTGTTTAGTAGATCAGACTGTGTGGTGTGTATATAAGTGTATCACCCTGGTGTCCCTGTGTTTAGGAGATCAGACTGTTTGTTGTGTATAGAAGTGTATCACCCTGGTGTCCCTGTGTTTAGGAGATCAGACTGTGTGGTGTGTATATAAGTGTATTACCCTGGTGTCCCTGTGTTTAGGAGATCAGACTGTGTGGTGTGTATATAAGTGTATCACCCTGGTGTCCCTGTGTTTAGGAGATCAGACTGTGTGGTGTGTGTATAGAAGTGTATCACCCTGGTGTCCCTGTGTTTAGGAGATCAGACTGTGTGGTGTGTATATAAGTGAATCACCCTGGTGTCCCTGTGTTTAGGAGATCAGACTGTGTGGTGTGTATATAAGTGTATCACCCTGGTGTCCCTGTGTTTAGGAGATCAGACTGTGTGGTGTGTATATAAGTGTATTACCCTGGTGTCCCTGTGTTTAGGAGATCAGACTGTGTGATGTGTATATAAGTGTATCACCCTGGTGTCCCTGTGTTTAGGAGATCAGACTGAGTAGTGTGTATAGAAGTGTATCACCCTGGTGTCCCTGTGTTTAGGAAATCAGACTGTGTGGTGTGTATATAAGTGTATCACCCTGGTGTCCCTGTATTTAGGAGATCAGACTGTGTGGTGTGTATAGAAGTGTATCACCCTGGTGTCCCTGTGTTTAGGAGATCAGACTGTGTGGTGTATATAGAAGTGTATCACCCTGGTGTCCCTGTGTTTAGGAGATCAGGCTGTGTGGTGTATATATAAGTGTATCACCCTGGTGTCACTGTCTTTAGGAGATCAGACTGTGTGGTGTGTATAGAAGTGTATCACCCTGGTGTCCCTGTGTTTAGGAGATCAGACTGTGTGGTGTGTATAGAAGTGTATCACCCTGGTGTCCCTGTGTTTAGGAGATCAGACTGTATGGTGTGTGTATAAGTGTATCACCCTGGTGTCCCTGTGTTTAGGAGATCAGACTGTATGGTGTGTATATAAGTGTATCACCGTGGTGTCCCTGTGTTTAGGAGATCAGACTGTGTGGTGTGTATATAAGTGTATCACCCTGGTGTCCCTGTGCTTAGGAGATCAGACTGTGTGGTGTGTATATAAGTGTATCACCCTGGTGTCCCTGTGTTTAGGAGATCAGACTGTATGGTGTGTATATAAGTGTATCACCCTGGTGTCCCTGTGTTTAGGAGTTCAGACTGTGTGGTGTGTATATAAGTGTATCACCCTGGTGTCCCTGTGTTTAGGAGATCAGACTATGTGGTGTGTATAGAAGTGTATCACCCTGGTGTCCCTGTGTTTAGGAGATCAGACTGTGTGGTGTGTATAGAAGTGTATCACCCTGGTGTCCCTGTGTTTAGGATATCAGACTGTGTGGTGTGTATATAAGTGTATCACCCTGGTGTCCCTGTGTTTAGGAGATCAGACTGTGTGGTGTGTATATAAGTGTATCACCCTGGTGTCCCTGTGTTTAGGAGATCAGACTGTGTGATGTGTATATAAGTGTATCACCCTGGTGTCCCTGTGTTTAGGAGATCAGACTGTGTGGTGTGTATAGAAGTGTATCACCCTGGTGTCCCTGTGTTTAGGAGATCAGACTGTGTGGTGTGTATAGAAGTGTATCACCCTGGTGTCTCTGTGTTTAGGAGATCAGACTGTGTGGTGTGTATAGAAGTGTATCACCCTGGTGTCCCTGTGTTTAGGAGATCAGACTGTGTGGTGTATATAGAAGTGTATCACCCTGATGTCCCTGTGTTTAGGAGATCAGACTGTGTGTGTATATATAAGTGTATCACCCTGATGTCCCTGTGTTTAGGAGACCAGACTGTGTGGTGTGTATATAAGTGTATCACCCTGGTGTCCCTGTTTTTAGGAGATCAGACTGTGTGCTGTGTATAGAAGTGTATCACCCTGGTGTCCCTGTGTTTAGGAGATCAGATTGTGTGATGTGTATATAAGTGTATCACCCTGGTGTCTCTGTGTTTAGGAGATCAGACTGTGTGGTGTGTATATAAGTGTATCACCCTGGTGTCCCTGTGTTTAGGAGATCAGACTGTGTGGTGTGTATATAAGTGTATCACCCTGGTGTCCCTGTGTTTAGGAGATCAGACTGTGTGGTGTGTATAGAAGTGTATCACCCTGGTGTCCCTGTGTTTAGGAGATCAGGCTGTGTGGTGTATATATAAGTGTATCACCCTGGTGTCCCTGTGTTTAGGAGATCAGACTGTGTGGTGTGTATAGAAGTGTATCACATCACTCCACAGCAATAAAACTCATATTACTGTTTGTGTAAACTTCAGTGTATCTCATAACATAAAGTGGTAGAATGCGTCGCTCACTGTGAGCCGTAACCGCACATGTGCAGTGGAGAGTCTCTACTGTGCGTGTGGTTTTGCACACAGGGAGCTTCTCTGTGAGCCACCTGGAGCTCCCCACTAAGGATCAGCTCGTTCGGTGAGTCTCTAATGTGTATGACTGCAGTCATGTGTAGTAGAGACTCGCCGAACGCGCTGCCCCTCTCCGGACGGCTCACGTCCTGTCTCTGCTCCCTGCTCCGGGGCAGCAGCCGGGGCCGCTGGGCGCACTTTAGCCCATGTATACGGCTTTCATACTAGTATATTTATAATTTCATCTGTGTAAATAAAATACTTTGGTCTTGTTCTAAATCATTTATTTATATATACATAGAGGTGTCAGTAGGTCATGAAATAATCTAAAAATTCTCGGAAATCCCCTGCCCACCATGGCCCCAGCACCACCACCTAAAACAAAAGTGTCACTCTTTGACCAAGTGAAATGTTTGGAGCTGTGTGCTTGTGCCAAGCGGAGGGCAGCACATGGTGTTTGGGGCAGTACCATTCTTGCGGACCTTGTTTAACACTAAATGTAGAGTAGATGCGAGGGGTGTAACTGCAGTCCATTTTCCTGTGCATGCTAGAGGGGGTGTTTGGTGTTTGCTAGAAGTAAAGTCTTAATGACAGCGGAGTGGGCTCTGCTATGTACTAAAACAAATACTCTAGTGTGTACCCCAAGATTCAGGCACAAACAATGGAGTCCAACATGAAACAAGCTTCTGTCACGGTTCCCAGAAATAAACCAGGACTCAGTACGGTAAAGTAAAACAATCTTTATTTGGAATAATCACAGTAATGCACGTAAACAGATAACACACTGAGGGTGATCAAAGAGGAAAGCACTGTATCAGAAATAGCAGTCCACCAATAGATCCACCACACTGTCCAAGACTAGGCCTCAGCCCACTGGAGCCTCAAGTGAATTCGGAAAGAACTAGCACTGACTCGGCCTGCAGTCAGTCTAGGAGTCTGATAGAGCCCCATGTCCGCACTAGGATGGGTGTCTGTGGAGAGGGGGCCAACACACGGAAGAAACAGACAGAGCCTCCTAGTCAGCACCAGAAAGGATAGTCAGACAAGCCGGGTCATACATGGAGCGGGTAGTCAGCCGGAGCCACAGGTTTGCACCAAATAGGATATCCATTGAAGCGTTGGTATGCAGGATGCGCAGTGGACAGAGCCCCAGTCAACACTAGAGTGGGTAGTCAGACAAGCCAGGTCATACACGGAGCGGGTAGTCAGCCAGAGCCACATGTTTGCACCAGAAAGGATGTCTAAGCCAAATCGGAACGCACAAGGAGAATAGTCAGACAGAGTCACAAGTCAACACCAGAATGGATGGTCAGACAAGCCAGGTCATACACAGAGCCCAAGGGAAACAGAACTGTATTGTACAACAACGCAAAGGCAACTGAGTCAGGACTCAGTCTGCCTTTTAAACCCCTCCACAGGAAGTAGGTAGGAGGAGCAGCTCAGAGGGAGGAAGTAGATAGGAGGAGACTACAGGAAGCAAACACATAAAACAGAGTCCTGCTGCATGCTTGAAGCCTCGTGCCTGTAGATGATGCTGAAAGCAAGGTAAGCTGTAACAGCTTCATTATCAGATCTGTACATTGCCCCATTGAAGGGTATGTATGAAGAAACTTCTGGGCTAAATTCAGAACTGCCCCTTTCTAATGTCTATCTAGAAAGGTTGTTACGCTAAACTCAATCCATCGTTAGGGCCAAAATAGGTTTAGTACACACATAGCTATACTATCAGAATTGCTTGGCTACCATCCACTACAATGAGCATTGGCCACAAATACTCATGCTGTGGCTTAAAGGAGCAGTAAACTTTTTTTATGAAAACACATATTTTACAGAGCATTTCCTGCTGAATAAAACAAGGTCACTCCCATCGCTGTCAGATGTTTTATTCAAAAGTTATAACAGTTCAAATAACCAGGAAGTGAATTTACTGTGTTTACTTCCTGATAGTTCTAACTGACAGGAAGTGAATCTACTGTGTTTACTTCCTGATAGTTCTAACTGACAGGAAGTGACTCATCAGTTTCTGTCACATTCTATGGAGAACTGTATGTCTCTGACTTTTCTGACTTTCCTCTCCATTAGAATCTAACAGGAAATCTAATTAGAATTTGACCACTAGAGGGCACTGCTAATGTAAAAAAACAGGGGGTTAAACTGTAATAACTCTGGAAATATAAATCTGTCAGCGGTGGGAGTACCCTTATTTTACTCAATAGAAAAATCCCTACAATATATATTTTTTCATAAAAAAGTTTACTGCTCCTTTAAAGAAGAACTTTCACCATAGGTAAAGCCGCCCTGCAATAATTAGGCAGGTGCCAACAAGCTTAATAATAGTTATATTACCCCTCAGAATGACACGATTCTACAGAAATCCTTAATCTTCTGAGACAGACGTCCAGGTTATTGTAGTCTGTGCGCCTGCTTCGTCAGTCCCTTCCGGTTACCTTATGGCACAGTGCAATGCTTCTTAATGGAGACCGGGACTGACAGCGCAGGCGCGTATACAAGATGTCTGCGCTGATGTCTGGCTTCCGGTCTCGGAAGATTAAGGATTTCTGTAGAATCGTGTCATTCTGAGAGCTAAAATAACTATTATTAAGCTAGTCGCCACCTGCCTAATTATTGCAGGGCGAATTTACCTACGGTGAAAGTTCCGCTTTAACGTTCGTTGCAGCTTTCTGTTCCCAGATGCTAAATTGCGGGATTAGTGGGAATGTCAAAGAAAAGTAGCCAACGCTCAATGTTTTAACATAGTGTCAAACATCAACAGTGAGTAGTAATACAATCACCCTCATAAAAACTAACCCTAAAAGCACCCCCTGGCCTCCACTACACCCAACATTACCAATACAATTAAATAGAATTCTAGCCCTGATGCAGTCCTGTGGTCCATTCCCATTCCCTGCACCTGTAACAATAAACACCTTGAAGTCAGAGGTCCAGCATTGCCTTCTTCACTCTGGACCTCCTTTGTCTTCTTCTGCAAGTCAAAAAATAAATAAAATTTAAAAAACCCGTTATCACGTCCTCCGCTGTTGCTGGTGCTGTCACCTGTAACAGAGTTCAACCCCCATTGCATTTCCCGCTCGGGCCATTCCCAGAGCCAGACTGAAGGAATATGAATAGAGATTGGCTTTCTATATGACAAATCTCTGTTTAAATTGCTTCCCAAGCTCCCATTGGCTGGGATGTGGGGTTACACGGCATGGTACATGGCCTGCAGTAACCTCACCTTGCAGCCAATCAGTATCTAGCTGGACGAAGTTCACAAATGCTCTTTTTGCCATCCGTCCAGCTAGCCAATCGTTGAATAGCTGGAGGGATGTTGAAACACAGTTCACTATTAAAATGTTGCATAGAAAATATCGTGCCACTACACAGTGCATTATGCATGTCGCAGTGAAGAAAATGGCGACATGAGAATCTCGCCCTTCATCAAAGTGCGAGATTCTCATGTTGCCTCATGGCGCACAAAAGGTTAATGCGGGCACTAAATTGGATGATGTGTGTGTGGGTCAAAGCCACGTTTAAAGAGGCGACATGAGAATCTTGTGTTTTTGATGAAGGGCGAGATTCTCATGTCACCTTTTTCATCATGGCGACATGCTTAATGCGCTGGGTAGTTGCACGATATTTTCTATGTGACATTTTGAAAGGAAACCATGAAACACGCATCTGTGACCCCTTTAGCTAGATGCTGCTTGGCTTGGAGGTGAGGTTACTGCAGGGCAACGTGCCATGTGTACGCACACATCCCAGCCAATGGGAGCATGAAAACCAATTTCAACCGAGATTGGCCATATTTCATATGGTTCATATTTCCCTCACACTGGCACCGGCCTGAGCAGGAAATGCAATGGGAATTTTATATTTTGGACTTTGTTAAAGGCGGCAACAACAGCGGAAGTGGCAACAATGGGGGGGGGGGATTTTATGTATTTTTCTATTTATTTTTTTTTGACTTGTAGAAGAAGACAAACAAAACCAGGTAGACAGCTCTGGACCTCCAACTTCAAGGTAAGTGTTTATTGTTACAGCTGTGGGAATGGGCTATAGGATAGTGTTAGTATTTAGGTGATATTAATCATCTGCGTGCCAGAGGGCTATGCAGCTCTTTTCCATGCACTGAATACCTCTCTGGCACTCAAAAGGTTATTTATTGTTTTGCAAAGAAACAAAGAAAGAGAGGAAGGGGCGAGGCAGCGCAACACAATTTATTGGTTAATTTAATATGATCAAAAAGCCAACATCTTCTCATGGAGGAAAAAGGGACAACAGCACCATCATCAGCAATACCAGTATACTAATCCAAACTCCATATTCCATAAATCTAATAGAAACCTTGGGAAAGACAATCAGAACAAAGAAAAACCTACTATAAATATATTTAAGTTATCCAACCATGAAACCTTATCATCCAATGAAAGCCACAATGCAACAGTTACTCTATCTCAAAAAAATCCCATAGTAAATTCACCCAAAATTATCGGATCAACATTACAAATGATCAAAGATAATTTCCCTATAATAAATCAAACAGCTAGAGATCAGGAAACAAGGAAAGGAACGGATCAAGCCCGTGGGACTCAATCTGAGATATTAGAACAACCAGAGGAAAAACTTAATACATCTTCAAAAGAGCATACCACTAAAACAGGCCCACAACAATCAGAAGAAAAGCCACAACTATATGGGGATACCTTACAACCAGGGCCAGCGCCACCTATAGGTAGGTGCTGGCCTAGGGCGCACATGTACTGGGGGCGAAGGCATGAAGCAGAGAAGAGCTGCCCGTTCCTGCTAGCAGGACTCCTCCGCTGGGCCTCAATACAGTCAGGTCTGTGTCACTACTGCGCTCCCTCATCGCCGTCGGCTCTTTAGTAATGCAGAGCACGCTGGGAGTCATGATGACCACGCAGGAGCTCCGGCAGCTACAGGTATGTGATGGGGGGCAAGTTGGGGCAGATGGGGGGCAAGTTGGAGCTGAGGGGGAAAAGTGGAGCTGGTAGAGGCAGGTTGGAGCTGGTGGGGGGCAAAGTGGAGCTGGTATGGGCAAGTTGGAGCTGATGGGGGGCAAGTTGGAGCTGGTGGGGGCAAGTTGGAGCTGATAGGGGGCAAAGTGCAGCTGATGGGGGCAAGTTGGAGCTGATGGGGGCAAAGTGGAGTTGGGGGTAAAGTAGAGCTGGTGGGGGCAAGTTGGAGCTGATAGGTGGCAAAGTGGATCTGGTGGGGGGCAAGTTGGAGCTGATAGGGGGCAAAGTGGAGCTGATAGGGGGCAAAGTGGATCTGGTGGGGGGCAATTTGGAGCTGATGGGGGGCAAAGTGGAGCTGGTGGGGGAAAGTGGAGCTGGTATGGGTAAGTTGGAGCTGATAGGGGGCAAAGTGGAGCTGGTGGGGGCAAAGTGGAACTGGTGGGGGGGCAAGTTGGAGCTGATAGGGGGCAAAGTGTAGTTGGTGGGGGCAAAGTAGAGCTGGTGGGGGCAAGTTGGAGCTAATAGGGGGCAAAGTGGAGCTGATGGGGGCAAAGCGGATCTGGTGGGGGGCAAGTTCGAGCTGATGGGGGGCAAAGTGGAGCTGGTGGGGCAAAGTGGAACTGGTGGGGGAAAGTTGGAGCTGATAGGGCAAAGTGGAGCTGGTGGGGCAAGAAAAGAGGTGGGGTGTAAGTAGGCGGGGTATAAAGGGGTCGGACACAAGGGGCGACAAAATTAGGTTTTGCCTATGGTGGCAAAAATCCTTGCACCAACCCTGCTTACAATCTACAGTGATTCCGCTTAAAATATCAAATCAAACTAAAGATAAACAAAAGATACCAAAAAAACAGAACATCAGAAAGGGGACCAACTACAAACAATAAATCAGAACTCGGAGCTCGCCCAAAAACCAATTAACCCAGGATCCAACCAATAACATTTCAACAGTGGGTACGAGAGGAGTGGAAAAGTTATCAAACCAAACAAGCAAAGCCACCCCACAGAAGAAAGAGACAGGGAGAAGAAGAAGAGGAGGAAAAAAGATCAACAAAGAGAACATTTTCCAACCAGAAGGAGTTGAACACAGAGGAGTGTTCAACCTCACTGATCATCCTCTAAAAAAGAAGAGATCCAACTACTTCAAAGAGATCTAAATATGCACCATCTAGTGGGCCCAGTCATTTTGAGATCTTCATAGATGTCCATCAATTCACAAGAAAAATAACGTTGAAATGCCACTTCACAATTAAAGAACCATGTATATTCACAGAGGAAGATCAGGAAATAGTACAGATTCTTACTGACCTTCAGTTGGGTGAAGAAACCACATATATGAAGGAATCAACTATGCAACATACTTCACTAAAACCACCATCAACATTTTATCCACAAAACTCGAGGGTTCCCTTCATAGAAGCTTTTATGGAATTGGTCCTGAAGGATATTAGTGACCTCTGCATAAAGGAATGGAAATATAAATCCAATCTAACCAGAACAGAGAGGAACTGTTCAAAAACCCTGATGGACAACCCTGATCTAATAATCAAAGAAGCCGACAAGGGAGGAGGCGTTGTTATTCAGACAAAAGAAGCTTACCTCAAGGAACCCTCTCATTCCTTGCTGCTATCTATTTCTTTCATCTATATACTTATATTTAATTTATATTTATTTTAGGGATATTTTATGATGAGTTAGCACTGTGAGCTTTCTTTCTTTTTTCTGTCTTTGTTGTACACATATCTCCTTTAGCAGCTTCCCATCTTATCCAATTCAATCACTAAATAAAAACACATTATTATTACACTTTATTTCCCATTCCTTTCTTTTTCTTTCCCACTTTGCCTTTAAGAACTAGGCTTTTTGGCCTGTTACATTTAGGGTGAACACATTTCCATCCTGCTATTCCAGGACATGTGGTCACCCTAGTCCCGCGGCTGAGGCTCCCGCCGGCATTGACCATCTTTCTGAGGCTGACACAGAGTAAGAGTTCCCAGTGGGAACAGCCTCAGAAAGATGGTCAGCACCGGTGGGAGCCTCAGCCGCGGGTCTCACTTGTAGCGCCAGCATACCCGCTCCATCCCAGCTGTCTCCAACGCACCAGACCAGCCAGCCAATGAAATGTATTTGCTATATGGTCTTCATTGGCTGGCTCAGCCAGCCAATGAGGACCATACAGCAAATAAGTTTCATTAGCTGGCTGGACTGGTGCTTGTTGCTCCATTCCGGGACTCTTTGTTGTCACGGTGGGGGTGACCTGGGACGCAGGACACAGACCCCCAATAAGAGACAGTCCCAGGCATTCCAGGATGTGTGGTCACTAGTGATGAGCGAGCATGCTCGGCCGAAGCTCGGTTCGGCTCGAGCATCGCTCTGCTCGGCACATGGCGGTACTCGTACGAGTACCGCATGTGCTCGCCTGCCATGTTCGGGTCTCCTCCCCGCACGTTTCGCGGCTGCTGCGCAGCCAATAAACGTGCCGGGGAGGCTCCAACATCAGTTTAATGCCAGCAGCCATGTTGGCTGCTGGCATTACACTGATTGGCTGGCCAGAACCCGTGATCGGGTGCTGTATAGCACCTGACCAGCGAGTTCGGCTCAGTCTTAGCCAGGGAGAGATGAGGATAGGAAGGGAAAGTCAGTGTAGGGAGAAGAAAAGTGCGTTTGAACAACAAAAAGACCCAAAAGTCCTTTTTAGGACTATTGTGTGTGGGGGCAGCAGATATATTTTGTTTTGGGGGGCAGAGTTTAAAAAAAAAACGTCATATATTCCGTTCACTGTGCCTAGCCGCAGATTAGCAGCACATTCTGTTTAGTGTGCAAAGTTGCAGATTAGCAGCACATTCTGTTTAGTGTGCAAAGTTGCAGATTAGCAGCACATTCTGTTTAGTGTGCAAAGTTGCAGATTAGCAGCACATTCTGTTTAGTGTGCAAAGTTGCAGATTAGCAGCACATTCTTTTTAGTGTGCAAAGTGTTAAAAATAAAAGTCACATATTCTGTTCACTGTGCCTAGCCGCAGATAAGCAGCACATTCTGTTTAGTATGCAAAGTTGCAGATTAGCAGCACATTCTGTTGAGTGTGCAAAGTGTTAAAAATAAAAGTCACATATTCTGTTCACTGTGCCTAGCTGCAGATAAGCAGCACATTCTGTTTAGTGTGCAAAGTTGCAGATTAGCAGCACATTCTGTTGAGTTTGCAAAGTGTTAAAAATAAAAGTCACATATTCTGTTCACTGTGCCTAGCCGCAGATAAGCTGCACATTCTGTTTAGTGTGCAAAGTTGCAGATTAGCAGCACATTCTGTTGAGTGTGCAAAGTGTTAAAAATAAAAGTCACATATTCTGTTCACTATGCCTAGCCGCAGATAAGCAGCACATTCTGTTTAGTGTGCAAAGTTGCAGATTAGCAGCACATTCTGTTGAGTGTGCAAAGTGTTAAAAATAAAAGTCACATATTCTGTTCACTGTGCCTAGCCGCAGATAAGCAGCACATTCTGTTTAGTGTGCAAAGTTGCAGATTAGCAGCACATTCTGTTTAGTGTGCAAAGTGTAAAAAATAAAAGTCACATATTCCGTTCACTGTGCCTAGCCGCAGATAAGCAGCACATTCTGTTGAGTGTGCAAAGTGTTAAAAATAAAAGTCACATATTCTGTTCACTGTGCCTAGCCGCAGATAAGCAGCACATTCTGCTGAGTGTGCAAAGTGTTAAAAATAAAAGTCACATATTCTGTTCACTGTGCCTAGCCGCAGATAAGCAACACATTCTTTTTAGTGTGCAAAGTGTTAAAAATAAAAGTCACATATTCTGTTCACTGTGCCTAGCCGCAGATAAGCAGCACATTCTGTTTAGTGTGCAAAGTTGCAGATTAGCAGCACATATTCCGTGTAATATGAAGAAGGCGGGTAAAAAGGGACGGGGAAGTGGACGTGATCCTGATAGTTCAGGGCGCGGGTCAGGACGCGTAGAAACTGTGCCTGGTGCCAGAGCACAAGAAAGAAAGACATCCACCATATCTAGCTTCATGTCTCAGTTTACAGGGCGTCGCAGGACATCACTCTCGAGGTCAGACCACTGCGAACAGGTGGTCGGTTGGATTTCAGCTGATACTGCTTCCAGTCGGTTAAGCACCACCCTGTCTTCCACCAAGTCCACTCTCAGTAGCCAAGAGTCTGGTCAACATAATCCTCACCCTGATCATCCTTCCTCCCACCATAGAGGGTCTGGTCAAAGAAGTGATCCCACACTGGGATATAGTGAGGAGCTCGTCTCATCACCAATCCTTCATTTGAACCTCTCTCCAAGCACGCTTGCAGAGGAACATGAAATCTTGTGCCCTGATTCACAACCTCTAGAGGGTACCCAATCACAAGAAGATGACAGAGGGGAACGGCATTTAAGGTCAAAGGAAGTGGATGATGATGATGATGAGGAGACACAGTTGCCATCAAATCAACCACTATTACTGTCTCAAGACCTTGATGAGGAGGATGATACATAGTTGTCAATGACTGAGTATGTGGTGGGATCAAGAAATGAGGAGGATGATCAGAGTGAGGAAGTGGAGGAGGACTTGGTGGACGATGAGGTGACTGACCCCACCTGGGAAGGTGGAGAGCCGAGCGATGACAGCAGTCCTGAGGGTGAGCCATCTGCAGCACCGCAACAGGCTGGAAGAGGCAGTGGTGTGGCTAAAGAAAGAAGGCCGACCGCACCAAACCATCCCGCAAATGTTCCACGGAGCACCCCCTTGCGTAAATCTCCCTTGCCAAGGGCTAGGTGTTCCGCGGTATGGCGTTTTTTTAAGGAAAGTGCGGACGACAAAAAAATTGTAGTTTGCAACCTGTGCCACACCAGAATGAGCCGAGGCATGAACACTAGAAACCTCACCACCACCAGCATGATCCGACACATGGCATCCAAGCACCGTAATAAGTGGGAGGAACGCCCGGATCGCCAATCTGTGTCTGCAGGCCACACCACTGCCTCCTCTTCCCCTGTTTTCGGTGCCGGCCAATCGCCTGTCGAAGGCGCAGGCCCGCATACCTCCCGCCCTGCACCTGTACCATCTGAAGCACCATCAGCGACCACATCCACTTCCCTGTCCCAGCGCAGCGTCCAAATGTCGTTACCCCAGGCATTTGAGCGCAAGCGAAAATACCCAGCCACCCACCCACAGGCCATAGCACTAACCTCACACCTTTCCAAATTACTGGCCATCGAAATGTTGCCATTTAGGCTTGTGGAGACTGAGTCCTTCCGCAGCCTGATGGCAGCAGCTGTCCCTCGGTACGCAGTCCCCAGCCGCCACTACTTTTCCCGGTGTGCAGTCCCCGCCTTACACCACCATGTGTCCCGTAACATCACCCGTGCCCTGACCAACGCAGTTACTGGGAAGGTCCACTTAACGACTGACACATGGACAAGTGCTTGTGGCCAGGGAGGCTACATTTCCCTGACGGCACACTGGGTGAATGTCGTGGAGGCTGGGAGCGACTCGGACCCTGGGATGGCACAGGTGCTACCCACGCCGAGGATTGCGGGCCCTACCTCCATCAGGGTTTCCGCCAGCACCTACGTTATTGGCTCCTCCTCCTCCGTTTCCACCTCCGAATTCTCTGCGCGCAGCGCCACTCACCCATCAGCCGGTAGCTGGAAGCAGTGTAGCACTGCAGTGGGGAAGCGTCAACAGGCCGTGCTGAAGCTGATCTGCCTTGGGGACAAACAGCACACGGCCTCAGAGCTGTTGCAGGGGATTAGTCACCAGACCGAGCAGTGGCTCTCGCCACTCAACCTGCAACCAGGCATGGTTGTGTGTGATAATGGGAGTAACTTGGTGGCGGCTTTGGAGCTCGGCAAGCTCACACACGTACCATGCCTAGCGCATGTATTTAATTTAGTGGTTCAGCGATTTCTAAAAACCTACCCCAATTTGCATGATCTCTTGACCAAGGTGCGCTGCGTGTGTGCACATTTCCGTAAGTCATCAACAGCTTCAGCCGGCCTGTTGAAGCTGCAGCAGCGCTTACAATTGCCAGCTCACCGGCTGCTGTGTGACGTGAGCACGCGCTGGAACTCCACCTTCCACATGTTGGCCCGGCTTTGTGAGCAGCAGAGGGCAGTAGTGGAGTACCAGCTGTTACACGGTCGTCGCCTCTCCGTTCAACTTCCTGTAATCAGAAGTGAGGAGTGGGAATGGATGTCAGACCTCTGTGAGGTTTTACGCAATTTTGAGGAATCGACACAGATGGTGAGCGGCGATACCGCTATTATCAGTGTAACCATCCCACTTCTGTGTCTACTGAAACGCTCGCTGCTCACAATTAAAACCGACGCTTTGCATGTGGAAGAGGTGGAAATGGGGGAGGAAGAGCTTACACAAGGTGATAGCCAGAGCACCCTCACTTCGTCTTCTCAGCGACAATTGGAGGAGGAAGACACGGTTGCCTCCGCTACAGAGGGTAGCCATGGAACTTTAGTTCCATCTCTTCAGCGTGGGTGGGCAGAAGAGGAGGAAGAGGATGAGGAGATTGAGAGTCATCCTCCTGGTGAGGACAGCGAAATCTTGCCTGTTGGTACTCTGGCACACATGGCTGACTTTATGTTAGGCTGCCTTTCCCGTGACCCACGCGTTATACGCATTTTAGACAACACGGATTACTGGGTGTTCACCCTTCTGGACCCCCGCTACAAAGAGAATTTCTCATCTCTCATTCCTCCGGTGGAGAGGACAAGCAAAATGGTGCAATACCAGAAGGTTCTTGTTGAAAAATTGCTCCAAAATTTTCCATCTGACAACGCTGGCGGCAGAGTACGTGCTACCTTGGCCAACCGAGAAGGGGAGAAAAGGGGAGCACACAGCAGTTCCGACAAAGGCAGGGCAACACTCTCCAAGGCGTGGGACACCTTCATGACACCCCGCCAGCACCCTCACCCTGATGCGCAGCCTAGTGTCACAAGGAGGGAAAAGTTTTGGAAGATGGTGAAGGAGTACGTAGCAGACCGTGTCAGCGTCCTCAATGATCCCTCTGTGCCTTACAACTACTGGGTGTCCAAGCTGGACACGTGGTATGAACTGGCACTCTACGCCTTGGAGGTGCTGGCCTGCCCTGCCGCCAGCGTTCTGTCTGAGCGGGTATTTAGTGCTGCTGGTGGCATCATAACAGATAAGCGTATCCGCCTTTCCACCGAAAATGCTGATAGGTTGACACTTATAAAAATGAACAAGGCCTGGATTTCCCCTGACTTCTCCACTCCACTGGAGGAAAGCCCCGGGGGAACATAAAGTCACTTTAGATATGTTATTTACAATGATGGGAATACTCTGTATTCCCATTCACCCCTTCCACCGAAAAAACGGGTATATGGTTGACTCTTAATCTTCTCATCGTCCTCCTCCTCTTCCATATGCCCTCTGATACAATTTTTATATAGGGCCAGCTCACCAGCGGGCCCTGTGATACAATTTTTATATAGGGCCAGCTCACCAGCGGGCCCTGTTTGACAATTTTTGTATAGGTCAGCTCACCAGCGGGCCTTCTCATATAATGTTTTATTGGGTCAGCTCTCTAGCGGGCCCTCTCATATAATGTTTTATAGCGTCAGCTCACTAGCGGGCCTTCGCATATAATGTTTAGGATGGTCAGCTCCGCAGCAGACCCTCACCCATAATGTTTTAGATGGTCAGCTCAGCAGCAGACCCTCATTCCTAATGTTTTAGATGGTCAGCTTAGCGGCATGCCCTCGCCCCTAATGTTTTAGAGGGTCACCAGCAGGCCATTAATCCTAATTTTTCAAGGCTGTGTATGATGCCCTCCTTTATGTGTAATAAAGGGTGTATTGGAGTGACATTTCAGTCTAATTTTTGGCAGCCCTTTCACTTAGTGCATAGGCTTTATGAGTGTTGGACCACTACCTGAACTATTGTACCACAATGTGAATGAGGCCCTCCATTTTGTGATATACAGGTTGTATCGGAGTGCCTCAGGTCCTCCCATTGAATTAAATGGGGCTGGGGTGTTCGACAGAGCAGAAGGTAGTTCTTGGCTTCATCCACTAAGTCACTTCGTCACTTTTACTGAATGGATCAGACCCCACTGTTACGACTATAAATTTTGGACTTAACAAGGGCAAACGGACATGTTGTAAAACCTGTGGTAGCTGCGGCCTCCGTTCATGAATGCTGTACCTTACCCGGGCCATAACCACGTTGAACACCTGCTTTACGCTGTGCACGTTTCCCTCTTAATCATGGCCCCAGTTCCGAAAAATCAATGAAATTTTTTGCAGAATTTGCAGATGATATACAAGTAAATATACAGCAAATACTGTTTGGTAACAATTTTTCGCCTAAAGTCGTTTTTATCTTCCTTTTTGTGTGTTTTACGGTCAGTCTGTAAAAATGGCGTACTACGGGCAAAACATCATTCCCAGCAGCGACGTTGGAGTCCAAGATGCATCCAGACATCCTCCCTATGCTGTCCCTGAACCATTTCTATGGTGTTTCCATCATTTTCTGCCCTTTTCCTATGGACCAGGCACCCTCCCCTCATCAGAGCAGGGGGTGCCTGGTGTAATGCTCGAGTCCTCCCATTGACTTCAATGGGGCTCGGGTGCTCGGCCGAGCACTCGAGCCTCCGGGGGCGCTCGGTCAGAGCACCCGAACACCCGAGCATTGGGGTGCTCGATCATCACTAGTGGTCACCCTAGTTCCATTGTGTATTCCCCCTGTCCGTTTGGTATAAGCCATTCCTCGCATGACTTGTGAGGAAGGATATAAATGGAACATAGTTCTCTATGTAATCACTTCATTAATGCAGCCCCATATGGGCCTTGCACCAGGAAAGTCCTTCAGCTACACCTTTTTTATTTTATTGTATGTTTGTTGTTTTTAATTGCACTGCATTGGGACCCACAAATAATAATAAAAACATCATAATATCATCTAAAGGGTACCCTCGAACGCATTTCAAAATAACATCTTTCTTCAGAGAATTTTAATTTAGATAGTATTTGTGGGTGTATTAGAGTAGGACTTACCATAAAGTGAGATACCTTGACGTGGTTGGTAAACTTACACACGGATTGGCCAATCTGTGGGACTAAATTCTCACTTATTTTACTTAGCTTTACTAAGGATTATTATATATGCCTAGCACAGGGCACACATTATTAACAGCATATAGAGGAGCGCAGGTCTGTCTTGTTTATATGTGTGCTCAATGATAATACCTTTTATCAGAAACTGAAATACAATCCAACAGAAATTTACCAAAAATAGTACTTGACATTAATAGAATGGGCACATCAATCAAAAATACTTAGGATGAGTATTTCTGAAAGTACAATTTCCAGTAACAGTAATATATTACTTTTTACCCAAAATTCATAAAGATATCAATAACCCACCTGGATGGCCCATCATCTCAGGAATCAGACCACTAACCAGTAATTTATCACAACTGCTTGACCATCATTTACAAAACTATGTACAATCACTTGCTTCATTTACCAAAGATTCTACTCATGTTTTACAAAAATTACACAAAATAGAATGGAGAGAGGACTACTCTCTAGTAACTTGTGATGAATGTGCACTATATACATCAATACAACACACATTAGGATTGAAAGCAGTATGCTACTATTTAGAAAAAGACACAACTATGCCGACAGTACAACGGGAGCTTATTATCAAATCCATCAAATTCATATTAGAACACAACTACTTTCTATTCCAAAACCAATACTTTTTTACAAATATGCGGTACGGCCATGGGAACAAGGTTTGCCCCCAGTTATGCAAACCTTTTTATGGGATACTGGGAGGAAAAGTACCAATATGATCGCTTTGGGGCAACCTTGTCCTATACGGCTGGTATATAGATGATGAGAGTTGGAGAAGGATTATTGAGTTTTCTACATCAACTAAATGAGAACCAACTAGGACTACAATTTACCACTAATTACAGTAAAGAAAAAATTTAATTTCTGGATCTTACAATACTTATTGAAAACAACACCATCCATACCAAAACCCATCAAAAAGAGGTTGATGTGAATAGTTATATTCACAAATCAAGTGCAGGGCCGGATTTATAACAAGGTAGAGTAGGCATCTGCCTACAGATGCACCCCTCAGAGGGGTGCCTGTCATTGGTATAGTTTTTTTGTTTTTTTAATTAAATGTGCCTCCCTGGTTGCACAGTGGCAATATTAATAACTTCCCAGCCCGGCACCCGCTCCATGTTGCCCTCATATTGCCGCCCCCCGTGTCCCTCCATTGTCCATTTCCCACCTCCCTGGCAGGAGAGATCTGTGCCTCCTTCGGCACAGACCTGTAGTTGCAGATCTCCCTCGTCGGCTCTTTAGTAATACAGAGCGCTGGGAGATGACATCATCATGACATCATCTCCCAGTGCTCTGCATTATTGAACAGAAGACCGCAAGGGAGCTCCAGCAGCTACAGTATTCTGTCAAATGAGTCACAGATCTCTACTGCCAGGGAGGTAGGAAATGGACAGCAGGGGTGGGGGAGGCAATATGAGGGAGATTGGAGATGGTGGGAGCAATGTGGAGCTGATGGGGGGCAATGTGAGGACAATATGGTGCATTATGGAGCTGATGGGGCAATGTGGAGATGATGGGGCAAGTTGGAGCTGATGGGGGGCAATGTGAGGACAATATGGAGATTATTGGGGTAATGTAGAGATGATGGGGGGGCAATATGGAGCTGATGGGGGCAACATGGAGCTGATGAGGGCAATATAGAGATGGGGCAATGTGGAGATGATGGGGGCAATATGGAGCTGATAGGGCAATGTGGAGATGATGGGGGCAATGTGGGGACAATATGGAGCTGATGGTGGCAATATGGAGCTGATGGGGGGCAATGTGAGGGAAATATGGAGATGATGGGGGGGCAGTGTGGAGATTAGGAGCATTGTGGAGATGGCCAATGGGGGAGGGGGAGCGCTTCAGATTTCTGTGCCTACAGGCTCCTGAGATGTAAATCAGGTCCTGATCAAGTGCACACCACCATAGATGGCTTGAAAGCATCCCATTAAGCCAATTTTACAGATTAAGAAGAAATTGTTCAGACGATACAGTGTTTCTTCAACAAGCCAAGGATTTACGCATGAAGGTTGTAGAGAAAGGCTACGAGACAAATAAAATTAAGGGAGTATTAGAAAAGGTCTGGCAAACACCAAGAGAAGAATTACTATGGAAACCAGATCAACAACAAAGAAAAAAGAAAAAAAAGAAAACAGCAAGAATGCCTTTTATTACCAGATGCAATATTGTTGGGGTCCAAATAGAAAAAAATCCTTAAGAAACACTGGCCAATCCTGAAAGGAGAGAAAGTCCTAGGAACAATAATTCTTGAAAAGCCTGAAATCATCTACCGCAAAGCTAAAGATTTGAAAAATAAATTGGCACCGAGTGACCTAAACAGGGATAAAAAATTACAACAAACCAAAAAATTGCTATTTGACAAATTAAAGGAAATTTCAGATGTGGACACACCAAGTGTACCACATACAACCACATACAGCATAAAAAAATGACTTCACGAGCCGCCATACAGGAGAAAAATTTCAAATAGATGCTTTCCTTCAGTGTACATCTAGCTATGGCATTGCCCTTGTGGCCTCCAATATGTGGGAAGAACATAAAGAAGTATCAAGGAAAGATTTACGGAACACAGAAGAAATATCCTTAACGGGAACAAGAAGCAAAGTGTAGCAAGACACTTTATGAACCGCCATAACCAAAATCCAAAGAATCTAAAATTATTTATTATAGATGAAATTCCACTACAAAGAAGAGGAGGCGGCAGATTCACCAAGCTTGCAAAACAGGAGGTATACTGGATTTTTAAATTAAATACCGTAACACCACATGGCCTAAATGGGGAAATGGACCTATGGTGCATAAGATAAGAAGAATGCCACAGAGACTTGGGACGCACTCTGATTGAATGTTTAATAAATTAAAGGAATCAGCAATCTGAGACCCTCATTGGTACAATCACATGAGTTTCAATAATATATTGAAACTATCACCAGTAATAATCCTTTCATCTAAATATGCCTAAAAGTAGTATAACAAGGAATTTCCAATTAAAAGACTTATGTCTATTATAATGTATAGAAAATCATAATATTTCTTCCACCTTCCCTCTTCTATATATATAAAAGAAGACTTTGTGCCTGCCAAAACACACCCAGGGGAGGCAGAAAGGAGGGGTTACTGCTCCCATTGGGTGATTCAATGGGGGCGTGATTTTCACACCAGTTGCAGTGGCCGAAGGCCACTGCTATTGGTGTGAAAATCATGCAGGGAGTTGGTCCACCCCCACTATGCAGCCCGTCCACCACTATCAAAGTCAGAAAAAAACAAAATGGATGCCACTTACTCCTACACCACAGACAAACACACATACCCTACTCACACAGCACCAAACACGCACACACATGCCCCACTCACACATAGCACCACACATGCCCCACTCACACAGCACCAAACACACACACACATGCCCCACTCTCACAGCACCAAACACACACACATGACCCACTAACACAGCACTAAACACATGCAGAGCACCAAACACACACAAAGACAGAAAGAAATATGGCTGACACACACACACAGTCACTCACCCTGACTCCCAGTGACTTCAGCAGGACCTGTAATACAGCCACTGAAGGGAAGCTGCAGCACCAGGGGAACAAAATGGCACTCAAAGGGTTAAGGTAGGCCCTAATTGCTGAATTATTTCTTGACTGTCATCATTTGCTATGCAAAACACTGGACAGACAGCCATCAGGTACACACTTAACCCACTGACTGCCACAGGGTTGTGTATCAAGTTTTACCCCTCAGGGAGTGTGTTCAAACCCCTCACACTGTAAACTTGCATTTCCCTCCCACTTCTCCTCCTTCCCCAGCCTATTACTAACACTTTTCCACATTTATGTTAAGCCCCGCCCACTTTTAACCCAGATTGCCCCGTTTGTCTCTCCACATCAGCACCACGAGTCCCCTCCAGGAACTCCAAGTCAAAGTTCCCAGATATGAATACACTTCCCACTGCTATTTAACTCTGACATGCCTCTCTATACCTTAACCCTTTGAGTGCCAGAGTGGTGCACAACTCATGTGCGCATGTGTTTCTGCGCATATATGTTTCGTGTGTGTGTACATCTCTGTTACATATGTGTGTCCATGTGCGCATCTCCGGTGTGTCTGTGTGTGTGTACATGCCTCTGCCACTCACTGTGTGTATGTGTCTGCCTGTGTGTTGCATATGTCTGTGTTTATCAGTGTGTCTACATTTCACACATGTGCTCCCAATGGGCAACGCCATCCCACATTGGTAGTGTATATATATATATATATATATAACAGAGAAAACCTGCGTCCCCTGCCACACACACCCAGGGACGGCTGTAAGGAAGAGTTAGCCTGCCCCCCAACATCAGTCTTAACCCTTTGAGTGCCAGAGGGGTACACATACATTGCAAAGCAATGTGTTGCGTACCTCTCTGGGACTCAAAGGGTGAACCCTCTCCTCCACAACTCACCTACTGCTACATCACTTCTCTCGACTAACAACTCCCACAGTAAAAAACTCATGGCACAATAATATAACCCACCAACCAGCAGCTCCCATTTTACTGTGGAGCCATACATTGATCACTTCTTTCAAAGAGCATAAAATCTTCTGTTTCCACCCGCTGTCCCATAATGCACTGGGACATTCAGAGGCAGATTGGAATCAGGTGAGTGGAGAAAGCTGGGGAATAGTTTAGAACATACAGATCTTCAGTTTCCATGGTAAGAACTGGGGCTTATGGTCTCACTTTGTTTCAATTTAACCCTTTGAGTGCTGTTGCAATGCCTTGGATACCTCTCTGGCACTCAGAGGGTTAAGCCCATTAACCCTTGGAGTACCAGAGATGATATGCAGCACATTGCTCTGCGTACCTCTGTCACTCAAACGGTTAATATCTGTTTGGAAAGCTTCCACATTTGGGTATTGTGCAGCCCACTCCTTCCTCACAAGCTGCCCACAGGGTTTCACTGATTTCTTTGAAAATGTCCATTGATTTCAATGAGACAATTAATTCCATGTATGCTACAGACAATGCAAACACATTTCCAAAGCAACACATTGGGGCCATTGTAGCATTCAAGGGGTTAAAGCCCCATTTATGTCAACACGATTTTCCTGAATTTTCAATTCAACCCTATGGTGTCAGTTTTTTTTTTGAGTTGCACCCTTTATCTTAATACTTAAGGCCCATACAGTTATACTCTTACCCCATTAATTTAAACCCATTTATACTTTTGGATCTTGCAGCAGCTGACTGTGCACTGTGATATGTGAGGCTGATGTACTAACACAAAGAGGAACAATTCATCTGTACCATACAGAACAAGTAAAATGCTTTGCTGACCTCTCTAGCGTTGAAGATGTTAAAACATCCATTTAAATAAATGGTTATTGTTCCCTGTGCTGCTGTTACTTTTCCACCAAATTCCTTAGTATATGAGCCTTCCTGTTTTGAAGCCTATTAGCTGTTAGGGGTCCCTGTATTGATCCCTTGCCTATGGCCCATGGACATATAATCCGGTTCTGTCCCAGTCGACCACCACGACCCACTAATGCAAGGAGCGCCCAACATGTGTCACTTAACCCTTTCACTGCCAGAGGACTATACAACTCGTTACACAGCATTGTGTTGCATACCTCTCTCACACTCAGAGTTAAAGTGCTTCACACCAACCAACTGCTACACTAGGTCTGTATAATGCAGTAACCCTACAGCCCTGTATTTCATGTCTACTTCACTGTCAATGTACAGTCATTTCTCCCCCTCACCCATTACTTTACTTTAACACTTCACTGTCCCTCTTCTCCCCAATCTCTCATCTCCTCCTCCCTTGTCACCCCCCACTCACCTATGCCCTTGCCATTCATTCATAGTCCCAATCTCGCCATTTTACTCCCACATCACTATTACATTATCTATCACTGCATCTGTCACTTAACCCTCTGTCTGCCAACCTATTTCTTCAAATGTACTGCAAAGGGTCTTATTCATCAAGTAACACAGCACACTCACTTCAACTGTAAGGATACAGGGCCTTATTCACCAAGTAACACAGCACACTCACTTCAACTGTAAGGATACAGGGTCTTATTCATCAAGTAACATAGCACACTCACTTCAGCTGTAAGGATACAGGGCCTTATTCATCAAGTAACACAGCACACTCACTTCAACTGTAAAGATACAGGGTCTTATTCATCAAGTAACACAGCACACTCACTTCAACTGTAAGGATGCAGGGCCTTATTCACCAAGTAACACAGCACACTCACTTCAGCTGTAAGGATACAGGGCCTTATTCACCAAGTAACACAGCACACTCACTTCAACTGTAAGGACGCAGGGCCTTATTCATCAAATAACACAGCACACTCACTCACTTCAGCTCTAAGGTTACAGGGCCTTTTTCACCAAGTAACAGTGCACTCACTTCAACTGTAAGGATACAGGGCCTTATTCACCAAGTAACACAGCACACTCACTTCAACTGTAAGGATACAGGGCCTTATTCATCAAATAACACAGCACACTCACTTCAACTGTAAGGATGCAGGGCCTTATTCATCAAGTAACACAGCACACTCACTTCAACTGTAAGGATACAGGGTCTTATTCATCAAGTAACACAGCACACTCACTTCAACTGTAAGGATACAGGGTCTTATTCATCAAGTAACACAGCACACTCACTTCAGCTGTAAAGATACAGGGCCTTATTCACCAAGTAACACAGCACACTCACTCACTTCAGCTCTAAGGTTACAGGGCCTTATTCACCAAGTAACAGCGCACTCACTTCAACTGTAAGGATACAGGGCCTTATTCATCAAGTAACACAGCACACTCACTTCAACTGTAAGGATACAGGGCCTTATTCATCAAGCTGAAGAGCTGCAATTAAAACATTTTTTACAACTCTTATCAGCATATCTACATCCCCACTGCGTCTGTCACACACTGTCTACATATGTGACATGCGTCCATGTACGTGTGTGTCACGGTTTATTATGACTCTCAGACACAAGTTTTAGGTAAAAATCAATTTTATTGAAATAATAAATTGATAATGTAGGATGGCATTCACATACATACAGATATATACAGAATATAACAAAGACAGAAGGCAAACTCTACCGGTCCTGTCAATATACCGGTCAGGACAGTCTGAAGTAATAGAATGTTAGGCTCTACCGGCCTTGCAAACCAGTGACCGCACACTGGTGTAACAAGCAAGTTTGTATAGCCGCAAGGCTTAGGAGCAAACCAGCGTCCGCACGCTGGGACCAACACAGGATTGTATAGCCGATAGGCTTTGGAGCAAAGCAGTGACCGCACACTGGTGTAACAAGCAAGTTTGTATAGCCGCAAGGCTTAGGAGCAAACCAGCGTCCGCACGCTGGGACCAACACAGGATTGTATAGCCGATAGGCTTTGGAGCAAACCAGTGACCGCACACTGGTGTAACAAGCAAGTTTGTATAGCCGCAAGGCTTAGGAGCAAACCAGCGTCCGCACGCTGGGACCAACACAGGATTGTATAGCCGATAGGCTTTGGAGCAAACCAGTGACCGCACACTGGTGTAACAAGCAAGTTTGTATAGCCGCAAGGCTTAGGAGCAAACCAGCATCCGCACGCTAGTGTAACAAGCAATGTCGCCGACGAGACCAGGCAGGAGGTTGCCAGGATACAGGAGACAGGCGATGAGAACACAGGAACCAGCAACGATCAGTCAGCTCAGGAAACAGCAGAGAAGAAGTTCAGCAGGAACTGCAACACCAGAGACTAGGCCGGAACCAGGACTGGAAGTACTTCAGCATGCAGGAAACACTGGAACAGCAGAGATCAGGAACTCAGGAACACATGAGATCAGGAACTCAGGAACACTGGAACAGAGGCCCAGCTATCACTGGCATAGTGATAGCAAGAAGGTCAGAAACAACACGAAAGGGCACCCAAAGGGTGCCCAATACAGGTTTAAATAGGCAATGAAAGGCGGGCTATCTGCAGACAGCCAATAGCAGCCCCTACTGGTGACAGACAAGGAACTGCAGCAATCACGGGCACTGTGATAGTGTGTGTCTCTGTATGTATGCGTTTCACAGTGTGTGACATGCTCTGTCTCTTTAAGTGCGTGTCTGTAACACTGCATATTTCTGTTTCACACAATGTCTCTCTGTGTAAATAATATGACGGACAACTCCGTCCCACATTGCTAGTATATATATATATATATATATATATATATATATATATATATATATAGGCACACACATTACCAGTCGAAAGTTTTACACCTCAATTTTTGCTACTTTTAGTTATTGCCATATAACTTGGCAAAAGCATTAGAAAAACATGTAAACACTGGGTATTCCTAAACTCAAGACAAATATTATAATCTATTTAGCAGGATTTGTTTTAGTGTTTATAGATGTGTAAAAGAATTTTTGTGTAAAAGCTAAAAAAAGTGCTTTTGTTACATTTTTTCATCATATTTTATATTTTTTTTATAGTAAATTATATGATATGATGAAAATAATTGTATCTTTAGAAAGTCCATCTTATGGCAAGAAAAACAGTATATAATATATGTGGTACATTAAATGAGTAAGAGGACAATGACAGCTATTATATTATATATATTACCAATGTGGGACAGTGTTGGCCGTCATGTTATGACCGTTGGGCGCACGTGTGTGAAATGTAGACACACTGATAAACACATATATATGCAACACACAGGCAGACACATACACATAGTGAGCGGCACAGACATGCAAAAGACATGCACACAGACACACCGGAGATGCACACATGCACACACCTAACAGAGATGTAAACACACACACACGCAACATATATGCGCAGAATCACATGCGCACATGAGTTGTGCACCCCTCTGGCACTCAAAGGGTTAAGGTATAGAGAGGCATGTCAGAGTTAAATAGCAGTAGGAAGTGTATTTATACCTGGGAACTTTGACATGTGGAGTCCCTGGAGGGGACTGATGTGGAGAGACAAATGGGGCAAGCTGGGTTAAAACTGGGTGGGGCTTAATCGCGAGTAGGGGGCGGGGCTTAACAAAAATGTGAAAAAGTGTTAGTAATAGGCTGGGGAAGGAGGAGAAGTGGGAGGGGAATGCAAGTTTACAGTGTGAGGGGTTTTAACACACTCCATGAGGGGTAAAACTTGATACACAACCCTGTGGCAGTCAGTGGGTTAAGTGTGAATCTGATGGCTGTCTGTCCTGTGTCTTGCATGGCAAATGGTGACAGTGAAGAAGTAATTCAGCAATGAGGGCCTACCTTAACCCTTTGAGTGCCATTTTGTTCCCCTGCTGATGCAGCACCATTCAGTGGCTTTACTACAGGTCCTGCTGAGGCCACTGGGAGTCAAGGTGAGTGACTGTGTGTGTCAGCCATCTTTCTTTCTGGCTTTGTGTGTGTGTGTATGGGTGTTTGGTGCTGTGTGAGTGAGGCATGTATGTGTTATACCTGGGAATTTTTACTTGTGGAGTCCCTCATGTGGTGCTGATGTGGAGAGAGCAATGGGGCAATCTGGGTTAAAAGGGGGCGGGGCTTAATCGCGAGTAGGGGGCGGGGCTTAACATAAATATGGAAAAGTGTTAGTAATAGGCTGGGGAAGGAGGAGAAGTGGGAGGGAAATGCAAGTTTACAGTGTGAGGGGTTTTAACACACTCCCTTAGGGGTAAAACTTGATACACAACCCTGTGGCAGTCACTGGGTTAAGTGTATACCTAATGGCTGTCTGTCCTCTGTGTTGTATGGCAAATTATGAAAGTCAAGAAATAATTCAGCAAATGAGGGCCTACTTTAACCCTTTGAGTGCCATTTTGTTCACCTGGTGCTGCTGCTTCCCATCAGTGACTGTACTACAGGTCCTGCTGAGGCCACTGGGAGTCAGGGTGAGCGACTGTGTGTGTGTGTGTGTCAGCCATATTTCTTTCTGGCTTTGTGTGTGTGTGTGTGTGTTTGGTGCTCTGTGTGTGTGTGTGTGTGTGTGGTGCTGTGTGTGTGTGTGAGTGGGGCATGTGTGTGTGTTTGGTGCTGTGTGAGTGGGGCATGTGTGTGTGTTTGGTGCTGTGTGAGTGGGGCAAATGTGTGTGTGTGTTTGGTGCTGTTTGAGTGGGGCATGTGTGTTTGTCTGTGGTGTAGGATCAAGTGGCATCCATTTTGTTTTTTCTGACTTTGATAGTGGTGGGCTGTCTGCATAGTGGGGGTGGGCCAACTCCCTGTATGATTTTCACACCAGTAGCAGTGGCCTTTGGCCACTGCAACTGGTGTGAAAATCATGTCCCCATTGAAACACCCAATGGGAGCAGTAACTCCTCCTTTCTGCCTCCCCTGGGTATGTTTTGGCAGGCACAAAGTCTTCTTTTATATAGATAGATTATATACTGCTTTTCTTCCCATAAGATGAGCTTTCTAAAGATACAATTATTTTCATAATTCCATACAATTTATTATAAAAAAATATAAAATATGATGAAAAAAATGTAACAAAAAGCTTAAAGGGGATCTCTCATCTACATATATCCAATGCTCATTAGTTAGAGCATTTATCAAAAAGACTGAAAATATTGTTAATTGTTTTAAAAATAACAGTTATATGCACAAAAATTAAAGTTTAAAAAGTTTCTGGCAGCCTACTTCCGGCTTGCCGAACCTTGCCGACCAGAAGCAGCACCCGTCCCACTACCCATCATCCTCTGATGACGGAGGCTGTCTGTCACTAAGGTGGAGCAATCACATTGGCAGAGATCGATATCTAGCCAATGCGAACGCTCCACCTTAGTGAATACTACCTATCTTATCCAAAACTGTTCACCAATGGACACACTGAGACTTCCAAAGGGCCGCAAACGTTTTTCTGCTTGCCAAACAGATTAAGGTAATCAGCTTCTGCTCATATTTAGTCATTCCAAAGACGATTTCCCCCAAAACAGCTTCCCAGATATTTAGGTGGATCTCTTTAGAAAATATTTTTGATAACATCAAATCAATTTTTTGCCATATAAGCTTAAGTTTTTCACAATTCCACCAAGAAAGAATAAAAGAGCATGCCTACAGCCATTCATATCACAGTGTGTGCACTCAGCCTATACCCATTCATATCACAGTGGTGGACTAGATCCATTCATATCACAGTGTGTGGACTAGATCCATTCATATCACAGTGTATGGACTAGATCCATTCATATCACAGAGTGTGGACTAGATCCATTCATATCACAGTGTGTGGACTAGATCCATTCATATCACAGTGTGTGGACTAGATCCATTCATATCACAGTGTGTGGACTAGATCCATTCATATCACAGTGTGTGGACTAGATCCATTCATATCACAGTGTGTGGACTCTGCCTAGATCCATTCATATCACTGTGTATGGACTAGATCCATTCATATCACAGTGTGTGGACAAGGTCCATTCATATCACAGTGTGTGGACTCTGTCTAGATCCATTCATATCACAGTGTGTGGACTAGATCCATTCATATCACAGTGTGTGGACTAGATCCATTCATATCACAGTGTGTGGACTAGATCCATTCATATCACAGTGTGTGCACTCAGCCTAGATCCATTCATATCACAGTGTGTGGACTCTGTCTAGATCCATTCATATCACAGTGTGTGGACAAGGTCCATTCATATCCCAGTGTGTAGACTAGATCCATTCATATCACAGTGTGTGGACTAGATCCATTCATATCACTGTGTGTGGAATAGATCCATTCATATCACAGTGTGTGGACAAGGTCCATTCATATCACAGTGTGTGGACTCTGTCTAGATCCATTCATATCACAGTGTGTGGACTAGATCCATTCATATCACAGTGTGTGGACTAGATCCATTCATATCACAGTGTGTGGACTAGATCCATTCATATCACAGTGTGTGCACTCAGCCTAGATCCATTCATATCACAGTGTGTGGACTCTGTCTAGATCCATTCATATCACAGTGTGTGGACAAGGTCCATTCATATCCCAGTGTGTAGACTAGATCCATTCATATCACAGTGTGTGGACTAGATCCATTCATATCACAGTGTGTGGACTAGATCCATTCATATTACAGTGTGTGGACTAGATCCATTCATATCACAGTGTATGGACTAGATCCATTCATATCAGTGTGTGGACTAGATCCATTCATATCACAGTGTGTGGACTCTGTCTAGATTCATTCATATCACAGTGTGTGGACTAGATCCATTCATATCACAGTGTGTGGACTCTGTCTAGATCCATTCATATCACAGTGTGTGGACTAGATCCATTCATATCACAGTGTGTGGACTAGATCGATTCATATCACAGTGTTTGGACTAGATCGATTCATATCACAGTGTGTGGACTAGATCCATTCATATCACAGTGTGTGGACTCTGCCTAGATCCATTCATATCACAGTGTGTGGACTCTGTCTAGATCCATTCATATCACAGTGTGTGGACTCTGCTTAGATCCATTCATATCAGAGTATGTGGACTATATCCATTCATATCACAGTGTGTAGACTCTGTCTGGATCCATTCATATCACAGTGTGTGGACTCTGCCTAGATTCATTCATATTACAGTGTGTGGACTAGATCCATTCATATCACAGTGTATGGGCTCTGCCTAGATCCATTCATATCACAGAGTGTGGACTAGATCCATTCATATCACAGTGTGTGGACTAGATCCCTTTATATCACACTGCGTGGGCTAGAATCATTCTTATCACAGCGTGTGGACTAGATCCATTCATATCACAGTGTGTAGACTAGATCCATTCATATCATAGAGTGTGGCCTCTGCCTAGATCCATTCATATCACAGTGTGTGGACTAGATCCATTCATATCACAGTGGATGGACTCTGCCTAGATCCATTCATATCACAGTGGGTGGACTAGATCCATTCATATCACTGTGTGTGGACACTGCTTATATCCATTCATATCACAGTGTGTGGACTATATCCATTCATATCACAGTGTGTGGACTAGATCCATTCATATCACAGTGTGTGGACTCTGCCTAGATCCATTCATATCACAATGTGTGGACTCTGTCTAGATCCATTCATATCACAGTGTGTGGACTCTGTCTAGATCCATTCATATCACAGTGTGTGGACTCTGCTTAGATCCATTCATATCAGAGTATGTGGACTATATCCATTCATATCACAGTGTGTGGACTCTGCCTAGATTCATTCATATCAGTGTGTGGGCTCTGCCTAGATCCATTCATATCACAGTGTGTGGACTAGATCCTTTCATATCCCAGTGTGTGGACTCTGCCTAGATCCATTTATGTCACAGTGAGTGGACTCTGTCTAGATCCATTCATATCACAGAGTGTGGACTAGATCCATTCATATCACAGTGTGTGGAGTAGATCCCTTCATATCACAGTGTGTGGACTAGATTCATTCTTATCACAGTGTGTGGACTAGATACATTCATATCACAGTGTGTGGACTAGATACATTCATATCACAGTGTGTGCACTCAGCCTAGATCCATTCATCTGACAGTGTGTGGACTCTGTCTAGATCCATTCATATCACAGTGTGTGGACTAGATTCATTCATATCACAGTGTGTGTGGACTAGATCCATTCCTATTACAGTGTATGGGCTAGATGCATTCATATCACAGTGTGTGGACTCTGCCTAGATCCATTCATATCACAGTGTGTGGAATATGTATAGATCAATTCATATCACAGTGTGTGGACAAGATCCATTCATATCACAGTTTGTGGACTTTGTCTAGATCCATTCATATCACAGTGTGTGGACTAGATCCATTCATATCACAGTGTGTGGCCTCTCCCTAAATCCATTCATATCACAGTGTGTGGACTAGATCCATTCATATCACAGTGTGTGGACACGATCCATTCATATCACAGTGGGTGGATTAGATCCATTCATATCACAGTGGGTGGGCTAGATCCATTCATGTCACAGTGGGTGGACTCTGTCTGGATCTATTCATATCACAGTGTGTGGACTAGATCCATTCATATCACAGTGTGTGGACTCTGCCTAGATCCATTCATATCACAGTGTGTGGACTCTGTCTAGATCCATTCATATCACAGTGTGTGGACTCTGCTTAGATCCATTCATATCAGAGTATGTGGACTATATCCATTCATATCACAGTGTGTAGACTCTGTCTGGATCCATTCATATCACAGTGTGTGGACTCTGCCTAGATTCATTCATATTACAGTGTGTGGACTAGATCCATTCATATCACAGTGTATGGGCTCTGCCTAAATCCATTCATATCACAGTGTGTGGACTAGATCCTTTCATATCCCAGTGTGTGGACTATGCCTAGATCCATTTATGTCACTGTGAGTGGACTCTGTCTAAATCCATTCCTATCACAGAGTGTGGACTAGATCCATTCATATCACAGTGTGTGGACTAGATCCCTTTATATCACACTGTGTGGGCTAGAATCATTCTTATCACAGCGTGTGGACTAGATCCATTCATATCACAGTGTGTAGACTAGATCCATTCATATCACAGTGTGTGGCCTCTGCCTAGATCCATTCATATCACAGTGTGTGGACTAGATCCATTCATATCACAGTGGATGGACTCTGTCTAGATCCATTCATATCACAGTGGGTGGACTAGATCCATTCATATCACTGTGTGTGGACACTGCTTATATCCATTCATATCACATTGTGTGGACTATATCCGTTCATATCACAGTGTGTGGACTAGATCCATTCATATCACAGTGCGTGGCCTATATCCATTCATATCACAGTGTGTAGACTCTGCCTAGATCCACTCCAGATCATATCCAGAGAGATCGTGATAAAGAGAGGAACTAAACAAGGCTGCCCTCTTTCCCCACTACTGTTTGCTTTATGCATTGAACCTCTTGCTGTTGCCATCAGGAATGATGCTACAATCAAGGGAATTGACATTGGTCTGAACTCCAAAATCAATTTATATGCTGATGACATTCTTATGTTTATCTCTGACCCTTTCTCCTCCATCAAGAACCTCTGGTCACTCTTGCTGAAGTTTGGAGAGATTTCTGGTCTCTCTATCAACCAAAACAAATCTGAAATATTACCTTTACACCTTGATGGCAA
The DNA here is from genome assembly GCA_037306005.1 of Rhinophrynus dorsalis. Lineage (NCBI taxonomy): Eukaryota > Metazoa > Chordata > Amphibia > Anura > Rhinophrynidae > Rhinophrynus > Rhinophrynus dorsalis. The sequence goes on from CM074721.1 coordinate 6,974,513, forward strand.
TATTAGATCTTCTATTTCTCAATCTTTTCAGTTTAAATGGGAAGGGAAGATTTTATTTTATATCTTGGAGTGAAGATTCCCAGGCTTCCAAATAAAGCCTTCTCTTATAATTTCAAGCCTCTCTGGAGAACTCTGCCTGAAAAACTATCAAACTGGGCTTCTCTTCCTCTTTCATTTTTTGGTCGAATTAATGCCTTAAAGATGAATATCCTTCCAAGGATTCTTTACCTCTTTCGATCCCTACCAATCAGAATTTATAAGTCAGACCTCATCAGCATTCAAAATGAACTATTTGGACTTGTCTGGTTATACAAACACCCCAGGATTAGAAGGGAGACCCTATTTAGGGAAAAACAACATGGTGGTCTATTGTTCCGTAATCTATATAATTACTACCTTTCCTCCCGACTCGCTCAACTCACTTCTTTATCAGCCAATTACGAACTCCCTTGGCTAAGACCAGGCTGGATTAATTTGGAGACTTATTTTTGCCCCAGAAAACTCATTCTGGAGTGGCTCTGGTCACTTCCCCATCAGAGGACTTCTCTCCCTAATTTCCTTCTTCATACTATGAAGAATGATCACTGGCTTTGGTATAAAACCAGATTTAAATTTAAACTGATGGACTTTAGAACAAAATTGATGCCGGTTACTTCCCCTTTTTTTGGTTGGAACGCAAATGAACAAGCATTTGCCGATAAATTATTTAACAACAATTTGGAGAATTTGAGGAGCATCATCTTCAGAGGTGATCTTCTAGACGTGTCTATTTTGAGGGACATTATAGATACTTTACCTGAAGAAGAATCTGTATATAAAACTATCCAAGGTAATCTTCGTCGTTTTCTAAGAAACTACATAAAATTCCAGCTCTCCAGATTTGAATCCTTTTTCTCCTCATGGAATCCATCTCAAAGGTCAATCTCACAAATTTATAGAATTTTGCTATTTGACAACACTAAACTAAATTGTCAATTCTTCTGGGAGTCGGTTCTTCAACAGTCCTGGTCGGAGGAAGAATGGTCTTCAATAATCAGACGTCTTCATAAAAACAACCTTAATTTAAATTTAATTGAACAAGCTTTTAAGCTGTTTCACGTCTTCCATCTCGTACCGTCAAGGTTAGCTTTAATTTTTGAAACTGCCTCTGACTTGTGTTTCCGTGGCTGTCAGTCTCCTGGAACTTACACTCATATATGGTGGACTTGCCCCAAGGTGGTTCAAATATGGAACAAGGTAAATTACCTTCTCTCCCTGCTTTTTTATGGAAATATACAGCTTAACATTTGTGAAGCTATACTTGGACTAAAAGTTGATTCAACTACGAAGACCCAAGATAACCTCATAACCAGAGTCTGTTCAGCTACTAGATCCAGTATTGGTCTAAAGTGGAAGAGTGCCAACATCATTTGGTCTAACATTCTAGATAACATTAATTTTATCTGCAGAAATGAATACCTTAGCTCAATAGAATTAGGTAACTACAGTACCTTTCTTTCCATCTGGAATCCTTGCTTAAATAGTAAATTCTGTTAAAATACCAAACTCATGGTTAGAGTTTAGAACCCCCCCCTCTTCCTGCTCACTTTTTCTTTATTTCAATATTTAATCTTATTTATAATTTACGTCATATTTACTTACTTATGTTCATATATCTACTTCACTTTCTGTTTATTAATGTTTTTGTCTTTAATAAACTTTGTTTTAAAAAAAGATCCATTCATATCACAGTGTGTGGACTAGATCAATTCATATCACAGTGTGTGGACTAGATCCCTTCATATCACAGTGTGTGGACTAGATCCATTCATATCACTGTGTGTGGCCTCTGCCTAGATCCATTCATATCACAGTGTGTGAACTAGATCCATTCATATCACAGTGTGTGGACTAGATCCATTCATATCACAGTGTGTGGACTAGATCAATTCATATCACAGTGTGTAGCCTCTGCCTAGATCCATTCATATCACAGTGTGTGGACTAGATCCATTCATATCACTGTGTGTGGCCTCTGCCTAGATCCATTCATATCACAGTGTGTGGCCTCTGCCTAGATCCATTCATATCACACTGTGTGAACTAGATCCATTCATATCACAATGTGTGGACTAGATCCATTCTTATCACTGTGTGTGGCCTCTGCCTAGATCCATTCAGATCACAGTGTGTGAACTAGATCCATTCATATCACAGTGTGTGGACTAGATCCATTCATATCACAGTGTGTGGACTAGATCAATTCATATCACAGTGTGTGGACTCTGCCTAGATCCATTCATATCACAGTGTGTGGACTAGATCCATTCATATCACAGTGGGTGGGCTAGATCCATTCATGTCACAGTGGGTGGACTCTGTCTGGACCTATTCATATCACAGTGTTTGAACTAGATCCATTCATATCACAGTGTGTGGACTCTGCCTAGATCCATTCATATCACAGTGTGTGGACTCTGTCTAGATCCATTCATATCACAGTGTGTGGACTCTGCTTAGATCTATTCATATCAGAGTATGTGGACTATATCCATTCATATCACAGTGTGTAGACTCTGTCTGGATCCATTCGTATCACAGTGTGTGGACTCTGCCTAGATTCATTCATATCACAGTGTGTGGACTAGATCCATTCATATCACAGTGTATGGGCTCTGCCTAGATCCATTCATATCACAGTGTGTGGACTAGATCCTTTCATATCCCAGTGTGTGGACTCTGCCTAGATGCATTTATGTCACAGTGAGTGGACTCTGTCTAGACCCATTCCTATCACAGAGTGTGGACTAGATCCATTCATATCACAGTGTGTGGACTAGATCCCTTCATATCACACTGTGTGGGCTAGAGTCATTCTTATCACAGCGTGTGGACTAGATCCATTCATATCACAGTGTGTAGACTAGATCCATTCATATCACAGTGTGTGGCCTCTGTCTAGATCCATTCATATCACAGTGTGTGGACTCTGCTTAGATCTATTCATATCAGAGTATGTGGACTATATCCATTCATATCACAGTGTGTAGACTCTGTCTGGATCCATTCGTATCACAGTGTGTGGACTCTGCCTAGATTCATTCATATCACAGTGTGTGGACTAGATCCATTCATATCACAGTGTATGGGCTCTGCCTAGATCCATTCATATCACAGTGTGTGGACTAGATCCTTTCATATCCCAGTGTGTGGACTCTGCCTAGATGCATTTATGTCACAGTGAGTGGACTCTGTCTAGACCCATTCCTATCACAGAGTGTGGACTAGATCCATTCATATCACAGTGTGTGGACTAGATCCCTTCATATCACACTGTGTGGGCTAGAGTCATTCTTATCACAGCGTGTGGACTAGATCCATTCATATCACAGTGTGTAGACTAGATCCATTCATATCACAGTGTGTGGCCTCTGCCTAGATCCATTCATATCACAGTGTGTGGACTAGATCCATTCATATCACAGTGGATGGACTCTGTCTAGATCCATTCATATCACAGTGGGTGGACTAGATCCATTCATATCACTGTGTGTGGACACTGCTTATATTCATTCATATCACATTATGTGGACTATATCCATTCATAGCACAGTGTGTGGACTAGATCCATTCATATCACAGTGCGTGGGCTAGATCCATTCATATCACAGTGTGTGGACTCTGCCTATATCCATTCATATCACAGTGTGTAGACTCTGCCTAGATCCACTCCAGATCATATCCAGAGAGATCGTGATAAAGAGAGGAACTAAACAAGGCTGCCCTCTTTCCCCACTACTGTTTGCTTTATGCATTGAACCTCTTGCTGTTGCCATCAGGAATGATGCTACAATCAAGGGAATTGACATTGGTCTGAACTCCAAAATCAATTTATATGCTGATGACATTCTTATGTTTATCTCTGACCCTTTCTCCTCCATCAAGAACCTCTGGTCACTCTTGCTGAAGTTTGGAGAGATTTCTGGTCTCTCTATCAACCAAAACGAATCTGAAATATTACCTTTACACCTTGATGGCAATATTAGATCTTCTATTTCTCAATCTTTTCAGTTTAAATGGGAAGGGAAGATTTTATTTTATATCTTGGAGTGAAGATTCCCAGGCTTCCAAATAAAGCCTTCTCTTATAATTTCAAACCTCTCTGGAGAACTCTGCCTGAAAAACTATCAAACTGGGCTTCTCTTCCTCTTTCAATTTTTGGTCGAATTAATGCCTTAAAGATGAATATCCTTCCAAGGATTCTTTACCTCTTTCGATCCCTACCAATCAGAATTTATAAGTCAGACCTCATCAGCATTCAAAATGAACTATTTGGACTTGTCTGGTTATACAAACACCCCAGGATTAGAAGGAAGACCCTTTTTAGAGAAAAACAACATGGTGGTCTATTGTTCCCTAATCTATATAATTACTACCTTTCCTCCCGACTCGCTCAACTCACTTCTTTATCTGCCAATTACGAACTTCCTTGGCTAAGACCAGGCTGGATTAATTTGGAGACTCATTTTTGCCCCAGAAAACTCATTCTGGAGTTGCTCTGGTCACTTCCCCATCAGAGGACTTCTCTCCCTAATTTCCTTAATACTATGAAGAATGATCTCTGGCTTTGATATAAAACCAGATTAAAATTTAAACTGATGGACTTTAGAACAAAATTGATGCCGGTTACTTCCTCTTTTTTTGGTTGGAACGCAAATGAACAAGCATTTGCCGATAAATTATTTAACAACAATTTGGAGAATTTGAGGAGCATCATCTTCAGAGGTGATCTTCTCGAGGTGTCTATTTTGAGGGACATTATAGATACTTTACCTGAAGAAGAATCTGTATATAAAACTATCCAAGGTAATCTTCGTCGTTTTCTAGGAAACTACATAAAATTCCAGCTCTCCAGATTTGAATCCTTTTTCTCCTCATGGAATCCATCTCAAAGGTCAATCTCACAAATTTATAGAATTTTGCTATTTGACAACACTAAACTAAACTGTCAATTCTTCTGGGAGTCGGTTCTTCAACAGTCCTGGTCGGAGGAAGAATGGTCTTCAATAATCAGACGTCTTCATAAAAACAACCTTAATTTAAATTTAATTGAACAAGCTTTTAAGATGTTTCACGTCTTCCATCTCGTACCGTCAAGGTTAGCTTTAATGGATGAAACTGCATCTGACTTGTGTTTCCGTGGCTGTCAGTCTCCTGGAACTTACACTCATATATGGTGGACTTGCCCCAAGGAGGTTCAAATATGGAACAAGGTAAATTACCTTCTCTCCCTACTTTTTCATAGAAATATACAGCTTAACATTTGTGAAGCTTTACTTGGACTAAAAGTTGATTCAACTACGAAGACCCAAGATAAACTCATAACCAGAGTCTGTTCAGCTACTAGATCCAGTATTGGTCTACAATGGAAGAGTCCCAACATCATTTGGTCTAACATTCTAGATAACATTAATTTTATCTGCAGAAATGAATACCTTAGCTCAATAGAATTAGGTAACTACAGTACCTTTCTTTCCATCTGGTATCCTTGCTTAAATAGTAAATTCTGTTAAAATACCAAACTCATGGTTAGAGTTTAGAACCCCCCCTCTTCCTGCTCACTTTTTCTTTATTTCAATATTTAATCTTATTTATAATTTACATTATATTTACTTACTTATGTTCATATATCTACTTCACTTTCTGTTTATTAATGTTTTTGTCTTTAATAACCTTTGTTTTAAAAAAAGATCCATTCATATCACAGTGTGTGGACTCTGCCTAGATCCATTCATATCACAGTGTGTGGACTAGATCCATTCATATCACAGTGTGTGGACTCTGCCTAGATCCATTCATATCACAGTGTGTGGACTAGATCCATTCATATGACAGTGTGTGGACTAGATCCATTCATATCACAGTGTATGGACTAGATCCATTTATATCACAGTGTGAGGACTAGATCCATTCATATCACAGTGTGTGTACTAGATCCATTCATATCACAGTGTGTGGACTCTGCCTAGATCCATTCATATCACAGTAGGTGGACTAGATCCATTCATATCACAGTGTGAGGACTCTGCCTAGATCCATTCATATCACAGTGTGTGGACTAGATCCATTAATATCACAGTGTGTAGACTACATCTTCATATCACAGTGTGTGGACTCTACCTAGATCGATTCATATCACGGTGTGTGGGCTCTGTCAAGATCCATTCATATCACAGCATGTGGACTCTGCCTAGATCCCTTCATACCACAGTGTGTGGACTAGATCAATTCATATCACAGTGTGTGGACTAGATCCATTCATATCACAGTGTGTGGATTCTACCTAGATCCATTCATGTAACAGTGTGAGGACTAGATGCATTCATATCACAGTGTGTGGACTAGATGCTTTCATATCACAGTGTGTGGACTGTGCCTAGATCCATTCATATCACAGTGTGTGGACTAGATCCATTCATATCACAGTGCGTGGACTCTGCCTAGATCCATTCATTCACAGTGTGTGGACTCTGCCTAGATCCATTCATATCACACTATGTGGACTAGATCCATTCATATCACAGTGTGTGGACTATATCCATTCATATCACAGTATGTGGACTAGATCCATTCATATCACGGTGTTTGGACTCTGCATAGATCCATTCATATCACAGTATGTGGACTAGATCCATTCATATCACAGTGTGTGGACTAGATTCATTCATATAACAGGTTGTGGACTATATCCATTCATATCACAGTGTATAGACTAGATCCATTCATATCACAATGTGTGGACTAGATCCATTCCTATCACAGTGTGTGGACTAGATCCATTAATATCACAGTGTATGGACTCTGCCTAGATCCATTCATATAACAGTGTGTGGTTTAGATCCATTCATATCACAGTGTGTGGACTAGAACCATTCATATCACAGTGTGTGTGGACTAGATCCATTCATATCACAGTGTGTGGACTCTGCCTAGATCCATTCGTATCACAGTATGTGGACTAGATCCATTCATATCACAGTATGTGGACTCTGCCTAGATCCATTCATATCACAGTGTGTGGACTAGATCCATTCATAACACAGTGTGTGGACTGTACCTAGATCCATTCATATTACAGTGTCTGGACTAGATCCATTCATATCACAGTGTATGGACTAGATCCATTCATATCACAGTGTGTGGACTCTGTCTAGACCCATTCATATCACAGTGTGTGGACTAGATCCATACATATCACAGTATGTGGACTAGACACATTTATATCACAGTGTGTGGACTAGATCCATTCATATCACAGTGTGTGGACTAGATCCATCCATATCACAGTGTGTGGATTAGATCCATTCATATCACAGTGTATGGACTCTGCCTAGATCCATTCATATCACAGTGTGTGGACTAGAACCATTTATATCACAGTGTGTGTGGACTAGATCCATTCATATCACAGTGTGTGGACTCTGCCTAGATCCATTCATATCATAGTATGTGGACTAGATCCATTCATATCACAGTGTGTGTGGACTAGATCCATTCATATCACAGTGTGTGGACTCTGCCTAGATCCATTCATATCATAGTATGTGGACTAGATCCATTCATATCACAGTGTGTGGACTCTGCCTAGATCCATTCATATCCCAGTGTCTGGACTATGTCTAGATCCATTCATATCCCAGTGTCTGGACTATGTCTAGATCCATTCATATCCCAGTGTCTGGACTATGTCTAGATTCATTCATATCACAGAGTGTGAAATAGGTGAAATAGGAGTGAACCAGTGAAGCATATGCCCAACCGGTTCTATACAAGCGAAATCAGCAACCGGTGATCATGGAGTCAACCAGTACCACGTACTGGACAAACAATACGTCCAACCGGTTCTATACAAATGGGATCAGCAACCGGTGAACATGGAATGCACAGTGATCAGAATGTCGCCATAGCAACTCAGCAGCCAGACGGATGACATGCAGCAGCGTCAGAAAACAAGCCAGGACCACCACAGGAATGACAGCACCGTCAACCGGGTCAGGAATGGAGCAGGAACAACAGAAGCATGGGATGAAGAACGGAAGCAGGAACGACAGCACCGCCAACCAGGTCAGGAACGGAGCAGGAACAACAGCAACACGAGATCAGGAACGGAAGCAGGAACAAATTCTCAAAGGGATCAGGAACGGAGGCAGGCAGCCACACAGGAGAGGCACTGGTTAGTGGAGCAACGCTGATACAGGTAGCAGAGCGAACAGGCCCAGGAAATCGGTACAAGGCAGGTGACTGCTGACATAGAGACACCACAAAAGGGCAACCAAAGGATGCCTCAGCCCAGACTATAAAGGCAATACTGGGCGGGCACAAGACAGGTGGCCAATGAAGAGTACACACACCTGACTGACAAAAGAAGTCAGCAAATCACAGGCACCGTGATACTATCAGAAAAAATACCATGATAAAAGGTATTGGAATCAAAAATCAACTTATATGCTGATGACATCCTATTGTTTATTTCTGACCCTCTTCCCTCCATCAATAATTTATGGTCAATTCTCCTACACTTTGCCAAAATTTCTGGTCTTGATGTTAATCAAGAAAAATCTGAAATATTGAGCTTGAACTTGGATAGAAATATCAAGACCACAATTTCCCATTCTTTCAATTTTAAATAGAGAGACGATTTTATCACCTATCTGGGAGTGAAGATTCCAAGATCCTTAAACAAAACTTTTTCTTGCAATTTCAGACCACTCTGGAAATCGATATCTGACAAATTATCAAACTGGTCCTCGTTGCCTCTTTCATTTTTTGGAAGAATGAACATGCTTAAAATGATCCTTCTTCCCAAAATCCTCTATTTATTTAGAACTCTCCCAATTAAAATTCATAGATCAGATCTTATCGGCATACAAAACGAATTTTTCAATTTTGCTTGGCTTTACAAACACCCCCGTAATAAAAGAGACATCCTTTTCAGAGAGAAACAATTTGGAGGATTACTGTTCCCCAACTTATATAATTATTACTTATCTTCTAAACTATCTCAACTTATTACTGCCTCTGCCAAGTAAGATTTTGAGTGGCTTTGTCCTGCCTGGGTCACTTTGGAGTCTCACTTCACCTCTAGAGATTTTCTTCTTAACTGAATTTGGTCATTCTCTTCTCAAAGATCCTCTAATCTGAAGAATATACTTCATACGACATCAAACGACCTCTGGTTTTGGGACAGAAAGAGGTTCAAATTTAAACTCATTGATTTTAGATCCAAACTAATACCTCTGTCATCAAATATTTTCAACTGGAACATAAAATAACAAGATCTTATCTCAAAATTACGAGCCCATAATCTTGAATTCTTATGCAGTTTTTGTCACGATGCTACCTTTGTTTCTTTTTTTTCTCCCCCCTGTTTTATGCAGCGTCGGGCTGGCCTTCCTATTGGCAGGCTTTGCTTTATATTTCCTGTTCCGGGGTTACTGGGCGCCCGATTATTCGAGCTGTGAAGCATACCTGTTTCTTAGTTCCTGTCATCCCTGCTCCGGTTCCAGTGGTGCTGTTTTGGCTGTCCTCTCTGCTGCGCCTGTTTCTGCTGACCCTCGGCTTGTTACTTGACCTTCTCTTCCGCTTCCGCCTTCCGGATTGAGACTCCCCTGTGACCAGGATCATCCGATTCCATCGGACGTCCCTAGCCCCGGCTGTTGTTTTGCAGCTTGCTTTCCCCCTCTGGAGCGGCGTCCCCGGCTGGTGCGGACATTCGTCAGCCACTCTGCTGGAGGCCGGTGGTTCCGGCTTTCAGCTGTCAGTGGGCTGCTGTCCTTCGCCCGACCCTGCTCCTCCCGGCTGACGGGCCAAGCGAGGCCCTTAAAGGCTACTTAAAGGGCTGCGGGAGGAGCTAGGTGATTGGTGCTCCGTGCATCCGGCCTGTTTCCTGTAGGCTTGGGGCTTGGTTCGTCTCGCAGCCGACTCTTAGTGGGTGGTAGCCTGAACTTAGCCGTGTCCAGTTAGGACTGTTTCTAGGGTTGTCTGGGCGTCGCTCCCAAGCAACAGCTTCAAGGTCCTACGAATAGTCCGTGACAGTTTTATTTTCAGGAAAAAGTTTCTTGATTGGTCAATCCTTAAGGATTTGATCGATGGTCTCCCGGATGAAGAACAGATATATAATTCTATTTTATACAACTTAACTCATTATTTAGGTGACTATATCATTATGCCTCTTACTAAATTTGAGACCTTTTTTAGATTGTGGTCCCCTTCTCAAAAATCTATATCCCCAGTATACAAAATTTTACTTTACAACACTTCAAAACTAAATTGTCAATACCTCTGGGAAGCCATGCTACAACAATCTTGATCTCAGGAAGATTGGCATCTTCTAATTACTAGACGCCATAAGAACAACCTAAATCTCAATTTGATCGAACAATCTTACAAAATGCTTCATGTATATCATTGTGTCCAAACTAAACTTGCCTCAATGTACCTAGATATTCCCAACCAATGCTTTAGAGGTTGTCAAGACCCTGGCACCTTTTTACATACTTGGTGGTCCTGCCCTAAAGTTACACTTATCTGGGAAAAAGTTAACAATCTCCTTTCAAAAATTCTACTTCAAAAGATCTCATTCAAAAGTCATGAGGCTTTACTTGGCGCGAGGCTTGACTCTGTCTCTAAGCTTCAGGACAAGCTCATTGTTAAAGTCTGCTCAGCTGTCAGATCCTGTATCAGTGTTCATTGGAAGAAATCTGACATTTCCTGGACCAGTGTTTTAGACAAAATTAATTTCATTTGTAAAAATGAATACCTCTGTTCTATAGAGCTTGGAAACTGCAACACTTTTTCTTCACTCTGGTTTCCTTGGTATAATAGTAAATATTGTTACAGTTACAAGATTTTACACAATCCTTAAAGGGATAGTAATACTTTCTTATGCCATATTTGTTAATATAATTTATTAACATATATTTGTTAATCTCATTATTTGATTCTTTATTATTCCTTTCTCATTTATGTATTCAATAAACTTTGGTTTAAAAAAAAAAAAAGATCCATTCATATCACAGTGTGTGGACTAGATCCATTCATATCACAGTGTGTGGGCTCTGCCTAGATTCATTCATATCACAGTGTGTGGACTAGATCCATTAATATCACAGTGTGTGGACTCTGTCTAGATCCATTCATATTACAGTATGTGGACACTGTCTAGATCCATTCATATCGCAGTGTATGTAGTAGATCCATTCATATCACAGTGTGTGGACTAGATCCATTCATTTCACAGTGTGTGGACTCTGTCTAGATCCATTCATATCACAGTGTGTGGACTCTGCCTAGATCCCTTCATATCACAGTGTGTGGACTAGTTCAATTCATGTCACAGTGTGTGGACTAGATCCATTCATATCACAGTGTGTGGACTCTGCCTAGATCCATTCATATCACAGTCTGTGGACTAGATCCATTCATATCTCAGTGTGTGGACTCTGCCTAGATCCATTCATATCACAGTGTGTGGACTACATCCATTCATATCACAGTGTGTGGACTGTCTATATTCATTCATATCACAGTGTGTGGAATAGATACATTCATATCACAGTGTGTGGACACTGCCTAGATCCATTCATATCACAGTGTGTTGACTAGATCCATTTATATCACAGTGTGTAGCCTAGATCCATTCCTATCACCGTGTGTGGACTCTGCCTAGATCCATTCATATCACAGTGTGTGGACTATATCTATTCATATCACAGTGTGTGGACTCTGTCTATATTAATTCATATCACAGTGTGTGGACTTGATCCATTCATATCACAGTGTGTGGACTCTGCCTAGATCCATTCACATCACAGTGTGTGGACTAGATCCATTCGTATCATAGTGTGTGGACAAGATCCATTCATTTTCCAGTGTCTGGACTCTGCCTAGATCCATTTATATCACAGTGTGTGGACTCCACCTAGATCCATTTCATTTCACAGTGTGTGGACTCTGTCTAGATCCATTCATATCACAGTGTGTGGACTAGATCCCTTCATATCACAGTGTGTGGACTAGATCCATTCATATCACAGTGTGTGGGCTCTGTCTAGATCCATTCATATCACAGTGTGTGGACTAGATCCATTCATATCACAGTGTGTAGACTCTGTCTAGATCCATTCATATCACAGTGTGTGGACTCTGCCTAGATCCCTTCATATCACAGTGTGTGGACTAGTTCCATTCATGTCACAGTGTGTGGACTAGATCCATTCATATCACAGTGTGTGGACTCTGCCTAGGTCCATTCATATCACAGTTTGTGGACTAGATCCATTCATATCTCAGTGTGTGGACTCTGCCTAGATCCATTCATATCACAGTGTATGGACTATATCCATTCATATCACAGTGTGTGGACTCTGTATTCATTCATATCACAGTGTGTGGACTAGATCCATTCATATCACAGTATGTGGACTCTGCGTACATCGATTCACATCACAGTGTGTGGACTAGATCCATTCATATCACAGTGTGTGGACAAGATCCATTCATATTCCAGTGTGTGGACTCTGCCTAGATCCATTTATATCACAGTGTGTGGACTCCGCCTAGATCCATTTCATTTCACAGTGTGTGGACTAGATCCATTCATATCACAGTGTGTGGACTCTGTCTAGATCCATTCATATCACAGTGTGTGGACGAGATCCATTCATAGCACAGTGTGTGGACTCTGAGTAGATCCATTCATAACACAGAGTGTGGACTAGATCCATTCATATCACAGTGTGTGGACTCTGTCTAGATCCATTTATAACACAGTGTGTGGACAAGATCCATTCATATTCCAGTGTGTGGACTCTGCCTAGATCCATTTATATCACAGTGTGTGGACTCTGCCTAGATTCATTTCATTTCACATTGTGTGGACTCTGTCTAGACTCATTTATATCACAGTGTGTGTGTGGACTGTGACTAGATTCATTCATATCACAGTATGTGGACTAGATCCATTAATTTCACGGTGTGTGGGTTCTGCCTAGATCCATTCATATCACAGTGTGTGGACTTTGCCTAGATCCATTCATATCACAGTGTGTGGACTAGATCCATTCATATCCCAGTGTCTGGACTATGTCTAGATCCATTCATATCACAGTGTGTGGACTAGATCCATTCATATCCCAGTGTCTGGACTATGTCTAGATGATGTTATCTCCCAGCGCTCTGCATTCCTAAAGAGACAACAAGGGAGCTCCATCAGGTACAAGACTGGGGGGGGGGGCAGGCAATGTGAGTGGGTGCCGCCGACGCAGCCAGCTAGGTGGCTATTTTTTTTTTTTTAAAGAATATATAAAAAAAAAAAAATACAAATGGCAGGCGCCCCTCATTGGCGTGCGCCTGAAGGCAGGTGCCTACTTTGCCTAATGGCAAATCTGGCCCTATATGGACTCTGTCTGGATCCATTCATATAACAGTGTGTGGACTCTGCTTAGATCCATTCATATCACAGTGTGTGGACTCTGTCTGGATCCATTCATATCAGTGTGTGGACTCGGCCTAGATCCATTCATATCACAGTGTGTGGACTCTGCTTAGATCCTTTCATATCACAGTGTGTGGACTAGATCCATTCATATCACAGTGTGTGGACTCTGCCTAGATCCATTCATATCACAGTGTGTGGACTAGATCCATTCATATCACAGTGTGTGGACTAGATCCATTCATATCACAGTGTGTGGACTAGATCCATTCATATCACAGTGTGTGGACTCTGCTTAGATCCATTCATATCACAGTGTGCGGACTAGATCCATTCATATCACAATGTGTGGACTCTGTCTGGATCCATTCATATCACAGTGTGTAGACTACATCCATTCATATCACAGTGTGTGGACTCTGCTTAGATCCATTCATATCACAGTGTATGGACTAGATCCATTCATATCACAGTGTGTAGACTACATCCATTCATATCACAGTGTGTGGACTAGATCCATTCATATCACAATGTGTGGACTCTGTCTGGATCCATTCATATCACAGTGTGTAGACTACATCCATTCATATCACAGTGTGTGGACTCTGCTTAGATCCATTCATATCACAGTGTATGGACTAGATCCATTCATATCACAGTGTGTAGACTACATCCATTCATATCACAGTGTGTGGACTAGATCCATTCATATCACAATGTGTGGACTCTGTCTGGATCCATTCATATAACAGTGTGTGGACTCTGTCTAGATCCATTCATATCAGTTTGTGGACTCGGCCTAGATCCATTCATATCACAGTGTGTGGACTAGATCCATTCATATCACAGTGTGTGGACTATATCCAATCATATCACAGTGTGTGGACTCAGGGCTGGATTTACATCTCAGGACCCTGTAGGCACAGAAATTTGAAGCGACCCGCCGGCCCCCAAACCTCCCCCCCCCCGTGGGCCATCTGCACTGGATACCTCCACAATGCTCCAAATCTCCACGTTGCCCCCCCCATCATCTCCATATTGCCCTCACATTGCCCCCATCATCTCCATATACCAAATTGCCCTCACATTGCCCCCATCAGCTCCATACTGCCCCCATCATCTCCATATACCATATTGTCTTCACACTGCCCCCCATCAGCTCCACATTTCCCTCACAATGCCCCCCATCAGCTCCACATTGCCCTCACAATGCCCCCCATCAGTTCCATATTGCCCCCATCAGCTCCACATTGCCCTCACAATGCCCCCTATCAGCTTTATATTGGCCCATCAGCTTCACATTGCCCTCACAATGCCCCCATCTGCTCCACATTGCCCTCACAATGCCACCATCAGCTCCACATTACCCTCACAATGCCCCCATCAGCTCCACATTGCCCCATCAGCTCCACATTGCCCTCACAATGCCCCCCATCAGCTCCACATTGCCCTCACAATGCCCCCATCAGCTCCACATTGCCCTTACAATGCCCCCCATCAGCTCCACATTGCCCTCACAATGCCCCCATCAGCACCATATTGCCCCATCAGCTCCACATTGCCCTCACAATGCCACCCATCAGCTCCACATTGCCCTCACAATGCCCCCCATCAGCTCCACATTGCCCTCACATTGCCCCCCACCCCATCAGCTCCAACTTGCCCCCACCATCTCCACATTACCCTCCATCAGCTCCAACTTGCCCCCCATTAGCTCCACATTGCCCTCACATTGCAACCCCCCGTTATCCATTTTCTACCTCCCTGGTAGGAGATCTGTAGATGCCTCCTTTGGCACAGTCCTGTAGCTGCTGGAACTCCCGCGCGGTCTCCTATTCAGGAAAGCAGAGCGTTGGGAGATGATGTCATCTCCCAGCGCTCTGCATTCCTAAAGAGGCGACAAGGGAGCTCCATCAGGTACAAGACTGGGGTGGGCAGGCAATGTGAGTGGGTGCCGCCAGCGCAGCCAGCGAGGTGGCTAGTTATTTTATTTTTTTTTTTTAAATAATATTTAAAAAAAAAAAAAAAAAATACAAATGGCAGGCGCCCCTCATTGGCGTGCGCCTGAAGGCAGGTGCCTAGTACAGGGCAAACCCGGCCCTGTGTAGACTCTGTCTAGATCCATTCATATCACAGTGTGTGGACTCTGCTTAGATCCATTCATATCACAGTGTGTGGACTAGATCCATTCATATCACAGTGTGTGGACTCTGTCTGGATCCATTCATATTATAATGTGTGGAGTAGATTCATTCATATCACAGTGTGTGGACTATATCCATTGATATCACAGTGTGTGGATTCTGTCTGGATCCATTCATATCACAGTGTGTGGACTAGATCCTTTCATATCACAGTGTGTAGACTCTGTCTAGATCCATTCATATCACAGTGTGTGGACTCTGCCTAGATCCATTTATATCACAGTGCGTGGACTCTGCCTAGATCCATTCATATTACAATGTGTGGACTAGATCCATTTATATCACAGTGTGTGGACTAGATCCTTTCATATCACAGTGTGTAGACTCTGTCTAGATCCATTGATATCACAGTGGATGGACTCTGTCTAGATCCATACATATTGTTGCTCCTGTTTTCTTTGTTGTTCAAACACAGTTCTCTGGTACTCAGACGGTTAATGCTTTGCAGTGTCTTTCACATGGCTCTGGCACTGAATGGAATAAGTACAGTATTAACCCTTTGAGTGCTGGAGGGGTGCACAATGCTTTGCACACCCCTCTGGAATTCAATGGGTTAAGATATACAGAGTAGTTTTCTGCTTCAGGATTGTGCAGGTTTATTATAACATCATTACCCACAGCCTTTTAAGTGAAGGAGTATCACTGTGTTGGTCATCTCTACTGACTGACAAACTGAATCCACTGTGTAACTTAGATCTGCCTTCTCTAGTATTATGATGTCATAATAGAGTTTCATGATCACTAGGAGAAGCCCATTCATGCAAAGTTTATTTCACTTTTATTATGATGTCATAGTAGAGTTTCATGATCTTTAGGAGAAGTCCACTCACTCCAAATGCATTTCACTTTTATTATGATGTCATAGTAGAGTGGAGTGAATATATTCCAACAACAACTCATAAGCAGCTCAGTGTCTTGACACATCTCAAAGTTAACGCATCTTGATTACCCTAAGAGCTTTGCAATTTCTCTTTAACGGAAAACAAGTTAATTGATTTATTGGATTGTGTGAAAAACATCACAGAAGCAATGAGTTCTTGCTTCTCCTGCTTCGGCAGGTGCTATACAAACCGCATCAAAGAGAAGACATTTTACCATAAAAATGGTCACTGCTTCATGTCACAGCGTGTAAAAATTAACTCAGTCTGTGATCACTGCAAGAGAAGATTCTGGAACCTTAAAAGAAAAGGTCATACCTGCGTCTTTTGTGATGTTCTGGTGCATAAGAACTGCCGCATGCTGGTTTCCCAGTGTGGAGAAGACCAAAAGGATGTGCCGAAGTCTGTTGATGAGGAACATGTTCCGGAGCCATCTACTTCAATGGATGTGCAGAGGTCTGCCAATGAGGAGCATGTTCCAGAGCCATCTACTTCAGTGGATGTGCAGAAGTCGCCCGATGAGGAACTTGTTCCAGAGCCATCTCCTTCAATGGATGTGCAGAGGTCTGCCAATGAGGAGCATGTTCCAGAGCCATCTCCTTCAGTGGATGTGCAGAGGTCTGCCAATGAGGAGCATGTTCCAGAGTCATCTCCTTCAGTGGATGTGCAGAAGTCACCCGATGAGGAACTTGTTCCAGAGCCATCTCCTTCAGTGGATGTGCAGAAGTCTGCTGACGAGGAGCATGTTCCAGAGCCATCTCCTTCAGTGGATGTGCAGAAGTCACCCGATGAGGAACTTGTTCCAGAGCCATCTCCTTCAGTGGATGTGCAGAAGTCTGCCAATGAGGAGCATGTTCCAGAGCCATCTCCTTCAGCGGATGTGCAGAAGTCTGCTGACGAGGAGCATGTTCCAGAGCCATCTCCTTCAGTGGATGTGCAGAAGTCTGCTGACGAGGAGCATGTTCCCGAGCCATCTCCTTCAATGGATGAACAGATCCCAGAGAAAGCAGAAAGTGTTCTGGAGTCATCCGCTTCAATGGAACCACTGCAGCATGGAATACAGGACTTTGACTTCATTAAAGTGCTTGGAGAAGGGTCCTTTGGCAAAGTACATCTGGTGCGGGCAAAACAGGACCAACAGGAATACGCCCTGAAATTAGTGTCCAAAAAGATGACCCAAGAGGAGGCAGAGTCAATCTGGATAGAGAGAAGTGTGCTGTATCAAGCATCCGCCTGTCCATTTTTGGTTAGGATGATATCATGTTTCCAAACTCCTACCAAACTGTGCTTCTTGATGGACTATGTGAGTGGAGGTAACCTGTTTGATCTCATGGCCCTCCATGGATCACTGCCTGACGACCATATTCAATTTTATGCTGCAGAAACATGCCTGGGAATACATTTTCTTCACCGGTGTGCCATCATTCACCGTGATATCAAGCCACAAAACATAATGCTTGATGCTGAGGGCCACATAAAAATTACTGATTTTGGCCTCAGTAAGGAATTCTTCAATGAAGAGGAAGAACTCACCGATACTCCAACCGGAACGCCTATGTACTGCGCCCCGGAAATCTACATGGAGAATATGTATGGATATGCAGTAGATTGGTGGGCGCTTGGGATTGTCCTTTTTCAACTAGCGACATTAGAATACCCGTTTGCAGACAACGTAAATGAATTAGACATGTCAGGCCTTATGGATGCGATCATTACGATGCCAGCCAAGATCCCATCATACGTGTCTGAAGATCTGCGCTCGCTGCTGGAGGCATTTTTGCAGAAAGATCCAGCACAGCGGCTTGGATGCTGGCCCGAGCCGGGATTCTTATCTCTGCAATTACACCCATTTTTCGACGGCCTGGACTGGGAGATGGTGGAGAAAAGGATGATCACAGCTCCATACAAGCCCAGCTCTGGAGGACACCTTGGCGAAACTAATCAAGTAGGATTGTCATCAGAAGATTCAGAGGAGCTGAAAGAAATAGACCAGGATGAATTTTCTGGATTTGACTGTGTTGCATCAGCCTGACGCATTTCTATTCCACCTCGATTCCTACTTCCTATCAGGAAGGGTCCTCTGACAGTTTGTTTCCTATCTTCCAGTGTTACTGATTATGTCAATAAAGATTGCTGAATTAAATTAGAAACTTTGTTGCAGTAATATGTATCCAGTTTTGTATCAGACACCACACACTGCAGCAAACGAATGCTAGGTCAGTGCTGTGGAGGTTGTCTTTTTAATCAGTGATTTTATAGGTTTAAAATATAACCCTTAATGATTATAATGAAAAACATACTATAGCGTGTTTTAAAAACATATTCAGTGTTAGGGTTGCGTAGCACCTCTCCACTCTTTTATTGAAATAATTAGCCTAAAATCAGGCCAAAATACACATAGCTCTTTCATCCAATGTGTTGTATAGAACCATAGACTGATACTCATCCGCTCTCCTAGTATATATGAATTTAGAGATCGCTAGACTTATATAAATATATTAAATATGCTCATATATTTTATAACAGCAACAACTACCAAGGAATATTTGTGGAAATATATACAGCAAGAAAGAACCTTCTTAAGTGTCTTAAAGGATAGTAATGTCAGAAAAAAAGTATTAACTATATGGTATATACAATTAAAAGAGAGCACTTGCACTTATTCGTATCTCTCAGACCATTATAGTTTGAGAGATCTAGGAAAATAAAGTTCTCCGCTCCCTCCCCTTTCTGCTTGACAATCTGTAAAGCTGTCAGAAGCAGATTCTGGTCACTTGACCAGATGTGGCTCTTCAGCAGCAACGATATAACGATATCTAAAGACAAATATTTCATTTACAACGGTCTACAAAGTGTTCCTGGTTTGCAAGAACACTTTGTAGACAGTTCCAATGAAGTATTTATTTCTAAATAGCATGATTTCAGCTCTGCTGAAGAGCCTCTGTCTGGTCAAATGACTGGAATCTGCAGCTGTCAGCTAGATGGCAGACTTGAGTAAAACAGACAGGAAAAGGTAACTTTAGCAAGTTATATCTCTCAGACCATAAAGGTTTGAGAGATAAGACTTACATAGATGTTAACTTTTTTAATATCTAAAATATTAAATCAACTTAAAATCAACCATTACTATCCCTTTAAGCACAAGAAATCCTCCTAAATAACAGCTAAATAAAAAACAAGGTATCCCCTTGAATTTAAAAAAACAGTGTCTGTGAGGTTCGGTATAAATAATAAACACTTGAGTATCCTCTCTAAAAAGAATGCTCAAATAATACCAACTAAAAACAGGATTCCAAATTCATATGATGATAATGACCATGTATGGACTAAATGCATTTATTTTCTTTCATTTGTCTAACATACAAAGGGCCAGTGAACAAACAATAAAACACATCTCACTCGTCGGAAGAAAAACTCCTTTTCTTCTTCTATAAAAAGAATTACTAGGAATACGGTTTTATCATTATTTCTCAATAATAAAATAAAAACGATCCCTTTAAGGTTTTAGAGTATAAGACGTTTCTGAAAATGAATAATATTCAAATAATTCTTCTTTAAAGGGATAGTAATACTTCGTTTTAACTTTATTTTATTTAGTAGGCATTAAAAAAACATGAAGAACAATATAAGTATTATCTCTCAAATCTTTATGGTTTGAGAGATATTCACAAGCAAAGTTTCCCCTCCCTCCCCTTTTACCTAGTATAAGCCATCTCTTCTCAGATGTGGAATCCAGTCCATAGACCAGACAGATAACAGAAGGGGACAATCTTCTTCCTATGAGAACAATGAAAGCCCTGCCCCCCTTTTACCTAGTGTAAGCCATCTCTTCTCAGATGTGGAATCCAGTCCATAGACCAGACAGATAACAGCAGGGGACAATCTTCTTCCTATGAAAACAATGAAATCCCTGCCCCCCTTGACAAGTTTTTCAGGTTTTTCCCTTATCTTAATTGAAGATTGTCCCTCTCTGCAGTCTACCTGGGCACCTCCCTTCTGATCTGGCTGAGCAGTGTTACATCAGTAAAAGGGGCGGGAGGAGGGTACTTTGTCATTGAATTACTCTTGAACTACAACTCTGACAGAATTGAAATAACACTCTCCAAAGTCCAAATACTATGATGATTAATTAGAGCTGCTTTTATTATGAAACATTACTATCCCTTTAAGAACAAACATGTTAACCCTAAAATGTTACTCAAAAACAGTATGTGTTTGACCAAAAGTGAACAGCACTAAAAGGGTTAACCCTCTGAGTGTCAGAGGGGTACTCAATGCATTGCAAAGCAATGCGTTGCGTACCCCTCTGGCACTCAAAGGGTTAATATATATTTGGTTTAAAAAGAACTCCGTCCATGTTATATATAAAGAAGCTAATATACTCAATGCAAATCCAAAAAGATAAACTGTTGAATATATTACTATCATGAGAATAGGTGAAAGTGATAAAATCATCATAAGGAAAGTGTTTATTGTTCAGAAAATACATTGTATCCTGAAAAAATCATAATAATGAAAATCTGGCATTTATGAATGCAATGACATTTTAAATATTTAAAATAAGAATACACTACACAATTAAGCAAAATATTTCATAAATTTTTTATTCTACACCAAAATAATTAACATTGTATCAGATTATGTTTATACACATTTATATCAACCCCTAAACCTTGACCTTTCCCCCTCTTAACCTTGCTGATATTGGGCAAATGCTGTAGAACGAGGGAAAGCTACATGGGCCACTATCAAATTTCCAGAAGAATGCGTCACTGCTGAAACGTGTAGAAGTATGAGCCTACTGCCTGTCACCGGAGGAATCTAAACACAAATGTCCCTCTTTAGCAGATATTAGAGCTTTATACCTCCCAAGTGCCCCTCTTTAGGAGATATTAGGGGTCTGTACCTCCCAAATGTCCCTCTTTAGGAGATATTAGGGCTCTGTACCTCCCAAGTGTCCCACTTTAGGAGATATTAGGGGTCCATACCTCCCAAGTGTCCCTCATTAGGAAATATTAGGGGTCCATACCTCCCAAGTGTCCCTCTTTAGGAGATATCAGGAGTTCATACCTCCCAAGTGTCCCTCTTTAGGAGATTTTAGGGGTCAATACCTCCCAAGTGTCCCTCTTTAGGAGATATCAGGAGTTCATACCTCCCAAGTGTCCCTCTTTAGGAGATTTTAGGGGTCAATACCTCCCAAGTGTCCCTCTCTAGTAGATATTAGGGGTATATACCTCCCAAGTGTCCTTCTTTAGGAGATTTTAGAGGTCAGTACCTCCCAAGTGTCCCTCTTTAGGAGTGCACACATTGTGATATGAATGGATCTAGTCCACACACTGTGATATGAATGGATCTAGTTCACATACTGTGATATGAATGGATCTAGGCAGAGTCCACAAACTGTGATATGAATGGATCTAGGCAGAGTCCGCACACTGTGATATGAATGGATCTAGTCCACACACTGTGATATAAATGGATCTAGGCAGAGTCCACACAATGTGATATGAATGGATCTAGGCAGAGTCCAAACACTGTGATATGAATGGATCTAGTTCACACACTGTGATTTGAATGGATCTAGTCCACACACTGTAATATGAATGGATCTAGGCAGAGTCCACACACTGTGATATGAATGGATCTAGTCCACACACTGTGATTTGAATGGATCTAGTCCACACACTGTGATATGAATGGATCTAGTCCACACACTGTGATATAAATGGATCTAGGCAAAGTCCACACACTGTGATTTGAATGGATCTAGGCAGAGTCCACACACTGTGATATAAATGGATCTAGGCAGAGTCAACACACTGTGATATGAATGGATCTAGTCCACACTCTGTAATATGAATGGATCTAGTCCACACACTGTGATATGAATGGATCTAGTCCACACACTGTGATATGAATGGATCTAGGCAGAGCCCACACACTGTGATATGAATGAATCTAGTCCACACACTGTGATATGAATTGATCTAGTCCAAACACTGTGATATGAATGGATCTAGACAGAGTCCACACACTGTGATATGAATGGATCTAGTCCACACGCTTTGATATGAATGGATCTAGTCCACACATTGTGATATGAATGGATCTAGTCCACACACTGTGATATGAATGGATCTAGTCCACACTCTGTAATATGAATGGATCTAGTCCACACACTGTGATATGAATTAATCTAGTCCACACACTGTGATATGAATGAATCTAGTCCAAACACTGTGATATGAATGGATCTAGACAGAGACCACACACTGTGATATGAATGGATCTAGTCCACACGCTTTGATATGAATGGATCTAGTCCACACACTGATATGAATGGATCTAGGCAGAGTCCACACACTGTGATATGAATGGATCGAGTCCACACACTGTGATATGAATGGATCTAGTCCACACACTATGATATGAATGGATGTAGTCCACACACTGTGATATGAATGGATCTAGTCTACACACTGTGATATGAATGGATCTAGACAGAGTCCACACACTGTGATATGAATGGATCTAGGCAGAGTCCACAAAATGGGGGCATTTCTATGAACACAGCGAGGGTTGAATGTGGCCAAGAACTGAACTAAATAGCATAGTTTGCAGGGAATTAGCATAAAGTGCTAGGTTGTGCCACCAACACATGCAATTTCATTTCTCAAAAATGATTTTTTTACAGAAAAATGTGTAATACAACAAATCTGCAGATATTACTTCTCTGTAAAACAAACTAAACATGTCTTAGTATCACAGGTCCACTTACCTGACAGTGACTATTACCCCATAACGTCCGTGACACTTTGCTTGTTCCTCGGTATATAAATGACTCATCGCCAGGTATTTTGGGCTCAGATCACAGACGTAATGAAATCCTGCGCTGTTACATGATCCCTGTAGAGACGTTACACATATCAGATAATGATTTGATTTGTTAGTGACATGATAATTAATGTCTGATGTTACTGTTCTCTGCGTTATCACGGCATTGTACCCGTGACACTGAATTAAATCCCCTCAATCAGCATAATGACATTATTTAACCATTTAAGGTTCTAAAGTTCAAATGAAAATGGGAGTAATTCTGGGAGTAACTGACTGCACCAAGAGAACAAACAAAACTTCCCACTGATTTAAATGGACAATGTAACCCATGAATACGAGATGGATTGTGCTGCAATGTGATGGCGACCTCTTTAGTGATCAGGAATTGGGCAGTTTTTGTTTGTTCCCTTTGGGGTTGTTGATCTGAACAAGAATTGACACATTTTTCTCTTGACCAAGGATCCATTGTGCTTACCTCCCAAGTGTCCCTCTTTAGGAGATATTAGGGGTCTGTACCTCCCAAGTGTCCCTCTTTAGGAGATATTAGGGGTCCGTACCTCCCAAGTGTCCCTCTTTAGGAGATATTAGGGGTCCGTACCTCCCAAGTGTCCCTCTTTAGGATATATTAGGGGGCTGTACCTCCCAAGTGTCCCTCTTTAGGAGATATTAGGGGTCTGTACCTCCCAAGTGTCCACTTTAGGAGATATTAGGGATCTGTACTTCCCAAGTGTCCCTCTTTAGGAGATATTTGGGACATATACCTCCCAAGTATCCCTCTTTAGGAGATATTGTGGTCTGTACCTCCCAAGTGTCCCTCTTTAGGAGATATTAGGGGTCTGTACCTCCCAAGTGTCCCTCTTTAGGAGATATTAGGGGTCCGTACCTCCCAAGTGTCCCTCTTTAGGAGATATTAGGGGTACACACCTCCCAAGTGTCCCTCTTTAGGCGATATTAGGGGTACACACCTCCCAAGTGTCCCTCTTTAGGATATATTAGGGGTCCGTACCTCCCAAGTGTCCCTTTTTAGGATATATTAGGGGTCCGTACCTCCCAAGTGTCCCTCTTTAGGAGATATTAGGGATATATACCTCCCAAGTGTCCATCTTTAGGAGATATTAGGGGTCCGTACCTCCCATGTGTCCGTCTTTAGGAGATATTAGGGTACATTCTTCCCAAGTGTCCCTCTTTAGGAGATATTATGGGTTTGTACCTCCCAAGTGCCCCTCTTTAGGATATATTAGGGGTATGTACCTCCCAAGTGCCCCTCTTTAGGAGATATTAGGGGTCCATACCTCCCAAGTGTCCCTCTTTAGGAGATATTAGGGGTATGTACCTCCCAAGTGTCCCTCTTTAGGAGATATTAGGGGTACACACCTCCCAAGTGTCTCTCTTTAGGAGATATTAGGGGTACACACCTCCCAAGTGCCCCTCTTTAGGAGATATTAGGGGTCCATACCTCCCAAGTGTCCCTCTTTAGGAGATATTAGGGGTCCGTACCTCCCAAGTGTCCCTCTTTAGGAGATATTAGGGGTATATACCTCCCAAGTGTCCATCTTTAGGAGATATTGGGGTCCGTACCTCCCAAGTGTCCATCTTTAGGAGATATTAGGGATATATACCTCCCAAGTGTCCCTCTTTAGGAGATATTAGGGGTCCGTACTTCCCAAGTGTCCCTCTTTAGGAGATATTAGGGGTTTGTACCTCCCAGGTATCCCTCTTTAGGAGATATTAGGGGTCCATACCTCCCAAGTGTCCCTCTTTAGGAGATATTAGGGGTCCATACCTCCCAAGTGTCCCTCTTTAGGAGATATTAGGGGTCTGTACCTCCCAAGTGTCCCTCTTTAGGAGATATTAGGGGTCCATATCTCCCAAGTGTCCCTCTTTAGGAGATATTAGGGGTATGTACCTCCCAAGTGTCCCTCTTTAGGAGATATTAGGGATATATACCTCCCAAGTGTTCATCTTTAGGAGATATTAGGGGTCTGTACCTCCCAAGTGTCCCTCTTTAGGAGATATTAGGGGTATGTACCTCCCAAGTGTCCCTCTTTAGGAGATATTAGGGATATATACCTCCCAAGTGTCCCTCTTTAGGAGATATTGGGGTCCATACCTCCCAAGTGTCCCTCTTTAGGAGATATTAGGGGTCCATACCTCCCAAGTGTCCGTCTTTAGGAGATATTAGGGTACATTCTTCCCAAGTGTCCCTCTTTAGGAGATATTAGGGGTCCATACCTCCCAAGTGTCCCTCTTTAGGAGATATTAGGGGTCTGTACCTCCCAAGTGTCCCTATTTAGGAGATATTAGGGATCTGTACCTCCCAAGTGGCCCTCTGTAACCCTTTGAGTGCTTTGCAATGCTTTGCGTACCCCTCTGGCACTAGAGTTGCCACCTTTTCCTCAAAAAAATACCGGCCATAGTTGTGGGTCTGTGAGGGAGGAGCAACAAAGGGAGGGGCCGGAAAAGGGAGGGGCTGGAAAAGGGAGGAGCCGGAAAAGGGGCAGAACCACTCAATGTTGCAATGTGTTGGGTTGTGTACCCTTCTGGTTAACCCTTTGAGTGCCAGAGGGGTACGCAACTACCCCTCTGGCACTCAAAGGGTTAAAGAGTGAAAAGAGCCAACACAACACCACTCACCTGACTCCCATGCGTAATTCTTGTGTCATGTGTATTGTAATTAAACAGGAAAAACTTCCAGTGGGATGAAGTGGAAAATAAGACAAAAAAAGAGCCACATTGGGACACACAGACTAGCAACAAAAAAATCTTCCACTGAGTTTAAGGTTTTGTCTTCAAACACAGGTTCATTGTGAGACAAGAGAAACAGCAAAACAGGTACATTTTCTGCCCCCCATACCCCTGTTCCCCAAGCTGGCGTTTAGGCTGGTCATCTGGGGACAGGTACATAACTACAGGGGTTGCAGTTACACTGGTACCTACATCCAAGTGGGCCCTTCACTTTGATTTAAAAGGAGCGTTAAATACCTTAAATGCATTGTGAAGAAATGCTTCAAAAATATCTCTTGTAATCAGTGGGTTAAAAACTCTTTTAAAGGGATAGCAATACTTAAAATGTAAAAAAAATATGTTGTAGGGTTTATCCCCCTGAGTTCTCACACTGCTGAAAGGCGTTTCATTCAAAAGTTATTTTCAAAGTTGAATATTTTAGGTGCAATATCACAGTGGCCTGAAATTGTACAGTGGCGCTGTTGCTACACCATCCTATGTACAGCTCTGGTCCCAGGACCATAAATCTTGGGAAATGTGTATGTTCCTCTTTGATACAGTTGATTTGCCAAAGAGTTGCTCCACTTTTTTTTAACATGAAAAACTGTCCTTAGGGTTCTAAGCACAGGAGAAATTCTGGAGCATACCAACGGCACCCCGGGGGACAAATAAAATTTTCCCAAATTCTTAGTAATTTAAAAGGAGCTGTTAACACTATGAATGCTGGAGAAGTCTCAAATGCACTCCTTCTCAACCTGTTGGCGAACTCTTAAGTATTCAATGAGTTAAACAAGCTTTATTTAAAATCAATAGGGAGTTCTATTTGACCCCTGTAGTGCAGTTGATATGCTTTACAATTGCTACTCTTATCTTTTCTTGGAACAGGCTTGAACCCTTTGAGTGCCAGATGGGCACGCAATGCATTGTGAGCCCCTCTGGTACACAAAGGATTAAGTGTTACAGTTAAAGCAGATTTATATGAAACAGAATAATAATAAAAACATTCTGATTGGATCATACCTTGGGCAGGCAACACGAGGAAGTATGGGGTATCTCTACACCGATTGACCAAAGTGTCCGTACAACCAATTAACTAATTAATTCTCGGACCTGTGGTTCTTTTCTCTGTAAGTTTAGGTGACCAGATTTTTAATATGAAATCCAGGGACATTTTTTTGCTCCATACCCTGTCCACTACCTATCCACCTACACACCCTGTCCACACACTGTGTCCACCCTCATACCCTGTCCACACACTGTGTCCACCCTCACACACTGTCCACATACTGTGTCCACCTACACACCCTGTCCACATACTGTGTCCACCCTCATACCCTGTCCACACACTGTGTCCACCCTCACACACTGTCCACATACTGTGTCCACCTACACACCCTGTCCACATACTGTGTCCACCCTCACACCCTGTCCACATACTGTGTCCACCCTCATACCCTGTCCACACACTGTGTCCACCCTCACACCCTGTCCACATACTGTGTCCACCTACACACCCTGTCCACATACTGTGTCCACCCTCATACCCTGTCCACACACTGTGTCCACCCTCACACCCTCTTCACGCACTGTGTCCACCCTCACACCCTGTCCACCCACTGTGTCCACCCTCTCACCCTCTCCACATACTGTGTCCACCCTCACACCCTCTCCACACACTGTGTCCACCTCACACCCTCTCCACACACTGTGTCCACCTCACACCCTCTCCACACCCTGCCCACCTCAACATTGCCCACTTCCCCTCCACAGTGCCCACCTCCACAAACTGTCTACTCCATCCTCCTCCACACACTGCTCACCCTGTCCACCTCAATACTGTCCACTACCTCATTGCCCAACCTGTCCAAATTCGCACTGTCCACATTGTCCACCCCCACATTGCCCACCTTTCCAACTTCACATTGTCCACCTCCACACTGCCCACCTTGTCCAACTTCACATTGTCCATCTCCACAGTGCCCACCCTGTCCTCCTCCACACATTGCCCACATTATGCAGCTGCACATTGCCCACCATGTCCTCCTCCATACGCCGCCCAGGTCCACACTGTTCACACTGCCCACCCTGTCCCCCTCCACACATTGCCAACTTCCACACTGTCTTCCTCCACACACTGCCCAGTTCCACAATGTCCTACCTTAGTTCAGACCCCCCCTGGCATCATGGCGTGGCGGCCGTTAAACTAATACTTTGTTGAAGCACCTTTTGATTTTATTACGTCAATCAGTTTTTTTGGGTAGGAGTTTATTAGCACTGCACTGTAATGGATCCTACCCGTTACTTGAGCCCATGTCTGTGCTAGAGACTGGGTACCCAAACCATCCTACAAACTAGGGACATTTTGCCCTATTGGGACCCTATTCAGAATCGTACACTAAAATAGTAACTGGGTGAATGGGCAGCTTGATACATAGAGCTGCCCTGGGTTACATTCATGGACAAGTGTATTAAGTTTGGTTTTCT
Organism: Rhinophrynus dorsalis; assembly: GCA_037306005.1. Classification (NCBI taxonomy): domain Eukaryota; kingdom Metazoa; phylum Chordata; class Amphibia; order Anura; family Rhinophrynidae; genus Rhinophrynus; species Rhinophrynus dorsalis. The sequence continues at coordinate 7,003,114 of CM074721.1, forward strand.
GTATTGTCAAATACTGTATGTATTGTAGAAGAGGGTAAACGTGTTTAATTGTACTTATCCAATTCGAAGGTTTGTGCAGTCACCGACTACCAGTCGGAGGTTGCCGGCGCGGTGTGCGATCATCGCCATCGGATCGAGCACTCGTTGGCAGGAGGCGGAAGTTGGGTCACTTGAATCCCTGAAGGAGGCATGCAAATATCTTCCATAGCCTAACATGGGGAGTGGTAGGCAGATCAGTGATTGGTCAAGGTTGGAGCAGGACATTCAAAGTAGTCAAAGACTCCAACCTTGGGTCCTTGTCCCTAAGATGTGTATTGTAGCCACTCCAGCCATTGACTATGTTGTACTGTATTGAGACCCCCGTGGTGTGTTAATGTAATCACGTCTGGGTCATTGTATTTGTTAAGACCATCTGTTGCTGGCCTTTGTCTGATGTGATTTGATTGAATTATGTTCCCCATTGTATTGGGTTTCCCCATGTATTTCAATGTAGTTGACTTGTATAAATATGTGTGTTTTTGTGAATACATGAGATTTACTTTTGGAGTGAACAAGAGTCCTGGAGTCTTATGTTCTCATGATATTAAAGCGGCCACAATGACACCCATCTGAGTTGAGTATCCTGCATCGTTCCACCTTCTGCTGCCAGTATCCTGCGACCCAACTTTAGATGCTGTCAGGAGGCAACGTGGACTCTTCCCTGCTTCTTCAAGTTCCTTCGATCTTTCGATTCAAGCTACGAAGCGCTCAAATCTGCTTGGCGACTGCTACCTTCATTCCTGCTACACTTCCCCTGTTTCTTATAGCCCAGGAGTAGAGGCCTCACTCTCTACTGCCCAGTGTTCCAGTTCAGCAACACTCTCCTGTGCACAGCCCTCTTCAGATCACCCCACAGATGTTCAATTGGATTCAGGTCTGGGCTCTGGCTGGGCCATTCCAAAACATTAATCTTCTTCTGGTGAAGCCATGCTTTTGTGGATTTGGATGTGTGCTTTGTGTCGTTGTTGTGCTGAAAGGTGAACTTCCTCTTCATCTTCAGCTTTCTAACAGATGCCTGAATGTTTTGTGCCAAAATTGCTTGGTATTTGGAACTGTTCATAATTCCCTTCACCCTGACTAAGGCCCTGGTTCCAGCTGAGGAAAAAAAGCCCCATAGCATGATGCTGCCACCACCATGCTTCACTGTGGGTATGGTGTTCTTTGGGTGATGTGCAGTGTTGTTTTTGCGCCAAACATACCTTTTGGAATTACGGCCAATAAGTTCAACCTTGGTTTCATCAGACCATAACACATTTTCCCACTTGCTTTTGGGGGACTTGATGTTTGTTATTGCAAACATCAACCGGGCTTGGATGTTTTTCTGTGTAAGAAAAGGCTTCTGTCTTGCCACCCTACCCCATACAGGGTTGCCACCTTTTCTTACAAAAAATACCGGCAATGGCATTCCCTCCATAGACTTAACATTGGACAGAAGCCAATTTTTTACCGGCCTGCCAGTAAAATACCGGCTGGGTGGCAACCCTAACCCCATAGCCCATTCATATGAAGAATACGGGAGATTGTTGTCACATGTAGCACACAGCCAGTACTTGCCAGAAATTCCTGCAGTTCCTTTAATGTTGCAGTAGGCCTCTTGGAAGCCTCGCCTTCTCATCAATTTTGGAGGGAGGTCCAGTTCTTGGTAATGTCTCTGTTGTGCCATATTTTCTCCACTTCATGACGACTGTCTTCACTGTGTTCCATGGTATATCTAATGTTCTGGAAATTCTTTTGTACCCTTCTCCTGACTGATATCTCTCAACAATGAGATCCCTCTGATGCTGTTGAAGCTCTCTGTGGACCATGGCTTTGGCTCTGAGATGCAACTAAGCAAATGTCAGGAAAATCCTACCAGAACGAATGAACTTTATTTGTGATTAATCGGAGTCACTTTAAATGATGGTCGGTGTGTAATGACTTCTATTTAACATGAGATTGAATGTGATTGGTTAATTCTGGACACAGCCACATTCCTTGTTGTAAGAGTTATTGAGTTTTTTATTTTTCCCCCTCAACGATTTCAGTTTATTTTGCAATTGAATTGTTCACGTTATAAGTCACATTAAAGGAAGAAAAAGTTCTGACATGATTTATCTTTGTCCTATTCTTTAACATCACAAGAACCTGGGATTTTAACAGGGGTGTGTAGACTTTTTATATCCACTTGTAGGCGTTCACGCTTACCTTCTGGGAACCGGCTACTCTGTGCCCCGTTAGGCAGCCAGTCCCTGTGGCGTTCTGGATGCAGCTTCCTGTGCTGGTGCGTGTAGTCTGCATTGCTCTGGCTCCCTCTGATGGCCGGCTGAGTCAGGCGTGCGTCACTGGGGGATTCCTTGTGTGACGTGTGCAGCCTTAAAGTGACAGTGCTCCACCTTCCTGGGGTGGAGCTTAGAGTACTTAACCTGCCTGGACACTAACTCACTTGCCCTTTCGTGGTGTCCAGTGCAGTCGGCTAGTGTTTGTGCATATCTTGGCTTGTCTGACTACCCGTTCTGGTGCCAACCTTTGGTTTGTCTGACTACCCGCTCTGTGTATGACCCCGGCTTGGCTGACATTCCTTCTGGTGTGGACCTGCGGCTCTGGTAGAGTACCTGTTCTGTGTATGACCTTTGGCCTGGCTGACTATCCATCTTTGGTGTGACCTGTGGCTTTGTCCGACTACCCGCTCCGTGTATGACCTTGGCTAGTCCTAGAACTATTTAGTACGATCTGCAGCTGTATTTCCATATTCCTCCGTGGGGTTACTATTTGCCTGTTTACCCACCTTGGTGCGACCTGGGATTGTCCACTGTGCACCCAGCATACAAACGCTCCAGTGGATAACTGGTAGGTACTCCTGGTGGTCCTGGTGACGCCCCCTTGTGTCTGTTCATTTACTGCGGCGTTCAGGTGCGTACCTGTAGTGCAGTAGCCTTGCTGGATCCCTGGCTGTTCAGGTGCGGACCTGTATGTGTAGCCTTTCTCTGGTATCTCGTCTGTCCAGGTGCGTACCTGTGGCGCCTTAGCCTTTCTCTAGTACTTGTCGGTACAGGTGCGGACCTGTGTTATCCCCAGGTGCAGACCTGAGGCAGCCTCTCCATCCTGTCTTCTGGACCTCAGCTTGGTACCTCCATAGCAGGTCCAGTCTTCCTTACCTCTGCTATATTGTATTTTGTCATTGCCGTGGCCGATTCCTTCTGTACGTGCATATTATAATAAAACTGCGTTACTTACAGTACTGGTCCGCTTGTCGTTATTGATTCCGTGACACCACTGCACATACAGCAACAGTGGTCTTGAGTCCAATGTGATGACACACAGAGCAGGTCAGGGTATTTGTCCCAGCAGCAAAAACAGGTTTTGGTTCCTCACAACTTCCTGTATAGTGGAGAAGGTGGGGTGGTTGCTAGGCAACCAGCAGACATGGCTCTGTGCAGGTAGGAAAGGCTGTAGGGAGGGGAATCAAGTGAAGTAAGAGTTATTTGGCTGTTATTTTGTTGGAGGAGATCACACTGTGTGGTGTAAACCTGTAGTCATTAGTACAGTGCAGCAGTGTCAGTAGGGAAGCCGAAACACAGTGACAGCCTTAACCCTTTGATTGCCAGGAAGGAATGGGTTAAAGGGGATCTATCACCCCTATACATGTTTGTCTAAAATGTTAGTTTATATAGCGATTAGATTTTTCATTTTTTTTTTTTAATCTTTATTTTGGCCAAATTAAACGTGTAAGGATTACCCTGCGGCTTTCTTCCGGACAGACTGCGTGTTACCTGCTCTGTACCGCGGTCCGTCACTCTTCTCCTCCCTCTGTCCAGCCTCCTCCAATGACGGAGGATTTCTGTGTAAGCTGGACTGGTCTCTGGCCAATGACAGTGCTCCAGCTTACACACAGAAATCCTCTGTCACGTCTTTAGACGTTTTATTTGGGCAAAATAAAGATTTAAAAAAAAAAAAATTGAAAACAATTTTCAATCCAATCGCTATATAAACTGACGTTTTAGACAAACATGTATCGGGGTGATGGATACTCTTTAAAGTGGAACTACCACCCCTTAGAAACATGGACCCAAATAATTTCCCATCTGATGACTAGCTGCTCAGTAGCGCTAGTCGCCAGAATTATTACCGCGTTCATGAGATTTATACACTGCTCCAGCAATGACAGGCAGGGAACTGTGCAGACATCTTTCCATAGTGACATCTGCGTGCCTGCGCTGTCAGTCCCAGCCGACTCTAGGAGGCATTGCTAGGAGACGTTTGGCTCCAAAAGGGACTGACAGCGCAGGCACGCAGACATCACTATGGAAAGATGTCTGCGCTCCGTCCTGCCTGTCTGTCCCAGAGCAGTGTATAAATCTCATTAACTCTGTAATAATTCTGGCGACTAGCACTACTGAGCAGCTAGTCGCCACATGGGTAATTATTTGGGGCCATGTTTCTAAGGGGTGGTAATTCCACTTTAAGGATTTCTTCACAAAAATGAACAAGAACACTTTTTATATTTCCCTTTAAGCTAAGGGTTGAAAACATCGGCGGACTTAGTGATTGGACCCTAGTTCAAAACAACTTTTGGGCCCTAAAAACATCCCAAACATTTCTTATTATCAGCATTTAAAATGGACCCCTAAAGTTGTCTGTGCCCCGGGGCTTTTAATTTACAGAACCAGTGGTAGTTTGTCCCGGCTGAAAATAATTGAGACAATGGCCAGATACTCCGCTTAGAATGAAACTTACAGCTCTGACAACTCTGCCGAGGAGCAGATCAGTGTAATTACTACCTCACACAACCTAACGAACACTAAGATTTCAAATATGGACTTCTCATCCCTAATTAGTGCCTATCCCTGTATCATTTAGGGCTGTGTCCACAGACAAACTAACTGAGTTATAATGGAAAAGTAAAAAAAACAACAACAATTTAAATGGGTTTTTAGTATATTGAATGCTGTTGAGGTCTACAACTCATTGCTATGCAATACATTGAAGACCCATTTAGCATTCATGGAGTTAAAAGACCCATTTGAATCTGTAAATTTGGGTAATTTTTTCTCTCTCCTCCCTCCCCCATGTTGCAGTTGGCTTGTCCCAGACATACCATCCTTAGTAACGTATTTGCGATTAAACCGGCTGTGACAGCTGTAATCGCTCCCTAGTCTTTAAATAGCGGTGCCGGTTCTAGACTGTCTATGTACATTTCGCACTCCAATCTGTAGAAATGGAACAGCAATTATTTTCAGCCAAATTATTAAATCATCTTTTTGCTTTAAAGTTGACCTGTCACCATAACATGTTTAGATTATTTTGAAGAGAAGTAGAAACTGCCTCTAAGCTGTACTGTCAATTTGTTTGTAATATAAATAGTTCTGGTGAAATTAACCTGTATTTCTGTGTGGCACAGTCTGGCATCATATGCTAATTAGTATCTGTGCTGCGTCAGTATACCCACACACTGTGATATGAATGGATCTAGTCCACACACTGTGACTAGGGTCCGGATTTTTTTTTTGTTAAAAAAAAGGACGGAGAGCCACATCCATGTATTGATTTTCGAGGGCTTAACAAAATACTGGTTAACCCCTTAGCGAACCTTGACGTACCAGGACCATCAAGGGTAAATTTGCTTTAAGGACCAGTGACGGTCCTGGTACGTCAAGTGTTAAATGGTAGCAGCGCGCTGCCGTGCACATTGCTACCATTCATTCCAGGCTGAGACTGAGCGGTCCAGTACCGGACCGTTCAGTCTCAGCCTCTGTCGGTAGTGCCAGGTCATGTGATCGCTGCATCAGCGATCACATGTACCGGCATTCTAAATCAGTGAATGAGGCAGTGCTACTTACTGCCTCTAGTGTCTCCTCTCTGCCAATGCGTCCCTTACATCAAAGTAAGGGACAGAGAAGCAGAGAGGAGACACCTAGTGGAAATAAAAAATACAGCAGCTGGGGGTGTTAACCCCTTCACTGTTGGTGCAGGAGGATGGTTAGATGCAGGTCAATTTCTGACCTGCTAAAAACACTTTTTTTTTTTTTTTTTTAAATAAAAACAACACACTTTTGTTTTTACAAATAAAATATTTATTTTTTTTAAAAAAACATCTCAAGAAACAAAATAGGAGGTGTGATTGTTGTGGAGCCATGTAATACACTTACACACACCGCCAAATGTAATGAACAAAAAAGTGGGAAAATAGGGTGGGAAAAAGGGACATGGGGATTTTCACCCAGGGGGGACAGTGGCCACTTTAAACTGCGCATTTTGTAAGTATGACTGACTAGGCATACCTTTCATGCAGTCTCCATAAAAATGTAACCCTTTGTGCCCAATTGACCCCAAGAGAAAAAACAAAAATGGTGGGTTTTTTACATTTTTTTTTACCTTTTTCTTTAATTTTAATAAAGTAAATGGTGGGTTATCCATATAAGTGGGGTATCAAAGGAAAGCCCTATTTGTTTGTAAAAAAACAGTATATCATTTTTGGGGGTGGAATAAAAGCCTAAGAGGGAAAACACTGTTGAACAAAGACATAGTCAAAAGGTCAGAATTGCTCCGGTCCTTAAGTCAAATCCACCTCTGATTTTCCTGGTCCTTAAGGGGTTAAAATGCATACCCGATTCCCCTAATTACTGAACTCTTTGAAAGTTTCAAAGGATCTAAGTATTTTACAAAACTCGACCTAAGAGCTGCCTATAATTTGGTTCAGATAAAGCAGGGTCACGAGTGGATGGCATCTCTTATTACACATAACGGGCATTATGAATATTTGGTGATGCCATTTGGCCTCTGCAATGCCCCAGCTGTCTTTCAAGAGTTCATAAATGACGTGCTAAGAGAACTCTTACAGTTGTGGTGTACTTGGATGACATCTTGATTCACTCCTCATCCTTGGAGACCCATTGGCCAGATGTATCCAAGGTCTTGAGCCTATTAAGCAAAAACAACCTGTACTGTAAACTCGAAAAATGTGAGTTCCACAAACCACAAGTAACATTCCTGGGGTATATTATCTCTGCATCTGGTTTCACTATAGACCCCCAGAAATTGTCCACAGTAGTGGAGTGGAGTGGAGTGATTCAGCGATATCTGGGGTTCGCAAATTATTACCGGAAGTTTATTAAAGATTTCTCCACTATTGTCAAACCACTGACGGACATGACCTGTAAAGGTGCCAAGACCACTGAGTGGTCCCAGACAGCCATAATGGCGTTCGAAAGGCTGAAGGCAGCATTTGCTTCAACCCCAATTCTGGTACACCCGAATCCCTCCCTGCCCTTTACCCTGGAGGTGAACGCTTCCGAGATTGGAGTGGGAGCTTTATTGTCTCAATGCTCAGCTCCTGGTGAAGCCCTACGCCCATGTGGCTATTTCTCAAAAAAATTGTCCAAAGCTGAGATGGTGTACCAAATCAGGGGCAGAGAATTGTTGGCCATTATTTTGGCCCTGAAGGAGTGGCAGCATCTCCTAGAAGGTACTACTTCTCAAATCCTGATCCTTACGGATCACAAAATTTTGATTTACCTATCAGAGGTGAAACGCTTGGGCAAGCCAGATGGGCTCTATTCCTGTCCTGATTTAACTTCGTGGACTCCTACCTCCAGGGCTCCAAAACTGTGAAGGCGGATGCGTGGTCCCGCCAGTTCTGCAGTCTCTCCAGAGAGGAGGTTCCACCAACCCCGATTATTCCGGCTAATTGGATCCTTGCGACCATACAGACTTGCATCACTTCTCCCCTTGGAGAGGAGATCTTGGCTGCCCAGGCTTTGACTTCGGCCGAGAAGCCGGGCGTAAAGTGTTTTGTCCCAGCACAATTACGTTTTAAGCTGTTAGAAAAGTACCATGGTTCCAAAATTGCAGGTCACATTGGTCGGGACCAATTGATCTGGTCATTGTCTAGAGTCTTCTGGTGGCCACGTCTCAGATCAGATTGTGCGGCTTTTACTGCTGCTTGTATGACCTGTGCGCAGAGTAAGACTCCTCGGCATTTGCCAGTCGGCTTGCTGCAGCCTGTGGCTAATTGGGACCATCCATGGTCCCATTCATCGATCGATTTCATGATTGAACTTCCTAGTTCTATGGGCTTTACAGTCATACTTATGATCGTGGACAAATTCTCAAAAATCACATTTCGTATCTCTCAAGGGCTTGCCTTCCGCGCAGGTGTTGGTGGGGATATTTGCTAAGGAGGTCTTTCGGTTACACGGCATACCAAGGGTTATTGTATCCAACAGAGGAAGCCAGTTTGTGTCCAGGTTTTGGAGGTGCTTTTGTGCTTAGATGGGAATTCAGCTGGCATTCTCTTCCGCTTATCACCCTCAGTCAAATGGTGTGGCAGAAAGGTCCAACCAAGCCTTAGAACAATTTATCCACTGTTATATTTCTGACCACCATGACACTTGGGCTACCTTGTTGCCCTGGGCGGAGTTTGCCCAGAATTGTGCTGTTAACTTTTCCTCACGGAGTTCTCCATTCTTAATTAACTATGGGTTTCAACCCTCTGTTCTGCCTGAGGTATTCCAAGCACAAAAGATTCCAGCTCTGGATGAGCATTTGAGGGCACTCCATTCCTCGTGGGCACGGGTACAGCATACCCTACGTGGTTCCGCGCAGCGGCAGAAACAGCAAGCTGACCATAGGTGACTGCCGGCACCTACTTTCCAGGTGGGAGATAGACTATGGCTGTCTTCCCGAAACTTGCACCTCCATGTTCCATGTAATAAGTTGGCTCCTCATTTTGTTGGTCCGTTCCGAGTGATACGCAAGATTAACCCTGTGGCTTATGCTCTTGATCTTCCTGCCAATATGTGTATCCACAACGTATTTCACGTGTCATTGTTGAAGCCCTTGGTCTGCAACCGGTATACCTCTGCTCCTGTTTGTCCAGCTCCCGTGAGAGTTGCAGATCACTAGGAATATGAGGTACAGAACATTCTGGACTCCCGTGTGCGTAGAGGGTGCTTACAGTATTTTATTCATTGGAAGGGCTATGGTCCTGAGAAGCGCTCCTGGATACCTGCCAGTGATGTCCACTCTCCTGTATTGATACGCAGGTTTCATGCTCGATTCCCTGAGAAACCCTGGCCGGCTCCGAGGAGGAGAGGCCTTTGGGGGAGGTACTGTTACAGATGACCTTGGTTCCAGCACCGCAGCTTCAGGCGATGCTCAAAGTGACGCTTCAGCATCAGCGGCCATCCATGCCACACGGATGTTGCCAGGATGAGGCATGGTTGGACGCATCAAAGCTAGATGCGTCATCTGCAGGTGCAAGGCTTCAAGCATACAGCAGGTCTTTGTTTTATGTGTTTGCTTTCTGTATTCTCCTCCTACCTACTTCCTCCCTCTGAGTTGCTCCTCCTACATACTTCCTCCCTCTGAGCTGCTCCTCCTACCTACTTCCTGAGGAGGGGTTTAAAGGGCAGTCTGAGTCCTGACTCAGTTGCCCTTGCGCTGTTGTACAATACAGTTCTGTTTCCCTTGGGCTCTGTGTATGACCTGGCTAGTTTGACCATCCATTCTGGTGCTAACCTGTGGCTCTGTCTGACTACTCTTTTGCCTGCTCCCATTATGTACTGGACACCCTATCTGGTGCAGACCTGTGGCTCTGGCTGACTACCTGAACTGTGTACGACCCGGCCTGTCTGTTCATCCATTCTGGTGTTGACCTGACTGCGCATCCAACATATCAACACTTCAGTGGATATCCTTTCTGGTGCAAACCTGTGGCTCTGGCTGACTACCCGCTCCATGTATGACCCGGCTTGTCTGACTATCCTTTCTGGTGCTGACTAGGGGGCTCTGTCTGTTTCCTCCATGTGTTGGTCCCCGCTTCACAGACACCCATCCTAGTGCAGACCTGGGGCTCTATCAGACTCCTAGACTGACTGACTGCAGGTGTGAGTCAGTGCTAGTTCTTCCCGAATTCACTCGAGGCTCCAGTGGGCTGAGGCCTAGTCTCGGACAGTGTGGTGGATCTATTGGAGGACTGCTATTTCTGACACAGTGCTTGCCTCTTTGATCACCCTCTGTTGTTATCTGTTTACGTGTGTTACTGTGATTATTCTAAATAAAGATTGTTTTACTTTACCGTACTGAGTCCTGGTTTATTCCTGGGAACCGTGACACACTGCAAGGGAGAGTCACTTGTTCCTGTGCTAACTCTTTCAGTGCCAAAGAGGTATTGAATGCACTGGATACCTCAGTGCCACTGCTAGGGTTAAGCCTCACAGACCTATTAAATGCATTCCACACCTCTGTGAGATGACAGGGCAGTCGGAGGGTTAAGCGGTAGTTCCCTGAGCAGTGCTCCCTTTATGTGTGTGTCTGTCTCTTTTATGTGTTGCACAATTTTGCTGCCACGGACCTATTCACTGCATGCAATACCTCTTTAGTGGTGAAAGGGTTAATCATTTAATTGCCCTTTCATTGCCACAGACCTTTTCAATGCATTGGAAATCAGTCAAAGTATTAACCCGTTGAACCTTTCAGACACACAGTCGTATCAAACGCATTACATACCTCTTTCCCACTGAAAGGGTTAACCCTTTCATTGGCAGAGGGTTCCACAACCCATAGGTTATTTCTTAACCCTTCCAAGCATTGCAATGAATTATATATCTCTTTACCTGAATGATTGCCGCTGACTCCCCTTCTCCTAATCGCCTAACTCTGCACTTTGCCTCCTCACCTCCCCTCCTATCAGACATATTGCAATGTGCTGGATCCCTCTCTCACTCACAGATGGTTATGTTTCCTAATAATACAGCTCCCACTATGTAAAACACACAATCAGACCTGATCACATGTACACCACCAACCAATGAGTGGACAGTAAAGTACAAATGTTACATCACACCTCTTCAAGTGTTGAGCACTTTACTGACCTGCACCTTTAATCAGCAGGACCCTCACCCTCCACCCCCTCCGAAGGCGCAGTGCGCCATGCTTGAATTCCCAGCTGATTCCTCTGCTGTAGAGTCTCCCTTACAGGACACCTTCCAATAAATATACATTCCTTCTGTGTGAGACCTTCATCTCCTCACAGGTCACTGCAGGACTTTCACTGCTCATAGGAGTGGACATGTAATGAGTGTTCATGTGAAGACGTCCTGCAAGGGAAGCGGCTGCCAAACCAAGCATGCCACACTGCCTCCCGAGGGACGGAGGATCATGGTCATAGCCGTTATCATTACCGCTATAGGTCAATCAAGTGCTCAACGTCTGAAGAAGTGTCATCTAATTTTTTACGTACATTCATTAATTTGTGGAATTCATGTGAGCAGTTCTACATACTGGGAGCTGTAGCATTACCAAACTTAACCCTTTGAGGTATCCAACACATTGCAAACAATGTGTTGCATACTCCGGTGTCACTTAAATGGTTAACACACGGGCAACACCGTGCCAACACTGCTACCATATAATATGTATTATATATGCACTTCTGTGTCATTGAGGCTCACATTATGTCTTTGAGTGCCAGAGAGGTACGCAATGCATTGCAATACCTTGTGTATCGATCTGGCACTGAAAGGGTTAACTATTGCCTAAAAAAACAAAGACACAGGCAACACTGTCACATATTGCTAGTACATTATAATAATACAAAGAAACAATACATTGTAACAATACACATGGTAATACATTATATTAATGTAGAGAAACAATACAATGTAACAATACACATGGTAATACATTATATTAATGTAGAGAAACAATACAATGTAACAATACACATGGTAATACATTATATTAAACAATACAACAATAGATAGAAGGAATACAGGAAAACAATACAATATAACAATAGACACAAGTAATACAGAAAAGAATACATGGAAACAATAGTTATTTCCAATGAAAAGTCGCAGCTCGTTCATTGGTTTTAAAGCAGTTTAGGAAGGGATTTGCTCTGTAACTTTCCCATCAAATGAGAAAGTGAACAAACAGGCCCGTCCTCTTGTGAAGCTGAATGAACCTCACTGCAAGGCATTGGGGACCTCGCTAGTATTTGAGGGGTTAAAAGTCTCATTTAAATCAATGAAATTTTCCTTTGTCCCCCAGAGCAGCTGTTTAATCCTCTTTAGGCTTATTATGAATACAAATCCACATGTCACTATTCAGATCTCGGCAAGATGTAACATTGTGGACATTCATTTGCTTATTGAAAACAGGGAACTAAAACAGAACCTGGGAATTATAGACCAGTGAGTTTGACCTCTGTATTGGAAAAACTATTAGAAGGGATAATAAGGGACTATATTCAGGATTACAACACAAAAAATAAGATCATTAGCAGGAATCAACAAGGTTTTATGAAGAATAGATCATAACTAGAGATGAGCGAGCACCCCGATGCTCGGGTGCTCGGATGCTCTGACCGAGCACCGCCGGAGGCTCGAGTGCTCGGCCGAGCACCCGAGCCCCATTCAATTGAATGGGGCGACACGAGCATTACACCAGGCACCCCCTGCTCTGATGAGGGGAGGGTGCCTGGTCAATGCCCCCCTTCATCTCCGCAATGTCCCCCTTCATCTCCGCAATGTCCCCCTTCATCTCCTCTATGCCCCTCTTCCACAATGTCCCCCTTCATCTCCGCTATGCCCCTCTTCCACAATGTCCCCCTTCATCTCCTCTATGGCATAGAGGAGATGAAGGGGGACATTGTGGAAGAGGGGCATAGCGGAGATGAAGGGGGACATTGTGGAAGAGGGGCATAGAGGAGATGAAGGGGGACATTGTGGAAGAGGGGCATAGCGGAGATGAAGGGGGACATTGTGGAAGAGGGGCATAGACTCTATGCCCCTCTTCCACAATGTCCCCCTTCATCTCCGCTATGCCCCTCTTCCACAATGTCCCCCTTCATCTCCACACTGTCCCCCTTCATCTCCGCAATGCCCCCTTCATCTCCTCAATGCCCCCGTACCTCCAGTCCCTGGTGGTCCAGCGGAGCGTCTTCAGATCTGTGCCTCCTCCGGCACAGATCCCCGCCACCCAAACACGGCGGGCGAGCACATGGCGGTACTTGATGAGTACCGCCATGTACCGAGCAGAGCGATGCTCGAGCCGATCCGAGCATCGGCCGAGCACGCTCGCTCAACACTAATCATAACAAACTAATCTTTTCAGCTTCTATGAGGAGGTAAGCAGCAACCTTGACAATGGCAAGGCAGTAGATGTAGTATATCTAGACTTTGCAAAGGCATTTGATACAGTACCACACAGAAGGCTGGGGTATAAAAAAAGGAATTCGGGGCTAGGAGATAACCTTTGCAATTGGATACAAAACTGGCTGAAGGATAGGGAACAGTGTGTGGTTGTAAATGGACAATTCTCCAGTATAGTTAAAGTGGAGAGTGGAGTACCTCAGGGTTCAGTATTGGGTCCACTGCTTTTTAACATGTTTATAAATTACCTGGAAATAGATATAGAAAGCAAAGTATCAATATTTACAGATGATACTAAATTATGCAAATTCAGAACAGGATATTTTCTCTCTACAGAGGGACTTGTATACAATGGCAGATTGGGCAAACAAATGGAATATGAAGTTTAATGTGGGGAAGTGTAAAGTCATGCATCTGGGAGGAAACAATCCCAAGGCTACTTATAAACTTAATGGAATCATTTTAGGGGACTCGTTGCTAGAGAAAGACCTGGGTATCCTTGTCAACTACAAACTTGGAAACAGTGACCAGTGTCAAACAGCAGTAGCAAAGGCAAACAAAGTCCTGTCTTGCATAAAAAGAGGTATTGAAGCAAGAGTGGATAACATTATTTTGCCATTATACAAATCATTGGTAAGACCTCACCTTGAGTATGCAGTGCAATTTAGGGGCACCAGTTCTGAAAAAGGATATTCTAGAACTAGAGAGGGTACAGCGAAGAGCAACAAAATTAATTAAGGGAATGGAGGACTTGACATATGAGGAACGACTAGACAAACTTGGTTTATTTACTCTAGAGAAAAGACGACTAAGAGGAGACCTTATCACATTGTACAAGTATATGAGAGGTCAATACAAGGATCTCTGCAGTGAGCTCTTTATTCCAAGGCCTGATCAGGTGACCAGGGGACACCCCTTGAGATTAGAGCAAAGGAGGTTTAAACTTCAGCAGAGGAAGGGGTTTTTTCCGGTAAGGTCTGTTAAATTGTGGAATTTATTGCCCAAGGAGGTGGTTATGACAGAAACAGTGGATACATTTAATAGAAGATTAGATACATTTCTTTCAGAAGGGAACATACAGAGTTATACTGTTTATCAGTAGGTAAATCAGGAAGGTCTGATAAAGACTAATTTATTTGGTAGCAGGAAAGCTATAAAATTACTGGGGTATGAGGAGAAGGTTGAACTTGATGAACTTGTGTCTTTATTCAACCTAATTTACTATGTTACTATGTTACTATTTTTAATTTTGTAATAAAAGTAAATATCATTTATTTGTTGAAACAGAAAATCTATCAGTGGTAGAGCACTTAGTGAAACCTACTGATAAGATTACACATATACCTATAATTTTGACTATAATGATAAAAAAGTGTAAAAAGAACATATCCCCAGTGGCACAGATACAAAATATAAATCAAATCAGTAAATATAAATTCAATATTTAAAAACAAAACATGTAAAAACCTAAAATCATGTGTACATATAAATGATCATTTATTTAGAAGATAGTCCTAATGGAGCCATAGTCAATGTGAATATGCACTCTCACACTGTACACAGGCCAAAGCGCAAACTACACGGCAGGTGTACTACCACAGAACTACACCTCCCAGCATTCTGTGCAACTTAGGCAGTGTCTACTGGGCGTGACTGCATCGGCCTGTGTTCAGGAAGTCTACTGTGCGTGACTGCATCGGCCTGTGTTCGGGCAGTGTCTACTGTACATGACTGCATCGGCCTGTGTTCGGGCAGTGTCTACTGTGCATGACTGCATCGGCCTGTGTTCGGGCAGTGTCTACTGTGCATGACTGCATCGGCCTGTGTTCGGGCAGTAGTGTCTACTGTGCATGACTGCATCGGCCTGTGTTCGGGCAGTGTCTACTGGGCATGAATGCATCGGCCTGTGTTCGGGCAGTGTCTACTGTGCATGACTGCATCGGCCTGTGTTCGGGCAGTGTCTACTGTGCGTGACTACATCGGCCTGTGTTCGGGCAGTGTCTACTGTGCATGACTGCATCGGCCTGTGTTCGGGCAGTGTCTACTGTGCATGACTGCATCGGCCTGTGTTCGGGCAGTGTCTACTGTGCATGACTACATCGGCCTGTGTTCAGGAAGTCTACTGTGCGTGACTACATCGGCCTGTGTTCAGGAAGTCTACTGTGCGTGACTGCATCGGCCTGTGTTCAGGAAGTCTACTGGGCGTGACTGCATCGGCCTGTGTTCAGGAAGTCTACTGTGCGTGACTATATTGGTCTGTGTTCGGGAAGTCTACTGCACATGACTACATCGGTCTGTGTTCGGGCAGTGTCTACTGTGCGTGACTACATCGGTCTGTGTTCGGGCAGTGTCTACTGTGCGTGACTACATCGGCCTGTGTTCAGGAAGTCTACTGGGCGTGACTGCATCGGCCTGTGTTCAGGAAGTCTACTGTGCGTGACTACATTGGTCTGTGTTCGGGAAGTCTACTGCACATGACTACATCGGTCTGTGTTCGGGCAGTGTCTACTGTGCGTGACTACATCGGCCTGTGTTCAGGAAGTCTACTGTGCGTGACTACATCGGCCTGTGTTCAGGAAGTCTACTGTGCGTGACTACATTGGTCTGTGTTCGGGAAGTCTACTGCACATGACTACATCGGTCTGTGTTTGGGCAGTGTCTACTGTGCGTGACTACATCGGCCTGTGTTCGGGAAGTCTACTGCACATGACTGCATCGGCCTGTGTTCGGGCAGTGTCTACTGTGCGTGACTACATCGGCCTGTGTTCGGGAAGTCTACTGTGCATGACTGCATCGGCCTGTGTTCGGGCAGTAGTGTCTACTGTGCATGACTGCATCGGCCTGTGTTCGGGCAGTGTCTACTGGGCATGACTGCATCGGCCTGTGTTCGGGCAGTAGTGTCTACTGTGCATGACTGCATCGGCCTGTGTTCGAGCAGTAGTGTCTACTGCGCATGACTGCATCGGCCTGTGTTCGGGAAGTCTACTGCGCATGACTGCATCGGCCTGTGTTCGGGCAGTAGTGTCTACTGTGCATGACTGCATCGGCCTGTGTTCGGGAAGTCTACTGTGCATGACTGCATCGGCCTGTGTTCGGGCAGTAGTGTCTACTGTGCATGACTGCATTGGCCTGTGTTCGGGCAGTGTCTACTGGGCATGACTGCATCGGCCTGTGTTCGGGCAGTAGTGTCTACTGTGCATGACTGCATCGGCCTGTGTTCGGGCAGTAGTGTCTACTGTGCATGACTGCATCGGCCTGTGTTCGAGCAGTAGTGTCTACTGCGCATGACTGCATCGGCCTGTGTTCGGGAAGTCTACTGTGCATGACTGCATCGGCCTGTGTTCGGGCAGTAGTGTCTACTGTGCATGACTGCATCGGCCTGTGTTCGGGAAGTCTACTGCGCATGACTGCATCGGCCTGTGTTCGGGCAGTAGTGTCTACTGCGCATGACTGCATCGGCCTGTGTTCGGGAAGACTACTGCGCATGACTGCATCGGCCTGTGTTCGGGCAGTAGTGTCTACTGTGCATGACTGCATCGGCCTCTGTTCGGGCAGTAGTGTCTACTGTGCATGACTGCATCGGCCTGTGTTCGGGCAGTAGTGTCTACTGCACATGACTGCATCGGCCTGTGTTCGAGCAGTAGTGTCTACTGTGCATGACTGCATCGGCCTGTGTTCGAGCAGTAGTGTCTACTGTGCATGACTGCATCGGCCTGTGTTCGGGCAGTAGTGTCTACTGTGCATGACTGCATCGGCCTGTGTTCGGGCAGTAGTGTCTACTGTGCATGACTGCATCGGCCTGTGTTCGGGCAGTGTCTACTGGGCATGACTGCATCGGCCTGTGTTTGGGCAGTAGTGTCTACTGTGCATGACTGCATCGACCTGTGTTCGAGCAGTAGTGTCTACTGCGCATGACTGCATCGGCCTGTGTTCGGGAAGTCTACTGCGCATGACTGCATCGGCCTGTGTTCGGGCAGTAGTGTCTACTGTGCATGACTGCATCGGCCTGTGTTCGGGAAGTCTACTGTGCATGACTGCATCGGCCTGTGTTCGGGCAGTAGTGTCTACTGTGCATGACTGCATCGGCCTGTGTTCGGGCAGTGTCTACTGGGCATGACTGCATCGGCCTGTGTTCGGGCAGTAGTGTCTACTGTGCATGACTGCATCGGCCTGTGTTCGGGCAGTAGTATCTACTGCGCATGACTGCATCGGCCTGTGTTCGGGCAGTAGTGTCTACTGCGCATGACTGCATCGGCCTGTGTTCGGGCAGTAGTGTCTACTGTGCATGACTGCATCGGCCTGTGTTCGGGCAGTAGTGTCTACTGTGCATGACTGCATCGGCCTGTGTTCCAGCAGTAGTGTCTACTGTGCATGACTGCATCGGCCTGTGTTCGGGCAGTAGTGTCTACTGTGCATGACTGCATCGGCCTGTGTTCGGGCAGTAGTGTCTACTGCACATGACTGCATCGGCCTGTGTTCGAGCAGTAGTGTCTACTGTGCATGACTGCATCGGCCTGTGTTCGAGCAGTAGTGTCTACTGTGCATGACTGCATCGGCCTGTGTTCGGGCAGTAGTGTCTACTGTGCATGAATGCATCGGCCTGTGTTCGAGCAGTAGTGTCTACTGTGCATGAATGCATCGGCCTGTGTTCGGGAAGTCTACTGCGCATGACTGCATCGGCCTGTGTTCGGGCAGTAGTGTCTACTGTGCATGACTGCATCGGCCTGTGTTCGGGCAGTGTCTACTGGGCATGACTGCATCGGCCTGTGTTCGGGCAGTAGTGTCTACTGTGCATGACTGCATCGGCCTGTGTTCGAGCAGTAGTGTCTACTGCGCATGACTGCATCGGCCTGTGTTCGGGAAGTCTACTGCGCATGACTGCATCGGCCTGTGTTCGGGCAGTAGTGTCTACTGTGCATGACTACATCGGCCTGTGTTCGGGAAGTCTACTGTGCATGACTGCATCGGCCTGTGTTCGGGCAGTAGTGTCTACTGTGCATGACTGCATCGGCCTGTGTTCGGGAAGTCTACTGTGCATGACTGCATCGGCCTGTGTTCGGGCAGTAGTGTCTACTGTGCATGACTGCATTGGTCTGTGTTCGGGCAGTAGTGTCTACTGCGCATGACTACATCGGCCTGTGTTCGGGCAGTAGTGTCTACTGCGCATTACTGCATCGGCCTGTGTTCGGGCAGTAGTGTCTACTGTGCATGACTGCATCGGCCTGTGTTCGAGCAGTAGTGTCTACTGCGCATTACTGCATCGGCCTGTGTTCGGGCAGTAGTGTCTACTGTGCATGACTGCATCGGCCTGTGTTCGGGCAGTAGTGTCTACTGTGCATTACTGCATTGGTCTGTGTTCGGGCAGTAGTGTCTACTGTGCATGACTGCATCAGCCTGTGTTCGAGCAGTAGTGTCTACTGCGCATGACTGCATCGGCCTGCATTCGGGCAGTAGTGTCTACTGTGCATGACTGCATCGGCCTGTGTTCGGGCAGTAGTGTCTACTGTGCATGACTGCATCGGCCTGTGTTCGAGCAGTAGTGTCTACTGCGCATTACTGCATCGGCCTGTGTTCGGGCAGTAGTGTCTACTGCGCATGACTGCATCGGCCTGTGTTCGAGCAGTAGTGTCTACTGTGCATGACTGCATCGGCCTGTGTTCGAGCAGTAGTGTCTACTGTGCATGACTGCATCGGCCTGTGTTCGAGCAGTAGTGTCTACTGTGCATGACTGCATCGGCCTGCGTTCGGGCAGTAGTGTCTACTGTGCATGACTGCATCGGCCTGTGTTCGAGCAGTAGTGTCTACTGCGCATTACTGCATCGGCCTGTGTTCGGGCAGTAGTGTCTACTGCGCATGACTGCATCGGCCTGTGTTCGAGCAGTAGTGTCTACTGTGCATGACTGCATCGGCCTGTGTTCGAGCAGTAGTGTCTACTGTGCATGACTGCATCGGCCTGTGTTCGAGCAGTAGTGTCTACTGTGCATGACTGCATCGGCCTGTGTTCGAGCAGTAGTGTCTACTGTGCATGAATGCATCGGCCTGTGTTCGAGCAGTAGTGTCTACTGTGCATGAATGCATCGGCCTGTGTTCGGGAAGTCTACTGCGCATGACTGCATCGGCCTGTGTTCGAGCAGTAGTGTCTACTGTGCATGACTACATCGGCCTGTGTTCGGGCAGTAGTGTCTACTGTGCATGACTGCATCGGCCTGTGTTCGGGCAGTAGTGTCTACTGTGCATGACTGCATCGGCCTGTGTTCGGGCAGTAGTGTCTACTGCGCATGACTGCATCGGCCTGTGTTCGGGCAGTAGTGTCTACTGTGCATGACTGCATCGGCCTGTGTTCGGGCAGTAGTGTCTACTGTGCGTGACTACATCGGCCTGTGTTCGGGAAGTCTACTGCGCATGACTGCATCGGCCTGTGTTCGGGCAGTAGTGTCTACTGTGCATGAATGCATCGGCCTGTGTTCGGGAAGTCTACTGTGCATGACTGCATCGGCCTGTGTTCGAGCAGTAGTGTCTACTGTGCATGACTGCATCGGCCTGTGTTCGAGCAGTAGTGTCTACTGTGCATGACTGCATCAGCCTGTGTTCGAGCAGTAGTGTCTACTGTGCATGAATGCATCGGCCTGTGTTCGGGAAGTCTACTGCGCATGACTGCATCGGCCTGTGTTCGGGCAGTAGTGTCTACTGTGCATGAATGCATCGGCCTGTGTTCGGGCAGTAGTGTCTACTGTGCATGACTGCATCGGCCTGTGTTCGGGCAGTAGTGTCTACTGTGCATGACTGCATCGGCCTGTGTTCGAGCAGTGTCTACTGTGCATGACTGAATCGGCCTGTGTTCGAGCAGTAGTGTCTGCTGTGCATGAATGCATCGGCCTGTGTTCGGGAAGTCTACTGCGCATGACTGCATCGGCCTGTGTTCGAGCAGTAGTGTTTACTGCGCATGACTGCATCGGCCTGTGTTCAGGCAGTAGTGTCTACTGCGCATGACTGCATCGGCCTGTGTTCGAGCAGTAGTGTCTACTGTGCATGACTACATCGGCCTGTGTTCGGGCAGTAGTGTCTACTGTGCATGACTGAATCGGCCTGTGTTCGAGCAGTAGTGTCTACTGTGCATGACTGCATTGGTCTGTGTTCGGGAAGTCTACTGTGCATGACTGCATCGGCCTGTGTTCGGGAAGTCTACTGTGCATGACTGCATCGGCCTGTGTTCGAGCAGTAGTGTCTACTGTGCATGACTGCATCGGCCTGTGTTCGAGCAGTAGTGTCTACTGTGCATGACTGAATCGGCCTGTGTTCGAGCAGTAGTGTCTACTGTGCATGACTGCATCGGCCTGTGTTCGAGCAGTGTCTACTGTGCATGACTGAATCGGCCTGTGTTCGAGCAGTAGTGTCTACTGTGCATGACTGCATCGGCCTGTGTTCGAGCAGTAGTGTCTACTGTGCATGACTGCATCGGCCTGTGTTCGGGCAGTAGTGTCTACTGTGCATGACTGCATCGGCCTGTGTTCGAGCAGTAGTGTCTACTTTGCATGACTGCATCGGCCTGTGTTCGAGCAGTAGTGTCTACTGTGCATGACTGCATCGGCCTGTGTTCGGGCAGTAGTGTCTACTGTGCATGACTGCATCAGCCTGTGTTCGAGCAGTAGTGTCTACTGTGCATGACTGCATCGGCCTGTGTTCGGGCAGTAGTGTCTACTGTGCGTGACTACATCGGCCTGTGTTCGGGAAGTCTACTGCGCATGACTGCATCGGCCTGTGTTCGGGCAGTAGTGTCTACTGTGCATGAATACATCGGCCTGTGTTCGGGAAGTCTACTGTGCATGACTGCATCGGCCTGTGTTCGAGCAGTAGTGTCTACTGTGCATGACTGCATCGGCCTGTGTTCGAGCAGTAGTGTCTACTGTGCATGACTGCATCAGCCTGTGTTCGAGCAGTAGTGTCTACTGTGCATGACTGCATCAGCCTGTGTTCGAGCAGTAGTGTCTACTGTGCATGACTGCATCGGCCTGTGTTCGGGCAGTAGTGTCTACTGTGCATGACTGCATCGGCCTGTGTTCGGGCAGTAGTGTCTACTGTGCATGACTGCATCGGCCTGTGTTCAAGCAGTGTCTACTGTGCATGACTGAATCGGCCTGTGTTCGAGCAGTAGTGTCTACTGTGCATGAATGCATCGGCCTGTGTTCGGGAAGTCTACTGCGCATGACTGCATCGGCCTGTGTTCGAGCAGTAGTGTCTACTGTGCATGACTACATCGGCCTGTGTTCGGGCAGTAGTGTCTACTGTGCATGACTGAATCGGCCTGTGTTCGAGCAGTAGTGTCTACTGTGCATGACTGCATTGGTCTGTGTTCGGGAAGTCTACTGTGCATGACTGCATCGGCCTGTGTTCGGGCAGTAGTGTCTACTGTGCATGACTGCATCGGCCTGTGTTCGGGCAGTAGTGTCTACTGTGCATTACTGCATCGGCCTGTGTTCGAGCAGTAGTGTCTACTGTGCATGACTGCATCGGCCTGTGTTCGAGCAGTAGTGTCTACTGTGCATGACTGCATCGGCCTGTGTTCGGGCAGTGTCTACTGGGCATGACTGCATCGGCCTGTGTTCGGGCAGTAGTGTCTACTGTGCATGACTGCATCGGCCTGTGTTCGAGCAGTAGTGTCTACTGTGCATGACTGAATCGGCCTGTGTTCGAGCAGTAGTGTCTACTGTGCATGACTGAATCGGCCTGTGTTCGAGCAGTAGTGTCTACTGTGCATGACTGCATCGGCCTGTGTTCGGGCAGTAGTGTCTACTGCGCATGACTGCATCGGCCTGTGTTCGGGCAGTAGTGTCTACTGTGCATGACTGCATCGGCCTGTGTTCGGGCAGTAGTGTCTACTGTGCGTGACTACATCGGCCTGTGTTCGGGAAGTCTACTGCGCATGACTGCATCGGCCTGTGTTCGGGCAGTAGTGTCTACTGTGCATGAATGCATCGGCCTGTGTTCGGGAAGTCTACTGTGCATGACTGCATCGGCCTGTGTTCGAGCAGTAGTGTCTACTGTGCATGACTGCATCGGCCTGTGTTCGAGCAGTAGTGTCTACTGTACATGACTGCATCAGCCT
The DNA here is from genome assembly GCA_037306005.1 of Rhinophrynus dorsalis. NCBI lineage: Eukaryota > Metazoa > Chordata > Amphibia > Anura > Rhinophrynidae > Rhinophrynus > Rhinophrynus dorsalis. The sequence continues at coordinate 7,025,389 of CM074721.1, forward strand.
GTGTTCGAGCAGTAGTGTCTACTGTGCATGAATGCATCGGCCTGTGTTCGGGCAGTAGTGTCTACTGTGCATGACTGCATCGGCCTGTGTTCGGGCAGTAGTGTCTACTGTGCATGACTGCATCGGCCTGTGTTCGAGCAGTGTCTACTGTGCATGACTGAATCGGCCTGTGTTCGAGCAGTAGTGTCTACTGTGCATGAATGCATCGGCCTGTGTTCGGGAAGTCTACTGCGCATGACTGCATCGGCCTGTGTTCGAGCAGTAGTGTCTACTGCGCATGACTGCATCGGCCTGTGTTCGGGCAGTAGTGTCTACTGCGCATGACTGCATCGGCCTGTGTTCGAGCAGTAGTGTCTACTGTGCATGACTACATCGGCCTGTGTTCGGGCAGTAGTGTCTACTGTGCATGACTGAATCGGCCTGTGTTCGAGCAGTAGTGTCTACTGTGCATGACTGCATTGGTCTGTGTTCGGGAAGTCTACTGTGCATGACTGCATCGGCCTGTGTTCGGGAAGTCTACTGTGCATGACTGCATCGGCCTGTGTTCGAGCAGTAGTTTCTACTGTGCATGACTGCATCGGCCTGTGTTCGAGCAGTAGTGTCTACTGTGCATGACTGAATCGGCCTGTGTTCGAGCAGTAGTGTCTACTGTGCATGACTGCATCGGCCTGTGTTCGAGCAGTGTCTACTGTGCATGACTGAATCGGCCTGTGTTCGAGCAGTAGTGTCTACTGTGCATGACTGCATCGGCCTGTGTTCGAGCAGTAGTGTCTACTGTGCATGACTGCATCGGCCTGTGTTCGGGCAGTAGTGTCTACTGTGCATGACTGCATCGGCCTGTGTTCGAGCAGTAGTGTCTACTTTGCATGACTGCATCGGCCTGTGTTCGAGCAGTAGTGTCTACTGTGCATGACTGCATCGGCCTGTGTTCGGGCAGTAGTGTCTACTGTGCATGACTGCATCAGCCTGTGTTCGAGCAGTAGTGTCTACTGTGCATGACTGCATCGGCCTGTGTTCGGGCAGTAGTGTCTACTGTGCGTGACTACATCGGCCTGTGTTCGGGAAGTCTACTGCGCATGACTGCATCGGCCTGTGTTCGGGCAGTAGTGTCTACTGTGCATGAATACATCGGCCTGTGTTCGGGAAGTCTACTGTGCATGACTGCATCGGCCTGTGTTCGAGCAGTAGTGTCTACTGTGCATGACTGCATCGGCCTGTGTTCGAGCAGTAGTGTCTACTGTGCATGACTGAATCGGCCTGTGTTCGAGCAGTAGTGTCTACTGTGCATGACTGCATCGGCCTGTGTTCGGGCAGTAGTGTCTACTGTGCATGACTGAATCGGCCTGTGTTCGAGCAGTAGTGTCTACTGTGCATGACTGCATCAGCCTGTGTTCGAGCAGTAGTGTCTACTGTGCATGACTGCATCAGCCTGTGTTCGAGCAGTAGTGTCTACTGTGCATGACTGCATCGGCCTGTGTTCGGGCAGTAGTGTCTACTGTGCATGACTGCATCGGCCTGTGTTCGGGCAGTAGTGTCTACTGTGCATGACTGCATCGGCCTGTGTTCGAGCAGTGTCTACTGTGCATGACTGAATCGGCCTGTGTTCGAGCAGTAGTGTCTACTGTGCATGAATGCATCGGCCTGTGTTCGGGAAGTCTACTGCGCATGACTGCATCGGCCTGTGTTCGAGCAGTAGTGTCTACTGTGCATGACTACATCGGCCTGTGTTCGGGCAGTAGTGTCTACTGTGCATGACTGAATCGGCCTGTGTTCGAGCAGTAGTGTCTACTGTGCATGACTGCATTGGTCTGTGTTCGGGAAGTCTACTGTGCATGACTGCATCGGCCTGTGTTCGGGCAGTAGTGTCTACTGTGCATGACTGCATCGGCCTGTGTTCGGGCAGTAGTGTCTACTGTGCATGACTGCATCGGCCTGTGTTCGAGCAGTAGTGTCTACTGTGCATGACTGCATCGGCCTGTGTTCGAGCAGTAGTGTCTACTGTGCATGACTGCATCGGCCTGTGTTCGGGCAGTGTCTACTGGGCATGACTGCATCGGCCTGTGTTCGGGCGGTAGTGTCTACTGTGCTTGACTGCATCGGCCTGTGTTCGAGCAGTAGTGTCTACTGTGCATGACTGAATCGGCCTGTGTTCGAGCAGTAGTGTCTACTGTGCATGACTGCATCGGCCTGTGTTCGAGCAGTAGTGTCTACTGTGCATGACTACATCGGCCTGTGTTCGGGCAGTAGTGTCTACTGTGCATGACTGAATCGGCCTGTGTTCGAGCAGTAGTGTCTACTGTGCATGACTGCATCGGCCTGTGTTCGAGCAGTAGTGTCTACTGTGCATGACTGCATCGGCCTGTGTTCGGGCAGTAGTGTCTACTGTGCATGACTGCATCGGCCTGTGTTCGAGCAGTAGTGTCTACTTTGCATGACTGCATCGGCCTGTGTTCGAGCAGTAGTGTCTACTTTGCATGACTGCATCGGCCTGTGTTCGGGCAGTAGTGTCTACTGTGCATGACTACATCGGCCTGTGTTCGGGCAGTAGTGTCTACTGTGCATGACTGCATCGGCCTGTGTTCGAGCAGTAGTGTCTACTGTGCATGACTGCATCGGCCTGTGTTCGAGCAGTAGTGTCTACTGTGCATGACTGCATCGGCCTGTGTTCGGGCAGTAGTGTCTACTGTGCATGACTGCATCGGTCTGTGTTCGGGCAGTAGTGTCTACTGTGCATGACTACATCGGCCTGTGTTCGGGCAGTAGTGTCTACTGTGCATGACTGCATCGGCCTGTGTTCGGGCAGTAGTGTCTACTGTGCATGACTGCATCGGCCTGTGTTCGAGCAGTAGTGTCTACTTTGCATGACTGCATCGGCCTGTGTTCGAGCAGTAGTGTCTACTGTGCATGACTGCATCGGCCTGTGTTCGGGCAGTAGTGTCTACTGTGCATGACTGCATCAGCCTGTGTTCGAGCAGTAGTGTCTACTGTGCATGACTGCATCGGCCTGTGTTCGGGCAGTAGTGTCTACTGTGCATGACTGCATCGGCCTGTGTTTGAGCAGTAGTGTCTACTGTGCATGACTGCATCGGCCTGTGTTCGGGAAGTCTACTGTGCATGACTGCATCGGCCTGTGTTCGGGAAGTCTCTACTGCACATGACTGCATCGGCCTGTGTTCGGGTCTGCACCAGATTGGATATCTACTATGCCAGGAGGTAGTACAGAGAGAATAGTCAGACAGAGCCACAGGTCAGCACCAGATTGGATATCTACTATGTCAGGAGGTAGTACAGAGAGAATAGTCAGACAGAGACACAGGTCCGCACCAGATTGGATATCTACTATGTTAGGAGGTAGTACAGAGAGAATAGTCAGACAGAGCCACAGGTCCGCACCAGACTGGATATCTACTATGTCAGGAGGTAGTACAGAGAGAATAGTCAGACAGAGACACAGGTCAGCACCAGATTGGATATCTACTATGCCAGGAGGTAGTACAGAGAGAATAGTCAGACAGAGCCACAGGTCTGCACCAGATTGGATATCTACTATGCCAGGAGGTAGTACAGAGAGAATAGTCAGACAGAGCCACAGGTCCGCACCAGACTGGATATCTACTATGCCAGGAGGTAGTACAGAGAGAATAGTCAGACAGAGCCACCAGATTGGATGGTCAGACAAGCCGGGTTATACACAGGAGATCAGGAACAAACAACTTAGAACTGCACTGGACAACAACACCTCCCTCCCAGCTGCCCCGGAGAGCGTGTTCACGCTTCCCTTCGAGGGGGGTATTTATGTGGTCTAATATTACAACAAGCTCCTTTTACCATCCTACTGAGGTTGCAACAAAGAAGAAACATTCATATTCATCTGATATGACAGATTTTAGCTTGGAGTGCATTATATATTTCATTTCATAAACCCTCTTGTCATTGTATACATTAGAGATTATTTAAAATTGGATTTCTGATTGTGAATAAAACATATTTTTGTGATGCTGGAGGGATAAGCTATCTCCTAATGTTTTAACTCCTAATGTTCTAGAGGGGCATGCAATGCATTGAATAGCAATTTTTGCACATTCTCCTGAAAAACAAAAGGTTAAATCTGTAAATATTATCGCGAAAAGAACAAAGAAGCCGACTGTCACTTTAAACATGGTGCAAATCAGGAATGAGGTCCTTGTCGCTGTGTCTAAATCAGCTGTTACCTATGATTCACAGACCAGTGACTTATCTGACCTGATAGCATTTCACTTTCATTAAACATCACAAATTAGTGCTTGTGTCAGTGTGAAAAACAGAACTGGAGTCAAAACTACTGACTTATACCGATGGGGGGGACACTGGTACAACTGAGGAGTCAGATCAGATGCTTAATACTTCATAAGTTTACATGGAACAAAAAATAAATCACCATTTTTCAAACCCCAAAACTTTGTATTCCTTTCATGTGTGTGTTTATGTATGTATTTGTGTGTGTGTGTATGTGTGTGTGTGTATGTATGAGTATGTAGATGTGTGTGTGTATATATATGTGTGTGTTTATGTATGTGTATTTATGTTTCTGATCATGTGTGTGTATATGTAAGTTTCTGGGTGTGTGAGTTTTGTAGGTGTGCATTTATCTATGATTATGTGTGTGTTTGCGAGTGTGCGCGCATGTGTCTATATGTGTAAACTGTGTGCCTGTCAGTCTGTGCATGGTGCATGTCAACGTGTGTGTAAAGTGGATGTGTGTGTGTGTGTGTGTATGAGGTGTGTGTGTCATTGTGTAACATGTATATCAGTATATGTGTGGTATTTGTCAGCGTGTGTATATAGTGTAAATCAGTGTATGTGAGTGTTGTGTGTCAGTGTGTATGTGTGTGCGTGGTGTGTGTCAGTGTGTATGGTGAATGCCAGTGTGTTGGTGTGTGTGCGTGCGTGCTTGTGTGTCAGTGTGTATGTATGTGTGTGTGGTATGTGTCAGTGTGTATGTATGTGTGTGTGTGTGTGTGTGTGTATGTATGTGACAGTGTGTATGTATGTGTGTGTGTGTTTGAGTATGTATGCGTGTGTGTGAGTATGTATGTGTGTGGTATGTGTCAGTGTGTGTGTGTGTGTGTGTGTGTGTTAGTGTGTGTGTAGTGTGTCAGTTTGTATGGTGTAAATCAGTGTGTGAGTGGTGTGCGTCAGTGTCTAAGATGTATGTCTGTGTGTGTGTGTGTGTGTGTGTGTGTGTCAGTGTGTATGGTGTATGTCAGTGTATGTGTATGGTGTATGTCAGTGTGTGTCAATGTGTATGGTGTATGTCAGTGTGAGTGTCAGTGTGTATGGTCAGTGTGTATGTCAGTGTGTGTGTATGTCAGTGTGTATGGTGTGTGTGTGTGTCAGTGTGTATGGTGTATGTCAGTGTGTGTGTGTGTGTGTGTGTCAGTGTGTATGTCAGTGTGTGTGTGTGTGTGTGTATGTCAGTGTGTGCGTATGGTAGTGTGTGCAGTTGGTTAGCCATAGAATTGCACTGCTGTGTATGAAAACACTGAATGATAAATGAAGTTCCCGGTAGGTAACAGTCCTATTGTATAATGTCAGAATCCACCTCCACTAGTGTCTGTGTTACTCTTACTGAATGTAAATGTTACTAAAAACACATTCTAAAATATGCGCAACCATCAAGGTGCTGAAAATGTCACCATTAATCACTGAACTGTCAGGACGACGCAACTGAAATTGTCTTTTCTCTTCGTGGTGGTGACACAATCCGACCTTGTCTTGTAAGTGATGAACTGGGTTTACGTTTTTCATATTGTTATTTTTGGGTAGAAATTAAAGGAGAACAAACATTTCCTATTAGCACCCCCTAATTACCTTTCTATGTCCTGAGGGTCCTCTGCAGGTGGGGAATGATGAAGGCCTGGGGTGACTTGGCCTCCCCAAAACCCACAGTCAGATCCACTTTGATGAATGTGCTCATTTGCTAACGACTCACCAACAAAGAGGTCCACCTGCAGCATTTCACTAGGGACATCGTCCCTTTTACCAGGTGTTTGAGCTCAGTTTTTTTTTTTTTTTCCATTTTCTCAGTTGGGACACATTTACATTCACTTGTACACAACAATAACTTGACAAATTAAAGGGACAGTAATGTTTCAAAATAAATGCAGATCCGATTATTCTTTATAGTATTTGGGCCGTGTAGAGCATTATTATCCTTCTCTATGATGTGTAGTTCCAGAGTAATTGAATCATAAAGTGTCCCCCTCCCGCCCCTTTTACCTAGTGTAAAGCTGCACAAGACTGTCCGGATGGATCACAGCGAGGGACAATCTTCTGTTATCATAAGGAAAAAACTGCCTTCATCCTTCACGGGGGCAGGGTTTTCCTTATGATCACAGTAAGAAGATTGTCCCTTGTTGTGAACTGTCCGGTCAACAGACCAGATTCTACATCTGAGGGGAGGTGACTTACACTATGTAAAAGGTGAGGGCGTGGGATACTTTATCATTCAATTACTCTTGTACTACACATTGTAGAGAATGATAATACTGCTCTACATGACCCAAATACTATAAAGAATATTTGGAGCATTAAGTTTGAAACACTACTATCCTTTTAATCCTGATCACAGTGAAAGCTGATCATTGGTCACTGATAAGGAAAATTCCTCCCTAAAGGGACAGAGTAATTCAGGCACAAATGGTACTTTATTGTCTGCTTCTAGAATGACCATTGCCAGAACGTCACTGGTGTCTGTGAAGCACTTTCCCTGCCCTCAGGAGCATATTATTGATTATACAGCTGAGTACAGAGGAATCAGTGCTGAGTACAGAGGAATCAGTGCTGAGTACAGAGGAATCAGTGCTGACTACAGAGGAATCAATGCTGAGTACAGAGGAATCAGTGCTGAGTACAGAGGAATCAATGTTGAGTACAGAGGAATCAATGCTGAGTACAGAGGAATCAGTGCTGAGTACAGAGGAATCAATGATGAGTACAGAGGAATCAATGCTGAGTACAGAGGAATCAGTGCTGAGTAAAGAGGAATCAATGCTGAGTACAGAGGAATCAATAGTGAGTACAGAGGAATCAATGCTGAGTAAAGAGGAATCAGTGCTGAGTACAGAGGAATCAGTGCTGAGTACAGAGGAATCAATCCTGAGTACAGAGGAATCAGTGCTGAGTACAGAGGAATCAATAGTGAGTACAGAGGAATCAATGCTGAGTACAGAGGAATCAATGCTGAGTACAGAGGAATCAGTGCTGAGTACAGAGGAATCAATGCTGAGTACAGAGGACTCAAGGAATCAGTGCTGAGAACAGAGGAATCAGTGCTGAGTACAGAGGAATCAATGCTGAGTACAGAGGAATCAGTGCTGAGTACAGAGGAATCAATGCTGAATACAGAGGACTCAGTGCTGAGTACAGAGGAATCAATGCTGAGTACAGAGGAATCAAAGCTCAGTGCAGAGGAATCAATGTTGAGTACAGAGGAATCAGTTCTGAGTACAGAGGAATCAAAGCTGAGTACAGAGGAATCAGTGCTGAGTACAGAGGAATCAATGCTGAGTACAGAGGAATCAGTGCTGAGTACAGAGGAATCAGTGCTGGGTACAGAGGAATCAGTGATGAGTACAGAGGAATCAATACTGAGTACAGAGGAATCAATGCTGAGTACAGAGGAGTCAATGCTGAGTACAGAGGAATCAATGCTGAGTACAGAGGAATCAGTGCTGAGTACAGAGGAATCAGTGCTGAGTACAGAGGAATCAATGCTGAGTACAGAGGAATCAAAGCTGAGTACAGAGGAATCAATGTTGAGTACAGAGGAATCAGTTCTGAGTACAGAGGAATCAAAGCTGAGTACAGAGGAATCAGTGCTGAGTACAGAGGAATCAGTGCTGAGTACAGAGGAATCAATGCTGAGTACAGAGGAATCAGTGCTGAGTACAGAGGAATCAGTGCTGAGTACAGAGGAATCAATGCTGAGTACAGAGGAGTCAATGCTGAGTACAGAGGAATCAGTGCTGAGTACAGAGGAATCAGTGCTGAGTACAGAGGAATCAATGCTGAGTACAGAGGAATCAGTGATGAGTACAGATGAATCAATGCTGAGTACAGATGAATCAGTGCTGAGTACAGAGGAATCAATGCTGAGTACAGAGGAATCAGTGCTGAGTACAGAGGAATCAATGCTGAGTACAGAGGAATCAGTGCTGAGTACAGAGGAATCAGTGCTGAGTACAGAGGAATCAATGCTGAGTACAGAGGAATCAGTGCTGAGTACAGAGGAATCAGTGCTGAGTAGAGAGGAATCAATGCTGAGTAGAGAGGAATCAGTGCTGAGTACAGAGGAATCAATGCTGAGTACAGATGAATCAGTGCTGAGTACAGAGGAATCAGTGCTGAGTACAGAGGAATCAATGCTGAGTACAGAGGAATCAATGCTGAGTACAGAGGAATCAATGTTGAGTACAGAGGAATCATGCTGAGTACAGAGGAATCAATGCTGAGTACAGAGGAATCAATAGTGAGTACAGAGGAATCAGTGCTGAGTACAGAGGAATTAGTGCTGAGTAGACAGGAATCAATGCTGAGTACAGAGGAATCAATGCTGAGTACAGAGGAGTCAATGCAGAGTACAGAGGAATGAGTGCTGAGTAAGAGGAATCAATGCTGAGTACAGAGGAATCAGTGCTGAGTATAGAGGAATCAATGCTGAGTACAGAGGAATCAGTGCTGAGTACAGAGGAATCAATGCTGAGTACAGAGGAGTCAATGCTGAGTACAGAGGAATCAGTGCTGAGTACAGAGGAATCAGTGCTGAGTACAGAGAGTCAATGCTGAGTACAGAGGAATCAGTGCTGAGTACAGAGGAGTCAATGCTGAGTACAGAGGAATCAATGCTGAGTACAGAGGAATCAATGCTGAGTACAGAGGAATCAATGTTGAGTACAGAGGAATCAGTGCTGAGTACAGAGGAATCAATGCTGAGTACAGAGGAATCAGTGCTGAGTACAGAGGAATCAATGCTGAGTAGAGAGGAATCAGTGCTGAGTAGAGAGGAATCAGTGCTGAGTACAGAGGAATCAATGCTGAGTACAGAGGAATCAATAGTGAGTACAGAGGAATCAGTGCTGAGTACAGAGGAGTCAATGCTGAGTACAAGGGAATCAGTGCTGAGTACAGAGGAATCAATGCTGAGTACAGAGGAGTCAATGCAGAGTACAGAGGAATGAGTGCTGAGTAAGAGGAATCAATGCTGAGTACAGAGGAATCAGTGCTGAGTATAGAGGAATCAATGCTGAGTACAGAGGAATCAGTGCTGAGTACAGAGGAATCAATGCTGAGTACAGAGGAGTCAATGCTGAGTACAGAGGAATCAGTGCTGAGTACAGAGGAATCAGTGCTGAGTACAGAGGAGTAAATGCTGAGTACAGAGGAATCAGTGCTGAGTACAGAGGAGTAAATGCTGAGTACAGAGGAATCAGTGCTGAGTACAGAGGAGTCAATGCTGAGTACAGAGGAATCAATGCTGAGTACAGAGGAATCAATAGTGAGTACAGAGGAATCAGTGCTGAGTACAGAGGAATTAGTGCTGAGTAGAGAGGAATCAATGCTGAGTACAGAGGAATCAATGCTGAGTACAGAGGAGTCAATGCAGAGTACAGAGGAATGAGTGCTGAGTAAGAGGAATCAATGCTGAGTACAGAGGAATCAGTGCTGAGTATAGAGGAATCAATGCTGAGTACAGAGGAATCAGTGCTGAGTACAGAGGAATCAATGCTGAGTACAGAGGAGTCAATGCTGAGTACAGAGGAATCAGTGCTGAGTACAGAGGAATCAGTGCTGAGTACAGAGGAGTCAATGCTGAGTACAGAGGAATCAGTGCTGAGTACAGAGGAGTCAATGCTGAGTACAGAGGAATCAATGCTGAGTACAGAGGAATCAATGCTGAGTACAGAGGAATCAATGTTGAGTACAGAGGAATCAGTGCTGAGTACAGAGGAATCAATGCTGAGTACAGAGGAATCAGTGCTGAGTACAGAGGAATCAATGCTGAGTAGAGAGGAATCAGTGCTGAGTACAGAGGAATCAATGCTGAGTACAGAGGAATCAATGCTGAATAGAGAGGAATAAGTGCTGAGTACAGAGGAATCAATGCTGAGTACAGAGGAATCAATAGTGAGTACAGAGGAATCAGTGCTGAGTACAGAGGAGTCAATGCTGAGTACAGAGGAATTAGTGCTGAGTAGAGAGGAATCAATGCTGAGTACAAGGGAATCAGTGCTGAGTACAGAGGAATCAATGCTGAGTACAGAGGAGTCAATGCAGAGTACAGAGGAATGAGTGCTGAGTAAGAGGAATCAATGCTGAGTACAGAGGAATCAGTGCTGAGTATAGAGGAATCAATGCTGAGTACAGAGGAATCAGTGCTGAGTACAGAGGAATCAATGCTGAGTACAGAGGAGTCAATGCTGAGTACAGAGGAATCAGTGCTGAGTACAGAGGAATCAGTGCTGAGTACAGAGGAGTAAATGCTGAGTACAGAGGAATCAGTGCTGAGTACAGAGGAGTCAATGCTGAGTACAGAGGAATCAGTGCTGAGTACAGAGGAATCAATGCTGAGTACAGAGGAGTCAATGCTGAGTATAGAGGAATCAGTGCTGAGTACAGAGGAATCAGTGCTGAGTACAGAGGAGTCAATGCTGAGTACAGAGGAATCAGTGCTGAGTACAGAGGAATCAATGCTGAGTACAGAGGAGTCAATGCTGAGTACAGAGGAATCAGTGCTGAGTACAGAGGAATCAGTGCTGAGTACAGAGGAATCAATGATGAGTACAGAGGAATCAGTGCTGAGTACAGAGGAATCAATGCTGAGTACAGAGGAATCAGTGCTGAGTAGAGAGGAATCAATGCTGAGTAGAGAGGAATCAGTGCTGAGTACAGAGGAATCAATGCCGGGTACAGAGGAATCAGTGCTGAGTACAGAGGAGTCAATGCTGAATACAGAGGAGTCAGTGCTGAGTACAGAGGAATCAGTGCTGAGTAGAGAGGAATCAATGCTGAGTAGAGAGGAATCAGTGCTGAGTACAGAGGAATCAATGCCGGGTACAGTGGAATCAATGCCGGGTACAGAGGAATCAATGCTGAGTACAGAGGAATCAATGCTGAGTAGAGAGGAATCAGTGATGAGTACGGAGGAGTCAGTGCTGAGTACAGAGGAATCAATGCTGAGTACAGAGGAATCAATGCTGAGTACAGAGGAATCAGTGCTGAGTACAGAGGAATCAATGCTGAGTAGAGAGGAATCAATGCTGAGTACAGAGGAATCAGTGCTGAGTACAGAGGAATCAATGCTGAGTACAGAGGAATCAATGCTGAGTAGAGAGGAATCAGTGCTGAGTAGAGAGGAATCAGTGCTGAGTACAGAGGAATCAATGCTGAGTACAGAGGAGTCAATGCTGAGTACAGAGGAATCAGTGCTGAGTACAGAGGAATCAGTGCTGAGTACAGAGGAGTCAATGCTGAGTACAGAGGAATCAGTGCTGAGTACAGAGGAATCAATGCTGAGCACAGAGGAGTCAATGCTGAGTACCGAGGAATCAGTGCTGAGTACAGAGGAATCAGTGCTGAGTACAGAGGAATCAATGATGAGTACAGAGGAATCAGTGCTGAGTACAGAGGAATCAATGATGAGTACAGAGGAATCAATGCTGAGTACAGAGGAATCAGTGCTGAGTAGAGAGGAATCAATGCTGAGTAGAGAGGAATCAGTGCTGAGTACAGAGGAATCAATGCCGGGTACAGAGGAATCAGTGCTGAGTACAGAGGAGTCAATGCTGAATACAGAGGAGTCAGTGCTGAGTACAGAGGAATCAGTGCTGAGTACAGAGGAATCAATGCTGAGTAGAGAGGAATCAGTGCTGAGTACAGAGGAATCAATGCCGGGTACAGAGGAATCAATGCTGAGTACAGAGGAATCAATGCTGAGTAGAGAGGAATCAGTGATGAGTACGGAGGAGTCAGTGCTGAGTACAGAGGAATCAATGCTGAGTACAGAGGAATCAATGCTGAGTACAGAGGAATCAGTGCTGAGTACAGAGGAATCAATACTGAGTACAGAGGAATCGATGCTGAGTAGAGAGGAATCAATGCTGAGTACAGAGGAGTCAATGCTGAGTACAGATGAATCAGTGCTGAGTACAGAGGAATCAGTGCTGAGTACAGAGGAATCAATGCTGAGTACAGATGAGTCAATGCTGAGTACAGATGAATCAGTGCTGAGTACAGAGGAATCAGTGCTGAGTACAGAGGAATCAATTCTGAGTACAGAGGAATCAATGCTGAGTACAGAGGAATCAATGCTGAGTACAGAGGAATTAGTGCTGAGTAGAGAGGAATCAATGCTGAGTACAAGGGAATCAGTGCTGAGTACAGAGGAATCAATGCTGAGTACAGAGGAGTCAATGCAGAGTACAGAGGAATGAGTGCTGAGTAAGAGGAATCAATGCTGAGTACAGAGGAATCAGTGCTGAGTATAGAGGAATCAATGCTGAGTACAGAGGAATCAGTGCTGAGTACAGAGGAATCAATGCTGAGTACAGAGTCGTCAATGCTGAGTACAGAGGAATCAGTGCTGAGTACAGAGGAATCAGTGCTGAGTACAGAGGAGTCAATGCTGAGTACAGAGGAATCAGTGCTGAGTACAGAGGAGTCAATGCTGAGTACAGAGGAATCAGTGCTGAGTACAGAGGAATCAATGCTGAGTACAGAGGAGTCAATGCTGAGTATAGAGGAATCAGTGCTGAGTACAGAGGAATCAGTGCTGAGTACAGAGGAGTCAATGCTGAGTACAGAGGAATCAGTGCTGAGTACAGAGGAATCAATGCTGAGTACAGAGGAGTCAATGCTGAGTACAGAGGAATCAGTGCTGAGTACAGAGGAATCAATGATGAGTACAGAGGAATCAGTGCTGAGTACAGAGGAATCAATGATGAGTACAGAGGAATCAATGCTGAGTACAGAGGAATCAGTGCTGAGTAGAGAGGAATCAATGCTGAGTACAGAGGAATCAGTGCTGAGTACAGAGGAATCAATGCTGAGTACAGAGGAGTCAATGCTGAGTACAGAGGAATCAGTGCTGAGTACAGAGGAATCAGTGCTGAGTACAGAGGAGTCAATGCTGAGTACAGAGGAATCAGTGCTGAGTACAGAGGAGTCAATGCTGAGTACAGAGGAATCAGTGCTGAGTACAGAGGAATTAATGCTGAGTACAGAGGAGTCAATGCTGAGTATAGAGGAATCAGTGCTGAGTACAGAGGAATCAGTGCTGAGTACAGAGGAGTCAATGCTGAGTACAGAGGAATCAGTGCTGAGTACAGAGGAATCAATGCTGAGTACAGAGGAGTCAATGCTGAGTACAGAGGAATCAGTGCTGAGTACAGAGGAATCAGTGCTGAGTACAGAGGAATCAATGATGAGTACAGAGGAATCAGTGCTGAGTACAGAGGAATCAATGATGAGTACAGAGGAATCAATGCTGAGTACAGAGGAATCAGTGCTGAGTAGAGAGGAATCAATGCTGAGTAGAGAGGAATCAGTGCTGAGTACAGAGGAATCAATGCCGGGTACAGAGGAATCAGTGCTGAGTACAGAGGAGTCAATGCTGAATACAGAGGAGTCAGTGCTGAGTACAGAGGAATCAGTGCTGAGTACAGAGGAATCAATGCTGAGTAGAGAGGAATCAGTGCTGAGTACAGAGGAATCAATGCCGGGTACAGAGGAATCAATGCCGGGTACAGAGGAATCAATGCTGAGTACAGAGGAATCAGTGCTGAGTACAGAGGAATCAATACTGAGTACAGAGGAATCAATGCTGAGTAGAGAGGAATCAATGCTGAGTACAGAGGAATCAGTGCTGAGTACAGAGGAATCAATGCTGAGTACAGAGGAATCAATGCTGAGTACAGAGGAATCAATGCTGAGTAGAGAGGAATCAGTGCTGAGTACAGAGGAATCAGTGCTGAGTGCTGAGTACAGAGGAATCAATGCTGAGTACAGAGGAGTCAATGCTGAGTACAGAGGAATCAGTGCTGAGTACAGAGAAATCAGTGCTGAGTACAGAGGAGTCAATGCTGAGTACAGAGGAATCAGTGCTGAGTACAGAGGAATCAATGCTGAGTACAGAGGAGTCAATGCTGAGTACAGAGGAATCAGTGCTGAGTACAGAGGAATCAGTGCTGAGTACAGAGGAATCAATGATGAGTACAGAGGAATCAGTGCTGAGTACAGAGGAATCAATGATGAGTACAGAGGAATCAATGCTGAGTACAGAGGAATCAGTGCTGAGTAGAGAGGAATCAATGCTGAGTAGAGAGGAATCAGTGCTGAGTACAGAGGAATCAATGCCGGGTACAGAGGAATCAGTGCTGAGTACAGAGGAGTCAATGCTGAATACAGAGGAGTCAGTGCTGAGTACAGAGGAATCAGTGCTGAGTACAGAGGAATCAATGCTGAGTAGAGAGGAATCAGTGCTGAGTACAGAGGAATCAATGCCGGGTACAGAGGAATCAATGCCGGGTACAGAGGAATCAATGCTGAGTACAGAGGAATCAATGCTGAGTAGAGAGGAATCAGTGATGAGTACGGAGGAGTCAGTGCTGAGTACAGAGGAATCAATGCTGAGTACAGAGGAATCAATGCTGAGTACAGAGGAATCAGTGCTGAGTACAGAGGAATCAATACTGAGTACAGAGGAATCAATGCTGAGTAGAGAGGAATCAATGCTGAGTAGAGAGGAATCAGTGCTGAGTACAGAGGAATCAATGCTGAGTACAGAGGAATCAATGCTGAGTACAGAGGAATCAATGCTGAGTAGAGAGGAATCAGTGCTGAGTAGAGAGGAATCAGTGCTGAGTAGAGAGGAATCAATGCTGAGTACAGAGGAATCAATGCTGAGTAGAGAGGAATCAATGCTGAGTACAGAGGAATCAGTAATGAGTACAGAGGAATCAATGCTGAGTACAGAGGAATCAATACTGAGTACAGAGGAATCAATGCTGAGTAGAGAGGAATCAATGCTGAGTACAGATGAATCAATGCTGAGTAGAGAGGAATCAATGCTGAGTAGAGAGGAATCAGTGCTGAGTACAGAGGAATCAGTAATGAGTACAGAGGAATCAATGCTGAGTACAGAGGAATCAATACTGAGTACAGAGGAATCAATGCTGAGTAGAGAGGAATCAATGCTGAGTAGAGAGGAATCAATGCTGAGTACAGAGGAATCAGTGCTGAGTACAGAGGAATCAATGCTGAGTAGAGAGGAATCAGTGCTGAGTACAGAGGAATCAGTGCTGAGTACAGAGGAATCAGTGCTGAGTACAGAGGAATCAATGCTGAGTACAGAGGAATCAGTGCTGAGTACAGAGGAATCAATGCTGAATACAGAGGACTCAGTGCTGAGGGGTGTTACAGGGATAATAGTAGCTCTGTTACAGGTGCAGCACCGTTCCAAGTGTCTGAATGCGCACCCTGTGCTCGCTGATACTACTTTCCTTCCTCTTAACCCATTGAGTGCAAGAGAGTTCAGTAAAGAAAAGAAACGCATTGCTTTCCCCTCTGGTACTCAAAGGGTTAATTGTGTGTAATTCTGAGTCCAGGCACCTAATGGTGAGGTCAGTGCATGGTGTGTAAGAATATTTGAGAGACGTAGGGTATTTAAGTCTCATCTCGGTGCCCTGTGGACTCTGCGGTTCTGGTGTCCTTATTTACATAAAACACTGGGCTGTAGGGCACCCTAAGCATATGAGATTTTGGCATACTACAGGGGATGTATGTCGTATTAACCCTTTAGAGGCTATAAGGGTGTACAAGCATTACTTTGGCATTACTCTCCCATCTGGCCCTTTAATGGTTAATGACAATTACCCCCCACACACACACACACGTCCATTCTACTTTAAAAAAAACGTTGGTTTTGAAAACAGACATAAAGAAAGAGTGCAAACAACATTCCCACAGATGTTCTATGTGTAGAGATGTTACCAGCAATTTCTGTCAACATAAAAACAAACAATATTTAGTTCTGTGTCCTGCAATAACTATACAATGTCCCCATGGGCCAGGCATCCCGCCAGTAACTGTCATGTCCGCCCCCATGGACCTGACATCCTGCCAGTAACTGTCATGTCTCCCTCCATGGACCAGGCATCCTGCCAGTAACTGTCATGTCTGCCTCCATGGACCTGACATCCAGGATGGTCCGATTCTGTTCTCTCTTGAACCAAGACACAAGATCAATATTCACAGGCATAATGACAATCAAACATTCTTCCATGGATTGAAATTGTACCTTAAAGGGATAGTAATGGTGCAGTAAAATTTGAGCTCTGATTATTACTTACAAGTTTTTAAATATTTTGCACTATATACACTTCAACACACTTCTGTAGTTCAAGTGCTATTGAAGCTGAAAGTATCCCCTACCGCACCTTCTGGTCACCTCCCGTGGAATCCAGTTTTGGGACCGGACAGATGCAGCGAGGGACAATCTTCAGTCAGTAAGTAAAAGTAAAACCATTGACGAGGGAGGGCAGGACGTTCCTTATGCTTAATGAAGTTTGTCCCTTGCCACGCTCCATCCAGATCTGCATGAGAGGATCACTGATGTGGCCAATATCGATAGATATTGAACTACATTAATGAAAATAACTATATATAGCCCAGATGTTCAAAAAATTGTAAATCATTGCGCGATTACTATCCCTTTAAACCAATTTGAATCAAATTGTCCCAAAAAGTGCATTTGACTTTCTGCTGAATAGATCCACTTTTGCATCCTGCATACAGCCCAAAGCATTGTTTTAAAAATTTATTAGAACACATACTCCATTTGGGTGCTCCCTCATACCTGTCTTATAGTTGTGTTAACCCTTCGAGTGCCAGAGGAGTACGCAATGCATTGCATAAACCTCTGGCACTCAAAGGGTTAAAATCAAGTACTGATCAGCTGTCTCCCCCTATATTAGTGTTATATTAATGTGCTGATCAGCTGTCTCCCCCTATATTAGTGTTATATTAATGTGCTGATCAGCTGTCTCCCCCTATAGCAATGCAGTGATGTGCAATGTAAGGTGGTAGAGCCAATTGCACTAAATTTCCTAAAATTCCCATTCCTTTAAAATGAGCTTTTAACCTCTTGAATGTCAAAAGACTTATCTAGCTCTGAACGGGTTAAAAGCCCCAATTAAATGAAATGGGGTATTTCCTTTGCTCCTAATAATTCTGTGGCTTTGTTTCAGAATTCCTCCACTATTTCCTAGTACGCCAGCCCCTGTGTGTGTGTATAGAGCTGTGGAATGTGACGGCCTCTGTACTGCTCCTAACGTCACTGCTCAGACAGGTGTCAGTGGTATATAACGTCTCCTCCACTGTCTGAGCTCTGAACAGACACAAGATACAGGATTTACACACATGTACGAGGATCCCTGTATAAGGCAACTTTCCTGGCCTCGCTGACCTGGTTATTATATTCCTCACAACTGCACAGAAGTAAGTACTTTTACTATAGCTTTCTATATACAGACACGGAAAAATCTCAGTAACCCAGGAGCCCAGTCTTCTTATTTCTTCCTCCTAAATGATGGGGTGTATTTTACATACATTGATATACATAGACACTTCAGCTGTAACGCCTGCCTGGCAACCAAAAATTATCTTAGAGCTTAGAATCTTAAATTTTCAGTATTTTAGATAATCCCTGCTTTATTCTATAGAATGCAAACTTCACTTACTTACCTAGGTAGGAGTCCATCACACAGCAGTCAGGTGTATATATAATTACTGTGTGTAACAGAAGCACTTACCTAGGTAGGAGTCCATCACACAGCAGTCAGGTGTATCTATATAATTACTGTGTGTAACAGAAGCACTTACCTAGGTAGGAGTCCATCACACAGCAGTCATGTGTATCTATATAATTACTGTGTGTAACAGAAGTACTTACCTAGGTAGGAGTCCATCATACAGCAGTCAGATGTATCTATATAATTACTGTGTGTAACAGAAGCACTTACCTAGGTAGGAGTCCATCACACAGCAGTCAGGCGTATCTGTATCATTACTGTGTGTAACAGAAGTACTTACCTAGGTAGGAGTCCATCATACAGCAGTCAGATGTATCTATATAATTACTGTGTGTAACAGAAGCACTTACCTAGGTAGGAGTCCATCACACAGCAGTCAGGTGTATCTATATAATTACTGTGTGTAACAGAAGTACTTACCTAGGTAGGAGTCCATCATACAGCAGTCAGATGTATCTATATAATTACTGTGTGTAACAGAAGCACTTACCTAGGTAGGAGTCCATCACACAGCAGTCAGGCGTATCTGTATCATTACTGTGTGTAACAGAAGCACTTACCTAGGTAGGAGTCCATCACACAGCAGTCAGGTGTATGTATATAATTACTGTGTGTAACAGAAGCACTTACCTAGGTAGGAGTCCATCACACAACAGTCATGTGTATCTATATAATTACTGTGTGTAACAGAAGCACTTACCTAGGTAGGAGTCCATCACACAGCAGTCAGGTGTATGTATATAATTACTGTGTGTAACAGAAGCACTTACCTAGGTAGGAGTCCATCACACAGCAGTCATGTGTATCTATATAATTACTGTGTGTAACAGAAGCACTTACCTAGGTAGGAGTCCAACATACAGCAGTCAGGTGTATCTATATAATTACTGTGTGTAACAGAAGCGCTTACCTAGGTAGGAGTCCATCACACAGCAGTCAGGTGTATCTGTATAATTACTGTGTGTAACAGAAGCACTTACCTAGGTAGGAGTCCATCACACAGCAGTCAGGTGTATCTATATAATTACTGTGTGTAACAGAGGTACTTACCTAGGTAGGAGTCCATCATACAGCAGTCAGGTGTATCTATATAATTACTGTGTGTAACAGAAGCACTTACCTAGGTAGGAGTCCATCACACAGCAGTCAGGTGTAAGTATATAATTACTGCGTGTAACAGAAGCACTTACCTAGGTAGGAGTCCATCATACAGCAGTCAGGTGTATCTATATAATTACTGCGTGTAACAGAAGCACTTACCTAGGTAGGAGTCCATCACACAACAGTCAGGTGTATCTATATAATTACTGTGTGTAACAGAAGCACTTACCTAGGTAGGAGTCCATCACACAGCAGTCAGGTGTATCTATATAATTACTGTGTGTAACAGAAGTACTTACCTAGGTAGGAGTCCATCACACAGCAGTCAGGTGTATCTATATAATTACTGTGTGTAACAGAAGTACTTACCTAGGTAGGAGTCCATTATACAGAAGTCAGGTGTATCTATATAATTACTGTGTGTAACAGAAGCACTTACCTAGGTAGGAGTCCATCACACAGCAGTCAGGTCTATCTATATAATTACTGTGTGTAACATAAGTACTTACCTAGGTAGGAGTCCATCATACAGCAGTCAGGTGTATCTATATAATTACTGTGTGTAACAGAAGCACTTACCTAGGTAGGAGTCCATCACACAGCAGTCAGGTCTATCTATATAATTACTGTGTGTAACAGAAGCACTTACCTAGGTAGGAGTCCATCACACAGCAGTCAGGTGTATCTATATAATTACTGTGTGTAACAGAAGGACTTACCTAGGTAGGAGTCCATCATACAGCAGTCAGGTGTATCAATATAATTACTGTGTGTAACAGAAGCACTTACCTAGGTAGGGGTCAATCATACAGCAGTCAGGTGTATATCTATATAATTACTGTGTGTAACAGAAGCACTTACCTAGGTAGGAGTCCATCACACAGCAGTCAGGTGTATATCTATATAATTACTGTGTGTAACAGAAGTACTTACCTAGGTAGGAGTCCATCATACAGCAGTCAGGTGTATCAATATAATTACTGTGTGTAACAGAAGCACTTACCTAGGTAGGAGTCCATCACACAGCAGTCAGGTGTATCTATATAATTACTGTGTGTAACAGAAGCACTTACCTAGGTAGGAGTCCATCATACAGCAGTCAGGTGTATCTATATAATTACTGTGTGTAACAGAAGCACTTACCTAGGTAGGACTCCATCACACAGCAGTCAGGTGTATCTATATAATTACTGTGTGTAACAGAAGCACTTACCTAGGTAGGAGTCCATCACACAGCAGTCAGGTGTATCTATATAATTACTGTGTGTAACAGAGGTACTTACCTAGGTAGGAGTCCATCACACAGCAGTCAGGCATATCTATATCATTACTGTGTGTAACAGAGGTACTTACCTAGGTAGGAGTCCATCAGACAGCAGTCATGTGTATCTATATAATTACTGTGTGTAACAGAAGCACTTACCTAGGTAGGAGTCCATCACACAGCAGTCAGGTGTATCTGTATAATTACTGTGTGTAACAGAAGTACTTACCTAGGTAGGAGTCCATCACACAGCAGTCAGGTGTATATCTATATAATTACTGTGTGTAACAGAAGCACTTACCTAGGTAGGTGTCCATCATACAGCAGTCAGATGTATCTATATAATTACTGTGTGTAACAGAAGTACTTACCTAGGTAGGAGTCCATCATACAGCAGTCAGGCGTATCTATATAATTACTGTGTGTAACAGAAGCACTTACCTAGGTAGGAGTACATCACACAGCAGTCAGGTGTATCTATATAATTACTGTTTGTAACAGAAGCACTTACCTAGGTAGGAGTCCATCACACAGCAGTCAGGTATATATCTATATAATTACTGTGTGTAACAGAAGCACTTACCTAGGTAGGAGTCCATCGTACAGCAGTCAGGTGTATCTATATATAATTACTGTGTGTAACAGAAGTACTTACCTAGGTAGGAGTCCATCATACAGTAGTCAGGTGTATCTATATAATTACTGTGTGTAACAGAAGCACTTACCTAGGTAGGAGTCCATCATACAGCAGTCAGGGGTATCTATATAATTACTGTGCGTAACAGAAGTACTTACCTAGGTAGGAGTCCATCATACAGTAGTCAGGCGTATCTATATAATTACTGTGTGTAACAGAAGCACTTACCTAGATAGGAGTCCATCGTACAGCAGTCAGGCGTATGTATATAAGCACTTACCTAGATAGGAGTCAATCGTACAGCAGTCAGGCGTATGTATATAATTACTGTGTGTAACAGAAGCACTTACCTAGGTAGGAGTCCATCACACAGCAGTCAGGTGTAAGTATATAATTACTGCGTGTAACAGAAGCACTTACCTAGGTAGAAGTCCATCACACAGCAGTCAGGTGTAACTGTATAATTACTGCGTGTAACAGAAGCACTTACCTAGGTAGGAGTCCATCACACAGCAGTCAGGTGTATCTGTATAATTACTGTGTGTGTAACAGAAGCACTTACCTAGGTAGGAGTCCATCAAACAGCAGTCAGGTGTATCTATATAATTACTGTGTGTAACAGAAGTACTTACCTAGGTAGGAGTCCATCACACAGCAGTCAGGCATATCAATATAATTACTGTGTGTAACAGAAGCACTTACTTAGGTAGGAGTTCATCGTACAGCAGTCAGGTGTTTCTATATAATTACTGTGTGTAACAGAAGCACTTACCTAAGTAGGAGTCCATCACACAGCAGTCAGGCGTATCAATATAATTACTGTGTGTAACAGAAGCACTTACCTGAGATCAGCACCACTACATACCTCCCAATTGTCCTTCTTTTAGACCCAAATCCCTCTGCCCCTCTTTCCCACCATGATGTCCCTCTGTTTAGGAGATCAGACTGTGTGGTGTGTATATAAGTGTATCACCCTGGTGTCCCTGTGTTTAGGAGATCAGACTGTGTGGTGTGTATATAAGTGTATCACCCTGGTGTCCCTGTGTTTAGGAGATCAGATTGTGTAGTGTGTATATAAGTGTATCACCCTGATGTCCCTGTGTTTAGGAGATCAGACTGTGTGATGTGTATATAAGTGTATCACCCTGGTGTCCCTGTGTTTAGGAGATCAGACTGTGTGCTGTGTATAGAAGTGTATCACCTTGGTGTCCATGTGTTTAGGAGATCAGACTGTGTGGTGTGAATAGAAGTGTATCACCCTGGTGTCCCTGTGTTTAGGAGATCAGACTGTGTGGTGTGTAAAGAAGTGTATCACCCTGGTGTCCCTGTGTTTAGGAGATCAGACTGTGTGGTGTATATATAAGTGTATCACCCCGGTGTCCCTGTGTTTAGGAGATCAGACTGTGTGGTGTGTATAGAAGTGTATCACCCTGGTGTCCCTGTGTTTAGGAGATCAGACTGTGTGGTGTGTATATAAGTGTATCACCCTGCTGTCCCTGTGTTTAGGAGATCAGACTGTGTGGTGTGTATAGAAGTGTATCACCCTGGTGTCCTGTGTTTAGGAGATCAGACTGTGTGGTGTGTATATAAGCATATCACCCTGGTGTCCCTGTGTTTAGGAGATCAGACTGTATGGTGTGTATAGAAGTGTATCTCCCTGGTGTCCCTGTGTTTAGGAGATCAGACTGTGTGGTGTGTATATAAGTGTATCACCCTGGTGTCCCTGTGTTTAGGAGATCAGACTGTGTGGTGTGTATAGAAGTGTATCACCCCGGTGTCCCTGTGTTTAGGAGATCAGACTGTGTGGTGTGTAAAGAAGTGTATCACCCTGGTGTCCCTGTGTTTAGGAGATCAGACTGTGTGGTGTGTATAGAAGTGTATCACCCTGGTGTCCCTGTGTTTAGGAGATCAGACTGTGTGGTGTGTATATAAGTGTATCACCCTGGTGTCCTGTGTTTAGGAGATCAGACTGTGTGGTGTGTATATAAGCATATCACCCTGGTGTCCCTGTGTTTAGGAGATCAGACTGTATGGTGTGTATAGAAGTGTATCTCCCTGGTGTCCCTGTGTTTAGGAGATCAGACTGTGTGGTGTGTATAGAAGTGTATCACTCTGGTTTCCCTGTGTTTAGGAGATCTGACTGTGTGGTGTGTAAAGAAGTGTATCACCCTGGTGTCCCTGTGTTTAGGAGATCAGACTGTGTGGTGTATATATAAGTGTATCACCCTGGTGTCCCTGTGTTTAGGAGATCAGACTGTGTGGTGTGTATAGAAGTGTATCACCCTGGTATCCCTGTGTTTAGGAGATCAGACTGAGTGGTGTGTATATAAGTGTATCACCCTGGTGTCCCTGTGTTTAGGAGATCAGACTGTGTGGTGTGTATATAAGTGTATCACCCTGGTATTCCTGTGTTTAGGAGATCAGACTGTGTGATGTGTATATAAGTGTATCACCCTGGTGTCCCTGTGTTTAGGAGATCAGACTGTGTGGTGTGTATATAAGTGTATCACCCTGGTGTCCCTGTGTTTAGGAGATCAGACTGTGTGGTGTGTATATAAGTGTATCACCCTGGTGTCCCTGTGTTTAGGAGATCAGACTGTGTGGTGTGCATATAAGTGTATCACCCTGGTGTCCCTGTGTTTAGGAGATCAGACTGTCTGGTGTGTATATAAGTATATCACCCTGCTGTCCCTGTGTTTAGGAGATCAGACTGTGTGGTGTGTATAGAAGTGTATCACCCTGGTGCCCCTGTGTTTAGGAGATCAGACTGTGTGGTGTGTATATAAGCATATCACCCTGGTGTCCATGTGTTTAGGAGATCAGACTGTATGGTGTGTATAGAAGTGTATCTCCCTGGTGTCCCTGTGTTTAGGTGATCAGACTGTGTGGTGTGTATATAAGTGTATCATATTGCTCCACAGCAATAAAACTCATATTAATCTTCATTACATGGGTTTATAAATTAGTCTGTGTAAATAAAATACTTTGGTCTTGTTAGAAGTCATTTATTAGGTTACACAAGGAGGTATCAATAGGTCATGAAATAGCCTAAAAATTATTGGTAATGCCCCTCCCACCAGCCTCGCCCACAGCAACACCCCTTAAAACACAAGTGTCCCTCTTTGGCAATTTGAAATGTTGGGAGTTATGCCACTAGTCCTCAAACTAGCAGCAAGGCCTGGGATTTAACAATGCGGTAGATAAAGAGTTAAAATATTTCCTTTTATTGCATAAATAGAGTGAAGTTTAGGATTTAACACTGTGCTTCGTTCAATTCTCGCATGCAAAGAGTTAAACTTGTCCTATTGTATCAAAGAGACTGAAAGGGAAGGACCCCCCTCCAGAGGTTCAGTTCTGCCAGTAAAGGGTGCGATTCTGTATCAAATCATCTTCACCGTAAGCAACATGCAAATTCTAATTGGTTAAAATGTGGCTTTTAACCTCTTGAATGCTGTTTGTGGTGGGGGGAGTAACCATGTATTGGAGACCTCTCTGTTACTGAGTTAAAAATTCTAATTGCAATCAACAGGAGTACATTTATCTCCTGTGGTGCAGTCGGTTTGCTCCAGAATTGCACCTTTGAGATACAAATGATTAGTCTATAATAATGCAGAATTTGATGGCCCTGCTCTGACCCCAATTAAGACCCTCATTTGTACTAATTGTTCCTTCCAGCGATCACTGAAGAAGACGATGTGTCACTTGAAGCTGTCGGTTCTCTTCTTTGTCCTCTCCGTGACTCTAAGCTCCAGGGAAGCCGCACCGATACACAGGTGTGTGGTCTGGCCCTTTAAGGCAGGTTCTTATAAACTCTATTATCTGCAAAGCATTTGATTACGGTCACAAAAACTGGATTATCTGTGAAAAAAATTAAAAACATTAATTTTTCACAAGGGTTAATGTACTAATAAGATGATGCCCTATAATTAGGGTTGGGGGGCACAGTGTGTGGATATTTCAGGATAGCAGGTTCCACTTCCCTTTGTTTAATATTATATGTACTAACGTGATCATACGCTCTACTACATACCCTGCAGTGCAGACGCTGGAGGAGTGTGTGTCGGTATGTACTAATGTGATCATACGCTCTAGTACATACCCTGCAGTGCAGACGCTGGAGGAGTGTGTGTCAGTATGTACTAATGTGATCATACTCTCTAGTACATACCCTGCAGTGCAGACGCTGGAGGAGTGTGTGTCGGTATGTACTAATGTGATCATACGCTCTAGTACATACCCTGCAGTGCAGACGCTGGAGGAGTGTGTGTCAGTATGTACTAATGTGATCATACATTCTAGTACATACTCTGCAGTGCAGACGCTGGAGGAGTGTGTGTCGGTATGTACTAATGTGATCATATGCTCTAGTACATACCCTACAGTGCAGACGCTGGAGGAGTGTGTGTAGGTATGTACTAATGTGATCATACGCTCTAGTACATACCCTGCAGTGCAGACGCTGGAGGAGTGTGTGTCAGTATGTACTAATGTGATCATACGCTCTAGTAAATACCCTGCAGTGCAGACGCTGGAGGAGTGTGTGTCAGTATGTACTAATGTGATCATACGCTCTAGAACATACCCTGCAGTGCAGACGCTGGAGGAGTGTGTGTCGGTATGTACTAATGTGATCATACGCTCTAGTACATACCCTGCAGTGCAGACGCTGGAGGAGTGTGTGTCGGTATGTACTAATGTGATCATACGCTCTAGTACATACCCTACAGTGCAGGCGCTGGGGGAGTGTGTGTCGGTATGTACTAATGTGATCATACACTCTAGTACATACTCTGCAGGACAGCCGCTGCAGGAGTTTGTGTCGGTATGTACTAATGTGATCATATGCTCTAGTACATACCCTGCAGTGCAGATGCTGGAGGAGTGTGTGTAGGTATGTACTAATGTGATCATACGCTCTAGTACATACCCTGCAGTGCAGGCGCTGGAGGAGTGTGTGTCGGTATGTACTAATGTGATCATACGCTCTAGTACATACCCTGCAGTGCAGGCGCTGGAGGAGTGTGTGTCAGTATGTACTAATGTGATCATACGCTCTAGTACATACCCTGCAGTGCAGGCGCTGGAGGAGTGTGTGTCGGTATGTACTAATGTGATCATACGCTCTAGTACATACACTGCAGTGCAGATGCTGGAGGAGTGTGTGTACTGTTATGTACTAATGTGATCATACGCTCTAGTACATACCCTGCTGTGCAGACGCTGGAGGAGTGTGTGTTGGTATGTACTAATGTGATCATACGCTCTAGTACATACCCTGCTGTGCAGACGCTGGAGGAGTGTGTGTCGGTATGTACTAATGTGATCATACGCTCTAGTACTTACCCTGCAGTGCAGACACTGGAGGAGTGTGTGTCGGTATGTACTAATGTGATCATACGCTCTAGTACAACCCTGCAGTGCAGTCACTGGAGGAGTGTGTGTCGGTATGTACTAACGTGATCATACGCTCTAGTACATACCCTGCAGTGCAGACGCTGGAGGAGTGTGTGTCGGTAAGTACTAACGTGATCATACGCTCTAGTACATACCCTGCAGTGCAGACGCTGGAGGAGTGTGTGTCGGTATGTACTAACGTGATCATACGCTCTAGTACATACCCTGCAGTGCAGTCGCTGAAGGAGTGTCTGTTGGTATGTACTAATGTGATCATACACTCTAGTACATACCCTGCAGTGCAGACACTGGAGGAGTGTGTGTTGGTATGTACTAATGTGATCATACCCTGCAGTGCAGGTGCTGTAGGAGTGTTTGTGCAGGTATGTACTAATGTGATCATACGCTCTAGTACATACCCTTCAGTGCAGATGCTGGAGGAGTGTGTCGGTATGTACTAATGTGATCATACACTCTAGTACATACCCTGCAGTGCAGATGCTGGAGGAGTGTGTGTCGGTATGTACTAATGTGATCATACGCTCTAGTACATACCCTGCAGTACAGACGCTGGATGAGTGTGTGTCGGTATGTACTAATGTGATCATACGCTCTAGTACATACCCTGCAGTGCAGACGCTGGAGGAGTGTGTGTCGGTATGTACTAATGTGATCATACGCTCTAGTACATACCGTGCAGTGCAGACGCTGGAGGAGTGTGTGTCAGTATGTACTAATGTGATCATACGCTCTAGTACATACCCTGCAGTGCAGACGCTGGAGGAGTGTGTGTCAGTATGTACTAATGTGATCATACTCTCTAGTACATACCCTGCTGTGCAGACGCTGGAGGAGTGTGTGTCGGTATGTACTAATGTGATCATACGCTCTAGTACATACCCTGCAGTGCAGGCGCTGGAGGAGTGTGTGTCGGTATGTAGTAATGTGATCATACACTCTAGTACATACTCTGCAGGACAGCCGCTGGAGGAGTTTGTGTCGGTATGTACTAATGTGATCATACGCTCTAGTACATACCCTGCAGTGCAGACGCTGGAGGAGTGTTTGTGTCGGTATGTACTAATGTGATCATATGCTCTAGTACATACCCTGCAGTGCAGACGCTGGAGGAGCGTGTATCAGTATGTACTAATGTGATCATACGCTCTAGTACATACCCTGCAGTGCAGGCGCTGGAGGAGTGTGTGTCGGTATGTACTAATGTGATCATACGCTCTAGTACATACCCTGCAGTGCAGATGCTGGAGGAGTGTGTGTCGGTATGTACTAACGTGATCATACGCTCTAGTACATACCCTGCAGTGCAGGCGCTGGAGGAGTGTGTGTCGGTATGTACTAATGTGATCATACGCTCTAGTACATACACTGCAGTGCAGATGCTGGAGGACTGTGTGTACTGTTATGTACTAATGTGATCATACGCTCTAGTACATACCCTGCAGTACAGACGCTGGATGAGTGTGTGTCGGTATGTACTAATGTGATCATACGCTCTAGTACATACCCTGCAGTGCAGACGCTGGAGGAGTGTGTGTCGGTATGTACTAATGTGATCATACGCTCTAGTACATACCCTGCAGTGCAGACGCTGGAGGAGTGTGTGTCAGTATGTACTAATGTGATCATACGCTCTAGTACATACCCTGCAGTGCAGACGCTGGAGGAGTGTGTGTGTCGGTATGTACTAATGTGATCATACGCTCTAGTACATACCCTGCTGTGCAGACGCTGGAGGAGTGTGTGTCGGTATGTACTAATGTGATCATACGCTCTAGTACATACCCTGCAGTGCAGGCGCTGGAGGAGTGTGTGTCGGTATGTACTAATGTGATCATACACTCTAGTACATACTCTGCAGGACAGCCGCTGGAGGAGTTTGTGTCGGTATGTACTAATGTGATCATACGCTCTAGTACATACCCTGCAGTACAGACGCTGGAGGAGTGTGTGTCGGTATGTACTAATGTGATCATATGCTATAGTACATACCCTGCAGTGCAGGCGCTGGAGGAGTGTGTATGTCGGTATGTACTAATGTGATCATACGCTCTAGTACATACCCTGCAGTGCAGATGCTGGAGGAGTGTGTGTCGGTATGTACTAATGTGATCATATGCTCTAGTACGTACCCTGCAGTGCAGGCGCTGGAGGAGTGTGTATGTCGGTATGTACTAATGTGATCATACGCTCTAGTACATACCCTGCAGTGCAGATGCTGGAGGAGTGTGTGTCGGTATGTACTAATGTGATCATGCGCTCTAGTACATACCCTGCAGTGCAGGCGCTGGAGGAGTGTGTATGTTGGTATGTACTAATGTGATCATACGCTCTAGTACATACCCTGCAGTGCAGGTGCTGGAGGAGTGTGTTGGTATGTACTAAGGTGATCATACGCTCTAGTACATACCCTGCAGTCCAGGCGCTGGAGGAGTGTGTATGTCGGTATGTACTAATGTGATCATACGCTCTAGTACATACCCTGCAGTGCAGATGCTGGAGGAGTGTGTGTCGGTATGTACTAATGTGATCATACGCTCTAGTACATACCCTGCAGTTCAGGCGCTGGAGGAGTGTGTATGTCGGTATGTACTAATGTGATCATACGCTCTAGTACATACCCTGCAGTGCAGGTGCTGGAGGAGTGTGTTGGTATGTACTAATGTGATCATACGCTCTAGTACATACCCTGCAGTGCAGACGCTGGAGGAGTGTGTGTCAGTATGTAGTAATGTGATCATACTCTCTAGTACATACCCTGCAGTGCAGACGCTGGAGGAGTGTGTGTCGGTATGTACTAATGTGATCATACGCTCTAGTACATACCCTGCTGTGCAGACGCTGGAGGAGTGTGTGTCGGTATGTACTAATGTGATCATACGCTCTAGTACATACCCTGCAGTGCAGGTGCTGGAGAAGTGTGTTGGTATGTACTAATGTGATCATACGCTCTAGTACATACCCTGCAGTGCAGGCGCTGGAGGAGTGTGTATGTCGGTATGTACTAATGTGATCATACGCTCTAGTACATACCCTGCAGTGCAGATGCTGGAGGAGTGTGTGTCGGTATGTACTAATGTGATCATACGCTCTAGTACATACTCTGCAGTGCAGGCGCTGGAGGAGTGTGTTTGTCGGTATGTACTAATGTGATCATACGCTCTAGTACATACCCTGCAGTGCAGGTGCTGGAGGAGTGTGTTGGTATGTACTAATGTGATCATACGCTCTAGTACATACCCTGCAGTGCAGACGATGGAGGAGTGTGTGTCGGTATGTACTAATGTGATCATACTCTGTAGTACATACCCTGCAGTGCAGACGCTGGAGGAGTGTGTGTCGGTATGTATTAATGTGATCATACGCTCTAGTACATACCCTGCAGTGCAGCCGCTGGAGGAGTGTGTGTCGGTATGTACTAATGTGATCATACGCTCTAGTACATACCCTGTAGTGCAGACGCTGGAGGAGTGTGTGTCGGTATGTACTAATGTGATCATACGCTCTAGTACATACCCTGCAGTGCAGACGCTGGAGGAGTGTGTGTCGGTATGTACTAATGTGAATATACGCTCTAGTACATACCCTGTAGTGCAGACGCTGGAGGAGTGTGTGTCAGTATGTACTAATGTGATCATACGCTCTAGTACATACCCTGCAGTGCAGACGCTGGAGGAGTGTGTGTCGGTATGTACTAATGTGACAATACGCTCTAGTACATACCCTGCAGTGCAGACGCTGGAGGAGTGTGTGTCGGTATGTACTAATGTGATCATACGCTCTAGTACATACCCTGCATTGCAGACGCTGGAGGAGTGTGTGTCGGTATGTACTAACGTGATCATACGCTCTAATACATACCCTGCAGTGCAGACGCTGGAGGAGTGTGTGTCGGTATGTACTAACGTGATCATACGCTCTAGTACATACCCTGCAGTGCAGACACTGGAGGAGTGTGTGTCGGTATGTACTAATGTGATCATACACTCTAGTACATACCCTGCAGTGTAGACACTGGAGGAGTGTATGTTGGTATGTACTAACGTGATCATATGCTCTAGTACATACCCTGAAGTGCAGTCGCTGAAGGAGTGTCTGTTGGTATGTACTAATGTGATCATGCACTCTAGTACATACCCTGCAGTGCAGACACTGGAGGAGTGTGTGTTGGTATGTACTAACGTGATCATACGCTCTAGTAAATACCCTGCAGTGCAGTCGCTGAAGGAGTGTCTGTTGGTATGTACTAATGTGATCATACACTCTAGTACATACCCTGCAGTGCAGACACTGGAGGAGTGTGTGTTGGTATGTACTAATGTGATCATACACTGCATTGCAGACGCTGGAGGAGTGTGTGTCAGTATGTACTAATGTGATCATACGCTCTAGTACATACCCTGCAGTGCAGTCGCTGAAGGAGTGTCTGTTGGTATGTACTAATGTGATCATACGCTCTAGTACATACCCTTCAGTGCAGATGCTGGAGGAGTGTGTCGGTATGTACTAATGTGATCATACACTCTAGTACATACCCTGCAGTGCAGACGCTGGAGGAGTGTGTGTCGGTATGTACTAATGTGATCATACGCTCTAGTACATACCCTGCAGTACAGACGCTGGAGGAGTGTGTGTCGGTATGTACTAATGTGATCATACGCTCTAGTACATACCCTACGGTGCAGACGCTAGAGGAGTGTGTGTTGGTATGTATTAATGAGATCATACGCTCTAGTATATACCCTGCAGTGCAGACGCTGGAGGAGTGTGTGTCGGTATGTACTAATGTGATCATACACTCTAGTACATACCCTGCAGTACAGACGCTGGAGGAGTGTCTGTTGGTATGTGCTAATCTGATCATATGCTCTAGTACATACCCTGCAGTGCAGTCGCTGAAGGGGTGTGTGTTGGTATGTACTAATGTGATCATACACTACAGTGCAGGTGCTGTAGGAGTGTGTGTGCAGGTATGTACTAATGTGATCATACGCTCTAGTACATACCCTGCAGTGCAGACGCTGGAGGAGTGTGTCGGTATGTACTAATGTGATCATACGCTCTAGTACATACCCTGCAGTGCAGACGCTGGAGGAGTGTGTGTCGGTATGTACTAATGTGATCATACGCTCTAGTACATACCCTGCAGTACAGACGCTGGATGAGTGTGTGTCGGTATGTACTAATGTGATTATACGCTCTAGTACATACCCTGCAGTACAGACGCTGGAGGAGTGTGTGTCGGTATGTACTAATGTGATCATACGCTGTAGTACATACCCTGCAGTGCAGACGCTGGAGGAGTGTGTGTCGGTATGTACTAATGTGATCATACGCTCTACTACATACCCTGCAGTGCAGACGCTGGAGGAGTGTGTGTCGGTATGTACTAATGTGATCATACGCTCTAGTACATACCCTGCAGTGCAGACGCTGGAGGAGTGTGTGTCGGTATGTACTAATGTGATCATACGCTCTAGTACATACCCTGCAGTGCAGACGCTGGAGGAGTGTGTGTGTCGGTATGTACTAATGTGATCATACGCTCTAGTACATACCCTGCAGTGAAGACGCTGGAGGAGTGTGTGTCGGTATGTACTAATGTGATCATACGCTCTAGTACATACCCTGCAGTACAGACGCTGGAGGAGTGTGTGTCGGTATGTACTAATGTGATCATACGCTCTAGTACATACCCTGCAGTGCAGACGCTGGAGGAGTGTGTGTCGGTATGTACTATTCTGATCATACGCTGTAGTACATACCCTGCAGTGCAGGCGTTGGAGGAGTGTGTTGGTATGTACTAATGTGATCATACGCTCTAGTACATACCCTGCAGTGCAGACGCTGGAGGAGTGTGTGTGTCGGTATGTACTAATGTGATCATACGCTCTAGTACATACCCTGCAGTGCAGACGCTGGAGGAGTGTGTGTCGGTATGTACTAATGTGATCATACGCTCTAGTACATACCCTGCAGTGCAGACGCTGGAGGAGTATGTGTCGGTATGTACTAATGTGATCATACGCTCTAGTACATACCCTGCAGTGCAGACGCTGGAGGAGTGTGTGTCGGTATGTACTAATGTGATCATACGCTCTAGTACATATCCTGCAGTGCACACGCTGGAGGAGTGTGTGTCGGTATGTACTAATGTGATCATACGCTCTAGTACATACCCTGCAGTGCAGACGCTGGAGGAGTGTGTGTCGGTATGTACTAATGTGATCATACGCTCTAGTACATACCCTGCAGTGCAGACGCTGGAGGAGTGTGTGTCGGTATGTACTAATGTGATCATACGCTCTAGTACATACCCTGCAGTGCAGACGCTGGAGGAGTGTGTGTCGGTATGTACTAATGTGATCATACGCTCTAGTACATACCCTGCAGTGCAGATGCTGGAGGAGTGTGTGTCGGTATGTACTAATGTGATCATACGCTCTAGTACATACCCTGCAGTGCAGACGCTGGAGGAGTGTGTGTCGGTATGTACTAATGTGATCATACACTCTAGTACATACCCTGCATTGCAGGCGCTGGAGGAGAGTGTGTGTGCTGAAAAGATATTTGGATTTCTGGACCCCTGACACATAGAATCATACTTACATTCACTGACATGATATCCATTTGTAAAGGAACCCAGACACCTAGAACTCATCTGGGCTTATATAAATTGACACCTAGAACCCTAACATCTAGAACGTATCTGGGCTTATATACATTTAAAGGAACCGTGACACCTAGAATTAATCTGGGCTTATATACATTAATACCTCGAACTGATCCAGGCTTATATAAATTAACACCTAGAACTGATATGGGCTTATATACTTTTAAAGGAACAGTGACACCTATAACCGATCTAAGCTTATAGACATTAACACCTAGAATTGATATGGGTTTATATAAATTAACACGTTAAACTGATCTGGACTTATAGATATTAACACCTAGAACCGATCTGGGCTTATATTCATTAACACCTAGAACTGAACTGGGCATACAAAATGATCTGGGCTTATATACATAACACTTAGAACTAACCCGGGCTTATATATATATATATATATATATATATATATATATATAGTAGAGTGGAGATTGTATGGTTTTTTATATATATATATATATATATATATATATATATAAAACCTAGAACTGATCTGGGCTTATAGACATTAACACCTAGAACTGATTAATTTAAGGGAACACTAACATATAAAACGATCTGTACCAATTCTCTGTTTGTTTCTTGAGAACTAAAATCCAATGTTATAAAGGATCTGAGGGAGCAGCCATTCCTGCTGTTCTGGGGCTCCCAATAACACAGCAATCTGAAGTGCAGGATTGTCTGTAAATGGGTTGAGATAACATTACAGCCTTTTTAATGAAATAGATGCTCTCTAACAGGACAATATAACATGAATAATTCATTTATACAGTTGCTAGCTGTAAGGACAGGATATTTAATGTTATATAAACCTATTTTGTTGGTTTGATGTGAGTGATCTTTTAACCCTTTGAGTGCCAGAGAGGTATCCAACGAGTTGTGTTGTAATGTGTTACACACCTCTCTGGCACTCAGTAGGTTAACCCCTAACACTCTGAGTGTCAGACGGGTACGCAATACATTAAAAGTTCATTGTGAGGAACCATTACACACAGAAGTGAGTGTGAGTTTTATCACTCGTCCTTTGGTGGTGAATATACACAATCCTTAGTCCCTGCGCCTGTCTGACGTCCATTCACTAAGAGACATACCGCAGAGCTCCTCCCATTACTGCTGATTGGGTGGAAAATGGGGACGTTTGTGGGCATTTCTGGGGATAAATGCACGGCTTGTGTAATGCTATGTACTAAACAAGACGTAGAGGACATGGGTGAGTGTGTGCCATTTCCTGGTCCATTTTATGGATGGGTCTCATTACGTGTCGGTGTGAATAGTCTGGTACTAGGACTCCCTGCGCGCCGGTGTGTACAGTCTGGTACTAGGGCTCCCTGCGCGCCGGTGTGTACAGTCTGGTACTAGGGCTCCCTCCGCGCCGGTGTGAATAGTCTGATACTAGGACTCCCTGCGCGCCGGTGTGTACAGTCTGGTACTAGGGCTCCCTGCGCGCCGGTGTGTACAGTCTGGTACTAGGGCTCCCTGCGCGCCGGTGTGAATAGTCTGATACTAGGACTCCCTGCGCGCCGGTGTGAATAGTCTGATACTAGGTCTCCCTGTGTGCCGGTGTGAATAGTCTGGTACTAGGGCTCCCTGCACGCCGGTGTGAATAGTCTGGTACTAGGGCTCCCTGCACGCCGGTGTGAATAGTCTGATACTACGGCTCCCTGCGTGCCGGTGTGAATAGTCTGGTACTAGGGCTCCCTGCACGCCGGTGTGTACATTCTGGTACTAGGACTCCCTGCACGCCGGTGTGTACAGTCTGGTACTAGGACTCCCTGCGCGCCGGTGTGAATAGTCTGGTACTAGGACTCCCTGTGTGCCGGTGTGTACAGTCTGGTACTAGGGCTCCCTGCGTGCCGGTGTGTACATTCTGGTACTAGGACTCCCTGCACGCCGGTGTGTACAGTCCGGTACTAGGGCTCCCTGCGCGCCGTTGTGTACATTCTGGTACTAGGGCTCCCTGCGCGCTGGTGTTTACAGTCTGGTACTAGGGCTCCCTGCGCGCTGGTGTTTACAGTCTGGTACTAGGACTCCCTGCGTGCAGGTGTGAGCAGTCTGGTACTAGGGCTCCCTGCGTGCCGGTGTGAGCAGTCTGGTACTAGGGCTCCCTGCGTGCAGGTGTGAGCAGTCTGGTACTAGGGCTCCCTGTGTGCCGGTGTGTACAGTCTGGTACTAGGAATCCCTGCGTGCAGGTGTGAGCAGTCTGGTACTAGGACTCCCTGCGCACCGGTGTGTACAGTCTGGTACTAGGGCTCCCTGCGTGCCGGTGTGTACAGTCTGGTACTAGGACTCCCTGCGCACCGGTGTGTACAGTCTGGTACTAGGGCTCCCTGCGTGCCGGTGTGTACAGTCTGGTACTAGGGCTCCCTGCGCACCGGTGTATACAGTCTGGTACTAGGACTCCCTGCGCATTGGTGTGAATTGTCCGGTACTAGGGCTCCCTGCGCCAGTGTGAACAGTCTGGTACTAGGACTCCCTGCGTGCCGGTGTGTACAGTCTGGTACTAGGGCTCCCTGCGCGCCGGTGTGAATAGTCTGGTACTAGGACTCCCTGCACGCCGGTGTGTACAGTCTGATACTACGGCTCCCTGCACGCCGGTGTGAATAGTCTGGTACTAGGGCTCCCTGCACGCCGGTGTGAATAGTCTGATACTACGGCTTCCTGCACGCCGGTGTGAATAGTCTGGTACTAGGGCTCCCTGCGCGCCGGTGTGAATAGTCTGGTACTAGGGCTCCCTGCACGCCGGTGTGTACATTCTGGTACTAGGACTCCCTGCACGCCGGTGTGTACAGTCTGGTACTAGGGCTTCCTGCGCGCTGGTGTTTACAGTCTGGTACTAGGACTCCCTGCACGCCGGTGTGTACAGTCTGGTACTAGGGCTCCCTGCGTGCAGGTGTGTACAGTCTGGTACTAGGACTCCCTGCGCGCCGGTGTGAACAGTCTGGTACTAGGGCTCCCTGCGTGCAGGTGTGTACAGTCTGGTACTAGGACTCCCTGCGTGCAGGTGTGTACAGTCTGGTACTAGGACTCCCTGCGCACCGGTGTGTACAGTCTGGTACTAGGACTCCCTGCGTGCAGGTGTGTACAGTCTGGTACTAGGACTCCCTGCGTGCAGGTGTGTACAGTCTGGTACTAGGGCTCCCTGCGCGCCGGTGTGTACAGTCTGGTACTAGGGCTCCCTGCGTGCAGGTGTGTACAGTCTGGTACTAGGGCTCCCTGCGCGCCGGTGTGTACAGTCTGGTACTAGGGCTCCCTGCGTGTCGGAGTGAGCAGTCTGGTACTAGGGCTCCCTGCGTGCAGGTGTGTACAGTCTGGTACTAGGACTCCCTGCGTGCCGGTGTGTACAGTCTGGTACTAGGGCTCCCTTCGTGCAGGTGTGTACAGTCTGGTACTAGGACTCCCTGCGTGTCGGAGTGAGCAGTCTGGTACTAGGGCTCCCTGCGTGCCGGTGTGTACAGTCTGGTACTAGGACTCCCTGCGCGCCGGTGTGTACAGTCTGGTACTAGGACTTCCTGCGTGCAGGTGTGTACAGTCTGGTACTAGGACTTCCTGCGTGCAGGTGTGTACAGTCTGGTACTAGGGCTCCCTGCGCGCCGGTGTGTACAGTCTGGTACTAGGACTCCCTGCGTGTCGGAGTGAGCAGTCTGGTACTAGGGCTCCCTGTGTGCCGGTGTGTACAGTCTGGTACTAGGACTCCCTGCGTGCAGGTGTGTACAGTCTGGTACTAGGACTCCCTGCGTGCCGGTGTGTACAGTCTGGTACTAGGGCTCCCTGCGCGCCTGTGTGTACAGTCTGGTACTAGGGCTCCCTGCGTGCCGGTGTGAACAGTCTGGTACTAGGACTCCCTGCGCGCCGGTGTGTACAGTCTGGTACTAGGACTCCCTGCGTGCCGGTGTGTACAGTCTGGTACTAGGACTCCCTGCGCACCGGTGTGTACAGTCTGGCACTAGGACTTCCTGCGTGTCGGAGTGAGCAGTCTGGTACTAGGGCTCCCTGCGCACCGGTGTGTACAGTCTGGTACTAGGACTTCCTGCGTGCAGGTGTGTACAGTCTGGTACTAGGACTCCCTGCGTGCCGGTGTGTACAGTCTGGTACTAGGACTCCCTGCGCACCGGTGTGTACAGTCTGGCACTAGGACTTCCTGCGTGTCGGAGTGAGCAGTCTGGTACTAGGGCTCCCTGCGCACCGGTGTGTACAGTCTGGTACTAGGACTTCCTGCGTGCAGGTGTGTACAGTCTGGTACTAGGACTCCCTGCGTGCCGGTGTGTACAGTCTGGTACTAGGGCTCCCTGCGTGCAGGTGTGAGCAGTCTGGTACTAGGACTTCCTGCGTGCAGGTGTGTACAGTCTGGTACTAGGACTTCCTGCGTGCAGGTGTGTACAGTCTGGTACTAGGACTCCCTGCGTGCAGGTGTGTACAGTCTGGTACTAGGACTCCCTGAGTGCAGGTGTGTACAGTCTGGTACTAGGACTTCCTGCGTGCAGGTGTGTACAGTCTGGTACTAGGACTCCCTGCGTGCAGGTGTGTACAGTCTGGTACTAGGACTCCCTGCGCGCCGGTGTGTACAGTCTGGTACTAGGACTCTCTGCGCACCGGTGTGTACAGTCTGGTACTAGGACTCCCTGCGCACCGGTGTGTACAGTCTGGTACTAGGGCTCCCTGCGTGCAGGTGTGTACAGTCTGGTACTAGGACTTCCTGCGTGCAGGTGTGTACAGTCTGGTACTAGGACTCCCTGCGTGCAGGTGTGTACAGTCTGGTACTAGGACTCCCTGCGCGCCGGTGTGTACAGTCTGGTACTAGGACTCTCTGCGCTCCGGTGTGTACAGTCTGGTACTAGGACTCCCTGCGTGCCGGTGTGTACAGTCTGGTACTAGGACTCCCTGCGCACCGGTGTGTACAGTCTGGTACTAGGACTCCCTGCGTGCAGGTGTGTACAGTCTGGTACTAGGACTTCCTGCGTGCAGGTGTGTACAGTCTGGTACTAGGACTCCCTGCGTGCAGGTGTGTACAGTCTGGTACTAGGACTCCCTGCGCGCCGGTGTGTACAGTCTGGTACTAGGACTCTCTGCGCACCGGTGTGTACAGTCTGGTACTAGGACTCCCTGCGCGCCAGTGTGTACAGTCTGGTACTAGGACTTCCTGCGTGCCGGTGTGTACAGTCTGGTACTAGGACTCCCTGCGTGCAGGTGTGTACAGTATGGTACTAGGGCTCCCTGCGTGCAGGTGTGTACAGTCTGGTACTAGGACTCCCTGCGCACCGGTGTGTACAGTCTGGTACTAGAGCTCCCTGCGCACCGGTGTGTACAGTCTGGTACTAGGGCTCCCTGCGTGCAGGTGTGTACAGTCTGGTACTAGGGCTCCCTGCGTGCAGGTGTGTACAGTCTGGTACTAGGACTTCCTGCGTGCAGGTGTGTACAGTCTGGTACTAGAGCTCCCTGCGCACCGGTGTGTACAGTCTGGTACTAGGGCTCCCTGCGTGCAGGTGTGTACAGTCTGGTACTAGGGCTCCCTGCGTGCAGGTGTGTACAGTCTGGTACTAGGACTTCCTGCGTGCAGGTGTGTACAGTCTGGTACTAGGACTTCCTGCGTGCAGGTGTGTACAGTCTGGTACTAGGACTCCCTGCGCGCCGGTGTGTACAGTCTGGTACTAGGACTCCCTGCGCACCGGTGTGTACAGTCTGGTACTAGAGCTCCCTGTGTGCCGGTGTGTACAGTCTGGTACTAGGGCTCCCTGCGCACCGGTGTGTACAGTCTGGTACTAGGACTTCCTGCGTGTCGGTGTGTACAGTCTGGTACTAGGGCTCCCTGCGTGCAGGTGTGTACAGTCTGGTACTAGGACTCCCTGCGCACAGGTGTGTACAGTCTGGTACTAGGACTTCCTGCGTGCACGTGTGTACAGTCTGGTACTAGGACTTCCTGCGTGTCGGTGTGTACAGTCTGGTACTAGGGCTCCCTGCGTGCAGGTGTGTACAGTCTGGTACTAGGACTCCCTGCGCACCGGTGTGTACAGTCTGGTACTAGGACTTCCTGCGTGCAGGTGTGTACAGTCTGGTACTAGGACTTCCTGCGTGCAGGTGTGTACAGTCTGGTACTAGGGCTCCCTGCGTGCAGGTGTGTACAGTCTGGTACTAGGGCTCCCTGCGTGCAGGTGTGTACAGTCTGGTACTAGGGCTCCCTGCGTGCCGGTGTGTACAGTCTGGTACTAGGACTTCCTGCGTGCAGGTGTGTACAGTCTGGTACTAGGACTTCCTGCGTGTCGGTGTGTACAGTCTGGTACTAGGGCTCCCTGCGTGCAGGTGTGTACAGTCTGGTACTAGGACTTCCTGTGTGCAGGTGTGTACAGTCTGGTACTAGGACTTCCTGCGTGTCGGTGTGTACAGTCTGGTACTAGGGCTCCCTGCGTGCAGGTGTGTACAGTCTGGTACTAGGACTTCCTGCGTGCCGGTGTGTACAGTCTGGTACTAGGGCTCCCTGCGTGCAGGTGTGTACAGTCTGGTACTAGGACTCCCTGCGTGCAGGTGTGTACAGTCTGGTACTAGGACTTCCTGCGTGCAGGTGTGTACAGTCTGGTACTAGGGCTCCCTGCGTGCAGGTGTGTACAGTCTGGTACTAGGGCTCCCTGCGTGCAGGTGTGTACAGTCTGGTACTAGGACTCCCTGCGTGCAGGTGTGTACAGTCTGGTACTAGGACTTCCTGTGTGCAGGTGTGTACAGTCTGGTACTAGGGCTCCCTGCGTGCAGGTGTGTACAGTCTGGTACTAGGACTTCCTGCGTGCAGGTGTGAGCAGTCTGGTACTAGGACTTCCTGCGTGCAGGTGTGTACAGTCTGGTACTGGGGTTCCCTGCGTGCAGGTGTGTACAGTCTGGTACTAGGACTTCCTGCGTGCAGGTGTGTACAGTCTGGTACTAGGACTTCCTGCGTGCAGGTGTGTACAGTCTGGTACTAGGACTTCCTACGTGTCGGAGTGAGCAGTCTGGTACTAGGGCTCCCTGCGTGCAGGTGTGTACAGTCTGGTACTAGGGCTCCCTTCGTGCAGGTGTGTACAGTCTGGTACTAGGACTTCCTGCGTGCCGGTGTGTACAGTCTGGTACTAGGACTCCCTGCACGCCGGTGTGTACAGTCTGGTACTAGGACTCCCTGTGTGCCGGTGTGTACAGTCTGGTACTAGGACTCCCTGCGCACCGGTGTGTACAGTCTGGTACTAGGACTCCCTGCGCGCCGGTGTGTACAGTCTGGTACTAGGACTCCCTGCGCACCGGTGTGTACAGTCTGGTACTAGGGCTCCCTGCGCGCCGGTGTGTACAGTCTGGTACTAGGGCTCCCTGCGTGCAGGTGTGTACAGTCTGGTACTAGGACTTCCTGCGTGCAGGTGTGTACAGTCTGGTACTAGGACTTCCTGCGTGTCGGTGTGTACAGTCTGGTACTAGGACTTCCTGCGTGCAGGTGTGTACAGTCTGGTACTAGGACTTCCTGCGTGCAGGTGTGTACAGTCTGGTACTAGGACTTCCTGCGTGTCGGAGTGAGCAGTCTGGTACTAGGGCTCCCTGCGCGCCAGTGTGTACAGTCTGGTACTAGGACTCCCTGCGCACCGGTGTGTACAGTCTGGTACTAGGACTCCCTGCGCACCGGTGTGTACAGTCTGGTACTAGGACTCCCTGCGCACCGGTGTGTACAGTCTGGTACTAGGACTCCCTGCGCACCGGTGTGTACAGTCTGGTACTAGGACTCCCTGCGCGCCGGTGTGTACAGTCTGGTACTAGGACTTCCTGCGTGCAGGTGTGTACAGTCTGGTACTAGGACTCCCTGCGCACCGGTGTGTACAGTCTGGTACTAGGGCTCCCTGCGCACCGGTGTGTACAGTCTGGTACTAGGGCTCCCTGCGTGCAGGTGTGTACAGTCTGGTACTAGGACTTCCTGTGTGCAGGTGTGTACAGTCTGGTACTAGGACTTCCTGCGTGTCGGTGTGTACAGTCTGGTACTAGGTCTCCCTGCGTGCAGGTGTGTACAGTCTGGTACTAGGACTTCCTGCGTGCAGGTGTGAGCAGTCTGGTACTAGGGCTCCCTGCGTGCAGGTGTGTACAGTCTGGTACTAGGGCTCCCTGCGTGCAGGTGTGTACAGTCTGGTACTAGGGCTCCCTGCGTGCCGGTGTGTACAGTCTGGTACTAGGACTTCCTGCGTGCAGGTGTGTACAGTCTGGTACTAGGACTTCCTGCGTGTCGGTGTGTACAGTCTGGTACTAGGGCTCCCTGCGTGCCGGTGTGTACAGTCTGGTACTAGGGCTCCCTGCGTGCAGGTGTCTACAGTCTGGTACTAGGACTCCCTGCGTGCAGGTGTCAGCAGTCTGGTACTAGGACTTCCTGCGTGCAGGTGTGTACAGTCTGGTACTGGGGCTCCCTGCGTGCAGGTGTGTACAGTCTGGTACTAGGACTTCCTGCGTGCAGGTGTGTACAGTCTGGTACTAGGACTTCCTGCGTGCAGGTGTGTACAGTCTGGTACTAGGACTTCCTACGTGTCGGAGTGAGCAGTCTGGTACTAGGGCTCCCTGCGTGCAGGTGTGAGCAGTCTGGTACTAGGACTTCCTGCGTGCAGGTGTGTACAGTCTGGTACTAGGACTTCCTGCGTGCAGGTGTGTACAGTCTGGTACTAGGACTCCCTGCGTGCAGGTGTGAGCAGTCTGGTACTAGGACTCCCTGCGTGCAGGTGTGAGCAGTCTGGTACTAGGACTCCCTGTGTGCCGGTGTGTACAGTCTGGTACTAGGACTCCCTGCGCACCGGTGTGTACAGTCTGGTACTAGGACTCCCTGCGCGCCGGTGTGTACAGTCTGGTACTAGGACTCCCTGCGCACCGGTGTGTACAGTCTGGTACTAGGGCTCCCTGCGCGCCGGTGTGTACAGTCTGGTACTAGGGCTCCCTGCGTGCAGGTGTGTACAGTCTGGTACTAGGACTTCCTGCGTGCAGGTGAGTACAGTCTGGTACTAGGACTTCCTGCGTGCAGGTGTGTACAGTCTGGTACTAGGACTTCCTGCGTGTCGGAGTGAGCAGTCTGGTACTAGGGCTCCCTGCGCGCCAGTGTGTACAGTCTGGTACTAGGACTCCCTGCGCACCGGTGTGTACAGTCTGGTACTAGGACTCCCTGCGCACCGGTGTGTACAGTCTGGTACTAGGACTCCCTGCGCACCGGTGTGTACAGTCTGGTACTAGGACTCCCTGCGCACCGGTGTGTACAGTCTGGTACTAGGACTCCCTGCGCGCCGGTGTGTACAGTCTGGTACTAGGACTTCCTGCGTGCAGGTGTGTACAGTCTGGTACTAGGACTCCCTGCGCACCGGTGTGTACAGTCTGGTACTAGGGCTCCCTGCGCACCGGTGTGTACAGTCTGGTACTAGGGCTCCCTGCGTGCAGGTGTGTACAGTCTGGTACTAGGACTTCCTGTGTGCAGGTGTGTACAGTCTGGTACTAGGACTTCCTGCGTGTCGGTGTGTACAGTCTGGTACTAGGGCTCCCTGCGTGCAGGTGTGTACAGTCTGGTACTAGGACTTCCTGCGTGCAGGTGTGAGCAGTCTGGTACTAGGGCTCCCTGCGTGCAGGTGTGTACAGTCTGGTACTAGGGCTCCCTGCGTGCAGGTGTGTACAGTCTGGTACTAGGGCTCCCTGCGTGCCGGTGTGTACAGTCTGGTACTAGGACTTCCTGCGTGCAGGTGTGTACAGTCTGGTACTAGGACTTCCTGCGTGTCGGTGTGTACAGTCTGGTACTAGGGCTCCCTGCGTGCCGGTGTGTACAGTCTGGTACTAGGGCTCCCTGCGTGCAGGTGTGTACAGTCTGGTACTAGGACTCCCTGCGTGCAGGTGTGAGCAGTCTGGTACTAGGACTTCCTGCGTGCAGGTGTGTACAGTCTGGTACTGGGGCTCCCTGCGTGCAGGTGTGTACAGTCTGGTACTAGGACTTCCTGCGTGCAGGTGTGTACAGTCTGGTACTAGGACTTCCTGCGTGCAGGTGTGTACAGTCTGGTACTAGGACTTCCTACGTGTCGGAGTGAGCAGTCTGGTACTAGGGCTCCCTGCGTGCAGGTGTGAGCAGTCTGGTACTAGGACTTCCTGCGTGCAGGTGTGTACAGTCTGGTACTAGGACTTCCTGCGTGCAGGTGTGTACAGTCTGGTACTAGGACTCCCTGCGTGCAGGTGTGAGCAGTCTGGTACTAGGACTCCCTGCGTGCAGGTGTGAGCAGTCTGGTACTAGGACTCCCTGCGTGCAGGTGTGAGCAGTCTGGTACTAGGACTCCCTGAGTGTCGGAGTGTACAGTCTGGTACTAGGGCTCCCTGCGTGCAGGTGTGTACAGTCTGGTACTAGGACTCCCTGCGCGCCGGTGTGTACAGTCTGGTACTAGGGCTCCCTGCGTGCCGGTGTGTACAGTCTGGTACTAGGGCTCCCTGCGCACCGGTGTGTACAGTCTGGTACTAGGACTTCCTGAGTGTCGGAGTGAGCAGTCTGGTACTAGGGCTCCCTGCGCGCCAGTGTGTACAGTCTGGTACTAGGACTCCCTGCGCACAGGTGTGTACAGTCTGGTAC
Organism: Rhinophrynus dorsalis; assembly: GCA_037306005.1. Lineage (NCBI taxonomy): Eukaryota > Metazoa > Chordata > Amphibia > Anura > Rhinophrynidae > Rhinophrynus > Rhinophrynus dorsalis. The sequence goes on from CM074721.1 coordinate 7,068,889, forward strand.
TAGGACTCCCTGCGTGCCGGTGTGTACAGTCTGGTACTAGGACTCCCTGTGTGCCGGTGTGTACAGTCTGGTAGTAGGGCTCCCTGCGCACCGGTGTGTACAGTCTGGTACTAGGACTCCCTGCGTGCCGGTGTGTACAGTCTGGTACTAGGACTCCCTGCGCACCGGTGTGTACAGTCTGGTACTAGAGCTCCCTGCGTGCCGGTGTGTACAGTCTGGTACTAGGGCTCCCTGCGCACCGGTGTGTACAGTCTGGTACTAGGACTCCCTGCACGCCGGTGTGTACAGTCTGGTACTAGGACTTCCTGCGTGCAGGTGTGTACAGTCTGGTACTAGGACTTCCTACGTGTCGGAGTGAGCAGTCTGGTACTAGGGCTCCCTGCGTGCAGGTGTGTACAGTCTGGTACTAGGGCTCCCTTCGTGCAGGTGTGTACAGTCTGGTACTAGGACTTCCTGCGTGCCGGTGTGTACAGTCTGGTACTAGGACTCCCTGCACGCCGGTGTGTACAGTCTGGTACTAGGACTCCCTGTGTGCCGGTGTGTACAGTCTGGTACTAGGACTCCCTGCGCACCGGTGTGTACAGTCTGGTACTAGGACTCCCTGCGCGCCGGTGTGTACAGTCTGGTACTAGGACTCCCTGCGCACCGGTGTGTACAGTCTGGTACTAGGGCTCCCTGCGCGCCGGTGTGTACAGTCTGGTACTAGGGCTCCCTGCGTGCAGGTGTGTACAGTCTGGTACTAGGACTTCCTGCGTGCAGGTGTGTACAGTCTGGTACTAGGACTTCCTGCGTGTCGGTGTGTACAGTCTGGTACTAGGACTTCCTGCGTGCAGGTGTGTACAGTCTGGTACTAGGACTTCCTGCGTGCAGGTGTGTACAGTCTGGTACTAGGACTTCCTGCGTGTCGGAGTGAGCAGTCTGGTACTAGGGCTCCCTGCGCGCCAGTGTGTACAGTCTGGTACTAGGACTCCCTGCGCACCGGTGTGTACAGTCTGGTACTAGGACTCCCTGCGCACCGGTGTGTACAGTCTGGTACTAGGACTCCCTGCGCACCGGTGTGTACAGTCTGGTACTAGGACTCCCTGCGCACCGGTGTGTACAGTCTGGTACTAGGACTCCCTGCGCGCCGGTGTGTACAGTCTGGTACTAGGACTTCCTGCGTGCAGGTGTGTACAGTCTGGTACTAGGACTCCCTGCGCACCGGTGTGTACAGTCTGGTACTAGGGGTCCCTGCGCACCGGTGTGTACAGTCTGGTACTAGGGCTCCCTGCGTGCAGGTGTGTACAGTCTGGTACTAGGACTTCCTGTGTGCAGGTGTGTACAGTCTGGTACTAGGACTTCCTGCGTGTCGGTGTGTACAGTCTGGTACTAGGGCTCCCTGCGTGCAGGTGTGTACAGTCTGGTACTAGGACTTCCTGCGTGCAGGTGTGAGCAGTCTGGTACTAGGGCTCCCTGCGTGCAGGTGTGTACAGTCTGGTACTAGGGCTCCCTGCGTGCAGGTGTTTACAGTCTGGTACTAGGGCTCCCTGCGTGCCGGTGTGTACAGTCTGGTACTAGGACTTCCTGCGTGCAGGTGTGTACAGTCTGGTACTAGGACTTCCTGCGTGTCGGTGTGTACAGTCTGGTACTAGGGCTCCCTGCGTGCCGGTGTGTACAGTCTGGTACTAGGGCTCCCTGCGTGCAGGTGTGTACAGTCTGGTACTAGGACTCCCTGCGTGCAGGTGTGAGCAGTCTGGTACTAGGACTTCCTGCGTGCAGGTGTGTACAGTCTGGTACTGGGGCTCCCTGCGTGCAGGTGTGTACAGTCTGGTACTAGGACTTCCTGCGTGCAGGTGTGTACAGTCTGGTACTAGGACTTCCTGCGTGCAGGTGTGTACAGTCTGGTACTAGGACTTCCTACGTGTCGGAGTGAGCAGTCTGGTACTAGGGCTCCCTGCGTGCAGGTGTGAGCAGTCTGGTACTAGGACTTCCTGCGTGCAGGTGTGTACAGTCTGGTACTAGGACTTCCTGCGTGCAGGTGTGTACAGTCTGGTACTAGGACTCCCTGCGTGCAGGTGTGAGCAGTCTGGTACTAGGACTCCCTGCGTGCAGGTGTGAGCAGTCTGGTACTAGGACTCCCTGTGTGCCGGTGTGTACAGTCTGGTACTAGGACTCCCTGCGCACCGGTGTGTACAGTCTGGTACTAGGACTCCCTGCGCGCCGGTGTGTACAGTCTGGTACTAGGACTCCCTGCGCACCGGTGTGTACAGTCTGGTACTAGGGCTCCCTGCGCGCCGGTGTGTACAGTCTGGTACTAGGGCTCCCTGCGTGCAGGTGTGTACAGTCTGGTACTAGGACTTCCTGCGTGCAGGTGAGTACAGTCTGGTACTAGGACTTCCTGCGTGCAGGTGTGTACAGTCTGGTACTAGGACTTCCTGCGTGTCGGAGTGAGCAGTCTGGTACTAGGGCTCCCTGCGCGCCAGTGTGTACAGTCTGGTACTAGGACTCCCTGCGCACCGGTGTGTACAGTCTGGTACTAGGACTCCCTGCGCACCGGTGTGTACAGTCTGGTACTAGGACTCCCTGCGCACCGGTGTGTACAGTCTGGTACTAGGACTCCCTGCGCACCGGTGTGTACAGTCTGGTACTAGGACTCCCTGCGCGCCGGTGTGTACAGTCTGGTACTAGGACTTCCTGCGTTAAGGTGTGTACAGTCTGGTACTAGGACTCCCTGCGCACCGGTGTGTACAGTCTGGTACTAGGGCTCCCTGCGCACCGGTGTGTACAGTCTGGTACTAGGGCTCCCTGCGTGCAGGTGTGTACAGTCTGGTACTAGGACTTCCTGTGTGCAGGTGTGTACAGTCTGGTACTAGGACTTCCTGCGTGTCGGTGTGTACAGTCTGGTACTAGGGCTCCCTGCGTGCAGGTGTGTACAGTCTGGTACTAGGACTTCCTGCGTGCAGGTGTGAGCAGTCTGGTACTAGGGCTCCCTGCGTGCAGGTGTGTACAGTCTGGTACTAGGGCTCCCTGCGTGCAGGTGTGTACAGTCTGGTACTAGGGCTCCCTGCGTGCCGGTGTGTACAGTCTGGTACTAGGACTTCCTGCGTGCAGGTGTGTACAGTCTGGTACTAGGACTTCCTGCGTGTCGGTGTGTACAGTCTGGTACTAGGGCTCCCTGCGTGCCGGTGTGTACAGTCTGGTACTAGGGCTCCCTGCGTGCAGGTGTGTACAGTCTGGTACTAGGACTCCCTGCGTGCAGGTGTGAGCAGTCTGGTACTAGGACTTCCTGCGTGCAGGTGTGTACAGTCTGGTACTGGGGCTCCCTGCGTGCAGGTGTGTACAGTCTGGTACTAGGACTTCCTGCGTGCAGGTGTGTACAGTCTGGTACTAGGACTTCCTGCGTGCAGGTGTGTACAGTCTGGTACTAGGACTTCCTACGTGTCGGAGTGAGCAGTCTGGTACTAGGGCTCCCTGCGTGCAGGTGTGAGCAGTCTGGTACTAGGACTTCCTGCGTGCAGGTGTGTACAGTCTGGTACTAGGACTTCCTGCGTGCAGGTGTGTACAGTCTGGTACTAGGACTCCCTGCGTGCAGGTGTGAGCAGTCTGGTACTAGGACTCCCTGCGTGCAGGTGTGAGCAGTCTGGTACTAGGACTCCCTGCGTGCAGGTGTGAGCAGTCTGGTACTAGGACTCCCTGAGTGTCGGAGTGTACAGTCTGGTACTAGGGCTCCCTGCGTGCAGGTGTGTACAGTCTGGTACTAGGACTCCCTGCGCGCCGGTGTGTACAGTCTGGTACTAGGGCTCCCTGCGTGCCGGTGTGTACAGTCTGGTACTAGGGCTCCCTGCGCACCGGTGTGTACAGTCTGGTACTAGGACTTCCTGAGTGTCGGAGTGAGCAGTCTGGTACTAGGGCTCCCTGCGCGCCAGTGTGTACAGTCTGGTACTAGGACTCCCTGCGCACCGGTGTGTACAGTCTGGTACTAGGACTCCCTGCGTGCCGGTGTGTACAGTCTGGTACTAGGACTCCCTGTGTGCCGGTGTGTACAGTCTGGTAGTAGGGCTCCCTGCGCACCGGTGTGTACAGTCTGGTACTAGGACTCCCTGCGTGCCGGTGTGTACAGTCTGGTACTAGGACTCCCTGCGCACCGGTGTGTACAGTCTGGTACTAGAGCTCCCTGCGTGCCGGTGTGTACAGTCTGGTACTAGGGCTCCCTGCGCACCGGTGTGTACAGTCTGGTACTAGAGCTCCCTGCGTGCCGGTGTGAGCAGTCTGGTACTAGGACTCCCTGCGCACCGGTGTGTACAGTCTGGTACTAGAGCTCCCTGTGTGCCGGTGTGTGCAGTCTGGTACTAGGACTCCCTGCGTGCCGGTGTGTACAGTCTGGTACTAGGGCTCCCTGCGTGCAGGTGTGTACAGTCTGGTACTAGGGCTCCCTGCGTGCAGGTGTGTACAGTCTGGTACTACGGCTCCCTGCGTGCCGGTGTGTACAGTCTGGTACTAGGACTTCCTGCGTGCAGGTGTGAGCAGTCTGGTACTAGGACTTCCTGCGTGCAGGTGTGTACAGTCTGGTACTAGGACTCCCTGCGTGCAGGTGTGAGCAGTCTGGTACTAGGACTCCCTGCGTGCAGGTGTGTACAGTCTGGTACTAGGGCTCCCTGCGTGCAGGTGTGAGCAGTCTGGTACTAGGGCTCCCTGCGTGCCGGTGTGTACAGTCTGGTACTAGGACTCCCTGCATGCCGGAGTGTGCATTCTGGTAGTAGGGCTCCCTGCGCGCCGGTGTGAACAGTCTGGTACTAGGACTCCCTGCGTGCCGGTGTGTACAGTCTAGTACTAGGGCTCCCTGCGCACCGGTGTGTACAGTCTGGTACTAGGACTCCCTGCGCGCCGGTGTGTACAGTCTGGTACTAGGGCTCCCTGCGCACCGGTGTGTACAGTCTGGTACTAGGGCTCCCTGCGCGCTGGTGTGAGCAGTCTGGTACTAGGGTCCCTGCGCGCCGGTGTGTACAGTCTGGTACTAGGGCTCCCTGCATGCCGGTGTGTACAGTCTGGTACTAGGACTTCCTGCGTGCCGGTGTGTACAGTCTGGTACTAGGACTCCCTGCGTGCCGGTGTGTACAGTCTGGTACTAGGGCTCCCTGCGCGCCAGTGTGAGCAGTCTGGTACTAGGGCTCCCTGCGTGCCGGTGTGAGCAGTCCGGTACAGGGATTCTCCATGTTAGTCCTAAGGACACACCTGCACAGTATATTTTCAAAATATCTATGCTTCATCACATGTGGTTCACCCCTTAAACACCAGGGGGGTTTGCACTCCAGGAGCAGATCGAGTACATTCGCTGACTCGGCACATGTGAGCAATCACGTGTCCAACTCAGGGTAGGGTGACCACGGGTCCCGGAACGTCCGGGACTGTCCCTTATTTCAGTGCTATGTCCCGCGTCCCGGGTCATCTTCAACCGGGACAATGAAGTGTCCCGGAATGAAGCCAAGCCGCCCTGGATGTCAGCCTGCATGCGGTGTGTCACATCATGGACGCCGCGAGGGAGCGCTTGGTAGTGCTCCCTCGCGGCGTCCATGATATGACACACCGCTTGCAGGCTGACATCCAGGGCGGCAATGCAGCTTACCTGATCTCCTGGAGGCAAGCGCTCTAGTAATACAGAGCGCTGGGAGATGACATCATCTCCCAGCGCTCTGTATTACTGAGCACAGCGCGCGGGAGCTGCAGCTCTGTACCAGAGGAGGCACAGAGCACTTTCCACGCCGCTAGACCACCAGGGACTCAAGGTATGAAGGGGCAACTAGGGTGACCACGTCCCGGAATGGCAGAAGGGAAATGTGGTCACCCTAACTCAGGGAGGGGCTGAAACTGAATGCTCTGGTCTTGGGACAGTCCGTTTCAGCCTCCCGGCATGATCACTGATCATCTTCAAGTGCACAGCGATCATTTAACTCATGACATGCCAGGACCGAAAGTTGTGCTGGTCGTGGCACATCGTTGGTCCTTAACGGGTTAATCAGTAGCTCAGTCCTTGTGTTTAATACACCAGGGCTCAGGTAGGGACAGTCTGGTAGACTAACCTGCTGGTGTGCACTGGGATCTGGAGAGGAGAATGAGCGCTCTAGTACATACCCCTCAGTGCAGGGTCTAGTTGGAGCGGCAATGTTGTACATGATGTTCTAGATACAACACTGAGAACAATCTGCAGACTAATCCTGTTTTCCTTCCCGTGCGTAGACTCCGGGTGGCTGACCTCTCTAGTGGGACATCTCAGAAAGGCTGGAGTATTGCACTACAGACCCAGCACTCTCTCCTCAGACCCGCCAATAGCCTGCCGCCGCCACTGCTGGACAACACGAGGGAAAACAGGTCAGTTCTCCTATTCTGCTCTGAATTAAAATTTACTATTTTATATTTTGAGCTGTAGAAGGTTGGGCAACTCTCTGTAGAGCTCAAAGGGTTAACAAAATATTTGGTTTTCTAAGGTAACCAGGGCACAAACTGGGAACACTGCACTTGGAGCAAGGTAGGGAGAAGGGTCCAAATTGTATCTCACACCGACTCCTCCTCCAGCGGGGAAATGTGAGATATTAGGCAGGACATTCCCACTGCATCAGTGATACAAGGGGAGGAGTCACATGGACCCTTCATCCTCCCTCACTCCTACTGCAGTGGGATCAGTTAGTGTCCTACTTACCATTATCACAAGCAGAGCCCTGCTGGGAGGAGGAGGAGGTGTGAGATAAAACACAGAACATGCTCAGTGCTCATTTCCACTGCATCAGTGATACAAGGGGAGGAGTCACATGGATCCTTCATCCTACCTTCCTCCTGGTGCAGTGGGATCAGTTAGTGTTCTGGTTACCATTAGCACAAGCAGAGCCCTGCTGGGAGGAGGAGGAGGTGTGAGATAAAACACAGAACATGCTCAGTGCTCATTTCCACTGCATCAGTGATACAAAGGGAGAAGTCACATGGACCCTTCATCCTACCTTCCTCCTGGTGCAGTGGGATCAGTTAGTGTCCTACTTACCATTATCACAAGCAGAGCCCTGCTGGGAGGAGGAGGAGGTGTGAGAAAAAACACAGGTACATGCTCAGTTCTCACTCACACTGAATCAGTGATAGAGATGAGGAGAGACAGGGACGCTTCCTCCTCCTTTGCTCTAGTGCAGCGTGCCCAGCTGATGCTCTGGATATCTGGGGAAGGAGTTTAATGTGACACACAGCAGTATTGTTCTCAGGACCATCTTGTTACATGTTAAACATCTTATAAACTTTTGTCGCAAGGTTATATTTTCCTATATAAGTCACGTACAGCAGAGGCATTGTGTAGGTGCCATTATATCATATGAGTATTCAGATTAACCTGTTGAGAACCACAGGGATGTGCAGCAAACTTTTTCCCAATGCATAGTGAACCCCTCTGGACCACAAGGGGTTACATCATATTGTAATTCCCTTTCCTTCACCTGTTTTTATTACTTTTACTTTCAGTAATGGGAATAACAAACTCACTCTGCCATTGGCTGGCTATGAATTTGGCTCTTACAATTTTTATTACCTTATCATATAGGGGCCGCCATGCTTTAGGCCAGAGTTTATGAACCGCGTCCTCAGGTTCCCCTAACAGTGCAGGTTTTGTGGATTTGTCTGTGTGAGGACAGGTGAGCTAATCTGTAATTACACCCAGTGTCCAGACCCTGACCCATAGTGGCATGTAAGGACCGCGGTTCAGAAACTCTGCTTTGTCTATTCCAAGAGCTACCTGAGAGAGGCAGAGAACAGTGACAGATATATACTATACACTATCACAGTGAGGAGGAGAGAGGCAGAGAACAGTGACAGATATAATGTATACTATACACTATCACAGTGAGGAGGAGAGAGGCAGAGAACAGTGACAGATATAATGTATACTATACACTATCACAGTGAGGAGGAGAGAGGCAGAGAACAGTGACAGATAATGTATACTATACACTATCACAGTGAGGAGGAGAGAGGCAGAGAACAGTGACAGATATAATGTATACTATACACTATCACAGTGAGGAGGAGAGAGGCAGAGAACAGTGACAGATAATGTATACTATACACTATCAAAGTGAGGAGGAGAGAGGCAGAGAACAGTGACAGATATAATATATACTATACACCATCACAGTGAGGAGGAGAGAGGCAGAGAACAGTGACAGATATAATATAATATATACTATACACTATCACAGAGAGGAGGAGAGAGGCAGAGAACAGTGACAGATATAATGTATACTATACACGATCACAGTGAGGAGGAGAGAGGCAGAGAACAGTGACAGATAATGTATACTATACACTATCACAGTGAGGAGGAGAGAGGCAGAGAACAGTGACAAATATAATGTATACTATACACTATCACAGTGAGGAGGAGAGAGGCAGAGAACAGTGACAGATGTAATGTATACTATACACTATCACAGTGAGGAGGAGAGAGGCAGAGAACAGTGACAGATATAATGTATATTATACACTATCACAGTGAGGAGGAGAGGCAGAAAACAGTGACAGATGTAATGTATACTATACACTATCACAGTGAGGAGGAGAGGCAGAGAACAATGACAGATATAATGTATACTATACACTATCACAGTGAGGAGGAGAGGGGCAGAGAACAGTTACAGATATAATGTATACTATACACTATCACAGTGAGGAGGAGAGAGGCAGAGAACAGTGACCGATATATATTATACACTATCACAGTGAGGAGGAGAGAGGCAGAGAACAGTGACAGATATAATGTATACTATACACTATCACAGTGAGGAGGAGAGAGGCAGAGAACAGTGACAGATATAATGTATACTATACACTATCACAGTGAGGAGGAGAGAGGCAGAGAACAGTGACAGATATAATGTATACTATACACTATCACAGTGAGGAGGAGAGGCAGAGAACAGTGACAGATATAATGTATACTATACACTATCACAGTGAGGAGGAGAGAGGCAGAGAACAGTGACAGATATAATGTATACTATACACTATCACAGTGAGGAGGAGAGAGGCAGAGAACAGTGACAGATATAATGTATACTATACACCATCACAGTGAGGAGGAGAGAGGCAGAGAACAGTGACAGATATAATGTATACTATAAACTATCACAGTGAGGAGGAGAGAGGCAGAGAACAGTGACAGGTAATGTATACTATACACTATCACAGTGAGGAGGAGAGAGGCAGAGAACAGTGACAGATATAATGTATACTATACACTATCACAGTGAGGAGGAGAGAGGCAGAGAACAGTGACAGATATAATGTATACTATACACTACCACAGTGAGGAGGAGAGAGGCAGAGAACAGTGACAGATATAATGTATACTATACACTATCACAGTGAGGAGGAGGCAGAGAACAGTGACAGATAGTGCATAGTATATATTATATCACAGTGAGGAGGAGGCAGAGAACAGTGACAGATATAATGTATACTATACACTATCACAGTGAGGAGGAGAGGGGCAGAGAACAGTTTCAGATATAATGTACACTATACACGATCACAGTGAGGAGGAGAGAGGCAGAGAACATTCACAGATATAATGTATACTATACACTATCACAGTGAGGAGGAGAGAGGCAGAGAACAGTGACAGATATAATGTATACTTTACACTATCACGGTGAGGAGGAGAGGGGCAGAGAACAGTGACAGATATAATGTATACTATACACGATCACAGTGAGGAGGAGAGAGGCAGAGAACAGTGACATATATAATGTATACTATACAAGATCACAGTGAGGAGGAGAGAGGCAGAGAACAGTGACAGATATAATGTATACTATACACTATCACAGTGAGGAGGAGAGAGGCAGAGAACAGTGACAGATGTAATGTATACTATACACAATCACAGTGAGGAGGAGAGGGGCAGAGAACAGTGACAGATATAATGTATACTATACACTATCACAGTGAGGAGGAGAGAGGCAGAGAACAGTGACAGATATAGTGTATACTATACACTATCACAGTGAGGAGGAGAGAGGCAGAGAACGGTGACAGATATAATGTATACTATACACTATCACAGTGAGGAGGAGAGGCAGAAAACAGTGACAGATATAATGTATACTATACACTATCACAGTGAGGAGGAGAGAGGCAGAGAACAGTGACAGATATAATGTATACTATACACTATCACAGTGAGGAGGAGAGAGGCAGAGAACAGTGACAGATATAATGTATACTATACACCATCACAGTGAGGAGGAGAGAGGCAGAGAACAGTGACAGATATAATGTATACTATAAACTATCACAGTGAGGAGGAGAGAGGCAGAGAACAGTGACAGGTAATGTATACTATACACTATCACAGTGAGGAGGAGAGAGGCAGAGAACAGTGACAGATATAATGTATACTATACACTATCACAGTGAGGAGGAGAGAGGCAGAGAACAGTGACAGATATAATGTATACTATACACTACCACAGTGAGGAGGAGAGAGGCAGAGAACAGTGACAGATATAATGTATACTATACACTATCACAGTGAGGAGGAGGCAGAGAACAGTGACAGATAGTGCATAGTATATATTATATCACAGTGAGGAGGAGGCAGAGAACAGTGACAGATATAATGTATACTATACACTATCACAGTGAGGAGGAGAGGGGCAGAGAACAGTTTCAGATATAATGTACACTATACACGATCACAGTGAGGAGGAGAGAGGCAGAGAACATTCACAGATATAATGTATACTATACACTATCACAGTGAGGAGGAGAGAGGCAGAGAACAGTGACAGATATAATGTATACTTTACACTATCACGGTGAGGAGGAGAGGGGCAGAGAACAGTGACAGATATAATGTATACTATACACGATCACAGTGAGGAGGAGAGAGGCAGAGAACAGTGACATATATAATGTATACTATACAAGATCACAGTGAGGAGGAGAGAGGCAGAGAACAGTGACAGATATAATGTATACTATACACTATCACAGTGAGGAGGAGAGAGGCAGAGAACAGTGACAGATGTAATGTATACTATACACAATCACAGTGAGGAGGAGAGGGGCAGAGAACAGTGACAGATATAATGTATACTATACACTATCACAGTGAGGAGGAGAGAGGCAGAGAACAGTGACAGATATAGTGTATACTATACACTATCACAGTGAGGAGGAGAGAGGCAGAGAACGGTGACAGATATAATGTATACTATACACTATCACAGTGAGGAGGAGAGAGGCAGAGAACAGTGACAGATATAATGTATACTATACACTATCACAGTGAGGAGGAGAGAGGCAGAGAACAGTGACAGATATAATGTATACTATACACTATCACAGTGAGGAGGAGAGAGGCAGAGAACGGTGACAGATATAATGTATACAATACACTATCACAGTGAGGAGGAGAGAGGCAGAGAACAGTGACAGATATAATGTATACTATACACTATCACAGTGAGGAGGAGAGGGGCAGAGAACAGTGACAGATGTAATGAATACTATACACTATCACAGTGAGGAGGAGAGAGGCAGAGAACAGTGACAGATATAATGTATACTATACACTATCACAGTGAGGAGGAGAGGGGCAGAGAACAGTGACAGATATAATATATACTATACACGATCACAGTGAGGAGGAGAGGGTCAGAGAACAGTGACAGATATAATGTATACTATACACTATCACAGTGAGGAGGAGAGAGGCAGAGAACAGTGACAGATATAATGTATACTATACACGATCACAGTGAGGAGAGGGTCAGAGAACAGTGACAGATATAATGTATACTATACACTATCACAGTGAGGAGGAGAGAGGCAGAGAACAGTGACAGATATAATGTATACTATACACTATCACAGTGAGGAGGAGAGGGGCAGAGAACAGTGACAGATGTAATGAATACTATACACTATCACAGTGAGGAGGAGAGAGGCAGAGAACAGTGACAGATATAATGTATACTATACACTATCACAGTGAGGAGGAGAGGGGCAGAGAACAGTGACAGATATAATATATACTATACACGATCACAGTGAGGAGGAGAGGGTCAGAGAACAGTGACAGATATAATGTATACTATACACTATCACAGTGAGGAGGAGAGAGGCAGAGAACAGTGACAGATATAATGTATACTATACACTATCACAGTGAGGAGAAGAGGGGCAGAGAACAGTGACAGATATAATGTATACTATACACTTTCACAGTGAGGAGGAGAGAGGCAGAGAACAGTGACAGATATAATGTATACTATACACTATCACAGTGAGGAGGAGAGGGGCAGAGAACAGTGACAGATATAATATATACTATACACGATCACAGTGAGGAGGAGAGGGTCAGAGAACAGTGACAGATATAATGTATACTATACACTATCACAGTGAGGAGGAGAGAGGCAGAGAACAGTGACAGATATAATGTATACTATACACTATCACAGTGAGGAGAAGAGGGGCAGAGAACAGTGACAGATATAATGTATACTATACACTTTCACAGTGAGGAGGAGAGAGGCAGAGAACAGTGACAGATATAATGTATACTATACACTATCACAGTGAGGAGGAGAGAGGCAGAGAACAGTGACAGATATAATGTATACTATACACTTTCACAGTGAGGAGGAGAGAGGCAGAGAACAGTGACAGATATAATGTATACTATACACTATCACAGTGAGGAGGAGAGAGGCAGAGAACAGTGACAGATATAATGTATACTATACACTATCACAGTGAGGAGGAGAGAGGCAGAGAACAGTGACAGATATAATGTATACTATACACGATCACAGTGAGGAGAGGGTCAGAGAACAGTGACAGATATAATGTATACTATACACTATCACAGTGAGGAGGAGAGAGGCAGAGAACAGTGACAGATATAATGTATACTATACACTATCACAGTGAGGAGGAGAGGGGCAGAGAACAGTGACAGATGTAATGAATACTATACACTATCACAGTGAGGAGGAGAGAGGCAGAGAACAGTGACAGATATAATGTATACTATACACTATCACAGTGAGGAGGAGAGGGGCAGAGAACAGTGACAGATATAATATATACTATACACGATCACAGTGAGGAGGAGAGGGTCAGAGAACAGTGACAGATATAATGTATACTATACACTATCACAGTGAGGAGAAGAGGGGCAGAGAACAGTGACAGATATAATGTATACTATACACTTTCACAGTGAGGAGGAGAGAGGCAGAGAACAGTGACAGATATAATGTATACTATACACTATCACAGTGAGGAGGAGAGAGGCAGAGAACAGTGACAGATATAATGTATACTATACACTTTCACAGTGAGGAGGAGAGAGGCAGAGAACAGTGACAGATATAATGTATACTATACACTATCACAGTGAGGAGGAGAGATACAGAGAACAGTGACAGATATAATGTATACTATACACTATCACAGTGAGGAGGAGAGAGGCAGAGAACAGTGACAGATATAATGTATACTAATCACTATCACAGTGAGGAGAGGGTCAGAGAACAGTGACAGATATAATGTATACTATACACTATCACAGTGAGGAGGAGAGAGACAGAGAACAGTGACAGATATAATGTACACTATACACTATCACAGTGAGGAGAGAGGCAGAGAACAGTGACAGATATAATGTACACTATACACTATCACAGTGAGGAGAGAGGCAGAGAACAGTGACAGATATAATGTATACTATACACTATAACAGTGATGAGGAGAGAGGCAGAGAACAGTGACAGATATAATGTATACTATACACTATCACAGTGAGGAGGAGAGAGGCAGAGAACAGTGACAGATATAATGTATACTATACACGATCACAGTGAGGAGAGGGTCAGAGAACAGTGACAGATATAATGTATACTATGTATTGGGAGTTAATAGATAACATTTTGTTACACACACATAAAAATATATAAAATCCAAGTGAATAAAATGTAAAGCACAGGAAGGAACGGGGGGACCGTGCACAGTGACCCCAGATTGTTTCCACTTTGTACCTTCTGTATTGGGGCATCCACACAGGGAGATATGTCTATTATGTTAATTCCACTCGCAGGACTGTGATATCACCTTGTTTTCTAATGATTTTAAAGGTTACATTAAATTGAAGCTATTCACCCTGAAATCTTTTGTTTGTTCTGACAATCTTTTCTCTTCTGACTAATAATAATCAAACAGTCGCAACCTACTCTGTGGTTTGAAAACATAATAGCTGACAGTCATGGTTTCAGGAACACGGTGGGAGGATGAAGGCAGATTATTGATCTCTTGTTTCTACTGAGGGGGGAGAATATAACTTTTTATAACTGCTTAATATTCTGTCTTTCTCATTTTCTTGTCCAGCCACCAATTGGAAAAGAGGAAATGTAACACGGCGACATGCGTGACACAGCGTCTGGCTGACTTTCTAGTTCGATCCAACAACAACCACATCGGGGCAATTTATTCACCGACCAATGTGGGATCGTACACTTATGGCAAACGGGACATTGTCGGGCTTTTGAGCAGAGAATCCTTTGATTACTTGCAGCATTAATGTGTCCTGTAGCACCAATGCATTTCGTGATTAGGATTCATCTTTTGATTGATACTTTGAAGCTGATGCATTAAGAACCGAAGCAATTCTGGAACAAATCAACTGTGTCATTTGGAACAAATAAAAATTCCATTGATTTAAAGTGCAAGTAACAGCTTATGACTTTAGGTTCATTAGAAAGAGCTTTGAAAATCACCTCTAAATTATGATTGCAATTTTCTATTTATAATAAAAGTTTGTGACATATTTAGCTTCATGCATTTGTCTGCTTAAAGAGATAGTAATACTTCGTTTTAACTTTATTTTATTTTGTAGGCATTAAAAAAACATGAAGAACTATATAAGTCTTATCTCTCAAACCTTTATGGTTTGAGAGATATTCACAAGTAAAGTTTCCCCTCCCGCCCCTTTTACCTAGTGTAAGCCATCTCTTCTCAGATGTGGAATCCAGTCCATAGACCAGACAGATAACAGCAGGGGACAATCTTCTTCCTATGAGAACAATGAAAGCCCTTCCCGCCTTGGCAAGTTTTTCAGGTTTTTCCCTTATCTTAATTGAAGATTGTCCCTCTCTGCAGTCTACCTGGGCACCTCCCTTCTGATTTGGCTGAACAGGGGGGGGGGATTCTTTGCTTGTGAATATCTCTTAAACCATAAAGCTTTGAGAGATAAGACTTATATCGTTCTTCATGTTTTTTTAATGCCTACAAAATAAAATAAAGATAAATCGAAGTATTAGTATCCCTTTGAGCATGCTAGTCAGTACTGACTGGTACAACAGAGTGCTAACATTCCATTACCGCTCTCCCTCCCAACTGCTTCTCATTGATGGTATGGTACTGAAAGGTAAAATAGAAATAAATAATAACTTATTCATACTGTTTTTTTAATGTAGAGAGGTGTCTTATGAATCCTTTTTCTCTGAATATTACAATCAGTAGGAGGGATGAAGAAAGATCAGGAAGGAGTGACAGTTGGGATAGAGGGCAGTGTAGAATGTCAGTGTCTGACACATGGGTGTGTCACGCGGTACTATCTAACTTGCATAAACAGTCAGAAAAATAAAGTGAAATCTCTCTGAAATTGTTACTTTAGATTAAAAAAAAAAATCTAAAAATCTATATAGGATTCTCAAAGCTTTTGAATGACTCTAATGTGTCACAAGGTGTTACTTCCAGTTTAAATTCAGCTTTTACTACCTCTCTCACATTCATGGGGTTAAACCTTTCAATCCGTTGCTTACTCCACTGGCACTGAAAGCGTTAAACGCCCCATTTATATAAGTTGAGTATTTGTATGTTATGGTACAAATGGTTAACCCCAGAATTGTTTCAGTTCGCCTTGATGCATCCATATAATATACGTTACCTTATCACCCCTGTGCCTTTTCCTTTGCTTGTGTTTTGATCACGGCTTCATTTAATGTTTCATTCTGTGTGTAACTGGACATCCCCATCTGCCTCGTTCAATGGACCCCCCCTGGGTGTCGGGGGGGCGGGGTGCAATGCATTGAGACGTAAAGTGCTGGACACCTCACTGGTGCTCACATGTACAAATGAGAACAGATATCTCCTACAAATACTCACCACGTAATTCACTATGAACATAAAATCCTATTGGCCCCTATGAATTCAATAAGTCCTCAGTAGTTTCTACACAGAGGTGGGTAAGAGTTGCTGGCGGGACACGAGACCTCATACTTCAGCCACTGCACATAGTCATGTTAACCCTTTACACACCAGAGGGTTGTACAACACATTAGGCTTATCTGGTGACAGTAAAATTAGTAGTGGGTAATTATTAAGATACTAGTGTACACGGGCCAAGGTCCGAGTAATGTTAACCCTTTGATTGCAAGAGGGGTATGCAACGCATTGCTTTGCAATGCGTTGCGTACCCCTTTGGCACTCAAAGGGTTAAGAGGCCGCTACCTCACTGCTCCATGTGATGCAGTCTTGTGTCGCCTCACTCACGCGATGCAATCATGAGCAGCAGTGACTGCCCGTACACGGACACTGCGCATGACTGCATCGTGACAAACATACTGGCAAATTATTATATAGGATATTAGTTTTCCTTCACAGGAAAAGTAAACTTTTATATGAAAAAAAAATGTTTTATTGCTGTACCTGCTAAGTAAAACAAGGAGCTCCCAATGATTTTTTTTTCCATTAAGCTGCAATTTTCTACTGCAGTCACTAGCAGGTGCTGTTGCTATGATAACTATGTAAAAACCATAGTCAGTGACTCAGGCTTTCCCACAGAGTGTATTATAAAACTCCAACAGCATTCATTAACTCTTTGAGTGCCAGAGAGGTATGCAACGCATTCCTTTGCAATGCATTGTGTACACCACTGGCATTCAAAGGGTTAATTTGTAAAAATGTGGTGTAATAACTTCTGAGTGAAGCATCTCCCAGCCACGCTATTTCCCTTGTTTTACTTAACTCTATAACATATATTTTTGATATAAATAGTTTACTGATCCTTTAATCCAGGGTGTTAGCTACCTCTCTGGCATGCCAGGGGTTAAAGAAATTGGGTTTAAGACAGATCTTCTTGTAAAAATTAATAAACATTGTTATTATCATTTATTTATAAGGCATCAACAGATTTTGCATATAAATGAATATAGAATAAACATTAATTTATTGCTGCAAGCTTTTTTAAATTAAAATGACTGAAAATACAACATGGCTGTGGATGCGTTTATAGACACTCAGTGTATAAAGGGTATTTACTAAGGGCAAACGGGCCCTTTTCAGGTTACAGGTGAACAATTTATTTCATTCTCTTCTTATTATGTGCAAGTGATTCATTTGTTTAGTTGATTATTTGCTTCCTCCAACTGGAGTCTTGGCTGGGGCAGAACTAAGGATGGGAGAAAACTTTTGCCTCAAACTGAAATCTGTGACAAATATCACTTTCCGCTTGGTGAAAAATTTCCCACGAAAAGTGCTGTTTTTCCTGCTTTTTACGCCTAGCTCACTGTATTGAAATCAATGAGTAGAAAAATTTTTCTCCACCTCTGGAAAGTTTTCTACAGACATATAAAAGGGAGACAGGCTCTAATAGCAGCCATTCTGTGTACAGACATATAAAAGGGTATCAGGGTGTCACAGCAGCCATTCTGAATACAGACATATAAAAGGGTGCCAGGTCTCACAGCAGCCATTCTGTGTACAGCCATATAAAAGGGTATCAGGGTGTCACAGCAGCCATTCTGTGTACAGCCATATAAAAGGGTATCAGGGTGTCACAGCAGCCATTCTGTGTACAGACATATAAAATGGTATCAGGGTGTCACAGCAGCCATTCTGTGTACAGACATATAAAAGGGAGTCAGGCTCTCACAGCAGCCATTCTGTGTACAGACATATAAAAGGGTGTCAGGGTATCACAGCAGCCATTCTGTGTACAGACATATAAAAGGGTGTCACAGCAGCCATTCTGTGTACAGACATATAAATGGTGTCAGGGTGTCACAGCAGCCATTCTGTGTACAGACATATAAAATGGTGTCAGGGTGTCACAGCAGCCATTCTGTGTACAGACATATAAAGGGTGTCAGGGTGTCACAGCAGCCATTCTGTGTACAGACATATAAAAGGGAGACAGGCTCTAATAGCAGCCATTCTGTGTACAGACATATAAAAGGGTATCAGGGTGTCACAGCAGCCATTCTGTATACAGACATATAAAAGGGTATCAGGGTGTCACAGCAGCCATTCTGTGTACAGCCATATAAAAGGGTATCAGGGTGTCACAGCAGCCATTCTGTATACAGACATATAAAAGGGTATCAGGGTGTCACAGCAGCCATTCTGTGTACAGACATATAAAAGGGTATCAGGGTGTCACAGCAGCCATTCTGTGTACAGCCATATAAAAGGGTATCAGGGTGTCACAGCAGCCATTCTGTGTACAGACATATAAAAGGATATCAGGGTGTCACAGCAGTCATTCTGTGTACAGACATATAAAAGGGTGTCAGGCTCTCACAGTAGCCATTCTGTGTAAAGACATATAAAAGGGTATCGGTGTCTCACAGCAGCCATTCTGTGTACAGACATATAAAAGGGTGTCGGGGTCTCACAGCATGCCATTCTGTGTACAGACATATAAAAGGGTGTCAGGGTGTCACAGCAGCCATTCTGTGTACAGACATATAAAAGGGTGTCAGGGTGTCACAGCAGCCATTCTGTGTACAGACATATAAAAGGATATCAAGGTGTCACAGCAGCCATTCTGTGTACAGACATATAAAAGGATATCAGGGTGTCACAGCAGTCGTTCTGTGTACAGACATATAAAAGGGTGTCAGACTCTCACAGCAGCCATTCTGTGTAAAGACATATAAAAGGGTGTCGGTGTCTCACAGCAGCCATTCTGTGTACAGACATATAAAAGGGTGTCGGGGTCTCACAGCATGCCATTCTGTGTACAGACATATAAAAGGGTGTCAGGGTCTCACAGGATTCCATTCTGTGTACAGATATATAAAACCGTGTCAGGGTGTCACAGCATGCCATTCTGTGTACAGACATATAAAAGGGTATCAGGGTGTCACAGCAGCCATTCTGTGTACAGACATATAAAAGGGTGTCAGGGTCTCACAGCAGCCATTATGTGTACAGACATATAAAAGGGTATCAAGGTGTCACAGCAGCTATTCTGTGTACAGACATATAAAAGGATATCAGGGTGTCACAGCAGCCATTCTGTGTACAGCCATATAAAAGGGTATCAGGGTATCACAGCAGCCATTCTGTGTACAGCCATATAAAAGGGTATCAGGGTGTCACAGCAGCCATTCTGTGTACAGACATATAAAATGGTATCAGGGTGTCACAGCAGGCATTCTGTGTACAGACATATAAAAGGGAGTCAGGCTCTCACAGCAGCCATTCTGTGTACAGACATATAAAAGGGTGTCAGGGTATCACAGCAGCCATTCTGTATACAGACATATAAAAGGGTGTCACAGCAGCCATTCTGTGTACAGACATATAAATGGTGTCAGGGTGTCACAGCAGCCATTCTGTGTACAGACATATAAAATGGTGTCAAGGTGTCACAGCAGCCATTCTGTGTACAGACATATAAAGGGTGTCAGGGTGTCACAGCAGCCATTCTGTGTACAGACATATAAAAGGGAGACAGGCTCTAATAGCAGCCATTCTGTGTACAGACATATAAAAGGGTATCAGGGTGTCAATGCAGCCATTCTGTATACAGACATATAAAAAGGTATCAGGGTGTCACAGCAGCCATTCTGTGTACAGACATATAAAAGGGTATCAGGGTGTCACAGCAGCCATTCTGTGTACAGCCATATAAAAGGGTATCAGGGTGTCACAGCAGCCATTCTGTGTACAGACATATAAAATGGTATCAGGGTGTCACAGCAGCCATTCTGTGTACAGACATATAAAAGGGAGTCAGGCTCTCACAGCAGCCATTCTGTGTACAGACATCTAAAAGGGTGTCAGGGTGTCACAGCAGCCATTCTGTGTACAGACATATAAAAGGGTATCAGGGTGTCACAGCAGCCATTCTGTATACAGACATATAAAAGGGTGTCAGGGTGTCACAGCAGCCATTCTGTGTACAGACATATAAAAGGGTATCAGGGTGTCACAGCAGCCATTCTGTGTACAGACATATAAAAGGTTGCCAGGTCTCACAGCAGCCATTCTGTGTACAGCCATATAAAAGGGTATCAGGGTATCACAGCAGCCATTCTGTGTACAGCCATATAAAATGGTATCAGGGTGTCACAGCAGCCATTCTGTGTACAGACATATAAAATGGTATCAGGGTGTCACAGCAGCCATTCTGTGTACAGACATATAAAAGGGAGTCAGGCTCTCACAGCAGCCATTCTGTGTACAGACATATAAAAGGGTGTCAGGGTATCACAGCAGCCATTCTGTGTACAGACATATAAAAGGGTGTCACAGCAGCCATTCTGTGTACAGACATATAAATGGTGTCAGGGTGTCACAGCAGCCATTCTGTGTACAGACATATAAAATGGTGTCAGGGTGTCACAGCAGCCATTCTGTGTACAGACATATAAAGGGTGTCAGGGTGTCACAGAAGCCATTCTGTGTACAGACATATAAAGGGTGTCAGGGTGTCACAGCAGCCATTCTGTGTACAGACATATAAAAGGGTGTCAGGGTCTCACAGCAGCCATTCTGTGTACAGACATATAAAAGGGAGTCAGGGTGTCACAGCAGCTATTCTGTGTACAGACATATATAAGGGTATCAGGGTGTCACAGCAGCCATTCTGTGTACAGACATATAAAAGGGTGTCACAGCAGCCATTCTGTGTACAGCCATATAAAAGGGTATCAGGGTGTCACAGCAGCCATT
Organism: Rhinophrynus dorsalis; assembly: GCA_037306005.1. NCBI lineage: Eukaryota > Metazoa > Chordata > Amphibia > Anura > Rhinophrynidae > Rhinophrynus > Rhinophrynus dorsalis. Next base: position 7,089,868 of record CM074721.1, read on the forward strand.
CTGTGTACAGCCATATAAAAGGGTATCAGGGTGTCACAGCAGCCATTATGTGTACAGACATATAAAATGGTATCAGGGTGTCACAGCAGCCATTCTGTGTACAGACATATAAAAGGGAGTCAGGGTGTCACAGCAGCCATTCTGTGTACAGACATATAAAAGGGTCCCAGGTCTCACAGCAGCCATTCTGTGTACAGACATATAAAATGGTATCAGGGTGTCACAGCAGCCATTCTGTGTACAGACATATAAAAGGGTGTCAGGGTGTCACAGCAGCCATTCTGTGTACAGACATATAAAAGGGTGTCACAGCAGCCATTCTGTGTACAGACATATAAATGGTGTCAGGGTGTCACAGCAGCCATTCTGTGTACAGCCATATAAAAGGGTATCAGGGTGTCACAGCAGCCATTCTGTGTACAGCCATATAAAAGGGTATCAGGGTGTCACAGCAGCCATTATGTGTACAGACATATAAAATGGTATCAGGGTGTCACAGCAGCCATTCTGTGTACAGACATATAAAAGGGAGTCAGGGTGTCACAGCAGCCATTCTGTGTACAGACATATAAAAGGGTCCCAGGTCTCACAGCAGCCATTCTGTGTACAGACATATAAAATGGTATCAGGGTGTCACAGCAGCCATTCTGTGTACAGACATATAAAAGGGTGTCAGGGTGTCACAGCAGCCATTCTGTGTACAGACATATAAAAGGGTGTCACAGCAGCCATTCTGTGTACAGACATATAAATGGTGTCAGGGTGTCACAGCAGCCATTCTGTGTACAGACATATAAAATGGTGTCAGGGTGTCACAGCAGCCATTCTGTGTACAGACATATAAAGGGTGTCAGGGTGTCACAGCAGCCATTCTGTGTACAGACATATAAAGGGTGTCAGGGTGTCACAGCAGCCATTCTGTGTACAGACATATAAAGGGTGTCAGGGTCTCACAGCAGCCATTCTGTGTACAGACATATAAAAGGGTGTCTGGGTGTCACAGCATGCCATTCTGTGTACAGACATATATAAGGGTATCAGGGTGTCACAGCAGCCATTCTGTGTACAGACATATAAAAGGGTGTCACAGCAGCCATTCTGTGTACAGACATATAAAAGGGTGCCAGGTCTCACAGCAGCCATTCTGTGTACAGCCATATAAAAGGGTATCAGGGTGTCACAGCAGCCATTCTGTGTACAGCCATATAAAAGGGTATCAGGGTGTCACAGCAGCCATTCTGTGTACAGACATATAAAATGGTATCAGGGTGTCACAGCAGCCATTCTGTGTACAGACATATAAAAGGGAGTCAGGCTCTCACAGCAGCCATTCTGCGTACAGACATATAAAAGGGTGTCAGGGTGTCACAGCAGCCATTCTGTGTACAGACATATAAAAGGGAGTCAGGCTCTCACAGCAGTCATTCTGTGTACAGACATATAAAAGGGTATCAGGGTGTCACAGCAGCCATTCTGTGTACAGACATATAAAAGGGTGTCAGGCTCTCACAGCCGCCATTCTGTGTACAGACATATAAAAGGGAGTCAGGCTCTCACAGCAGCCATTCTGTGTACAGACATATAAAAGGGAGTCAGGTTCCCACAGCAGCCATTCTGTGTACAGACATATAAAAGGGTGTCAGGGTGTCACAGCAGCCATTCTGTGTACAGACATATAAAAGGGTGTCACAGCAGCCATTCTGTGTACAGACATATAAATGGTGTCAGGGTGTCACAGCAGCCATTCTGTGTACAGACATATAAAATGGTGTCAGGGTGTCACAGCAGCCATTCTGTGTACAGACATATAAAGGGTGTCAGGGTGTCACAGCAGCCATTCTGTGTACAGACATATAAAAGGGAGTCAGGCTCTCACAGCAGCCATTCTGTTTACAGACATATAAACGGGTGTCAGGGTGTTACAGAAGCCATTCTGTATACAGACATATAAATGGTGTCAGGGTGTCACAGCAGCCATTCTGTGTACAGACATATAAAATGGTGTCAGGGTGTCACAGCAGCCATTCTGTGTACAGACATATAAAGGGTGTCAGGGTGTCAAAGCAGCCATTCTGTGTACAGACATATAAAAGGGAGTCAGGCTCTCACAGCAGCCATTCTGTGTACAGACATATAAACGGGTGTCAGGGTGTTACAGAAGCCATTCTGTATACAGACATATAAAAGGGTGTCAGGGTGTCTCAGCATGCCATTCTGTGTACAGACATATAAAAGGGCTCCAGGGTGTCACAGCAGCCATTCTGTGTACAGACATATAAAAGGGTGTCAGGCTCTCACAGCAGCCATTCTGTGTACAGACATATAAAAGGGTGTCAGGGTGTCACAGCAGCCATTCTGTGTACAGACATATAAATGGTGTCAGGGTGTCACAGCAGCCATTCTGTGTACAGACATATAAAAGGGTGTCAGGGTGTCACAGCAGCCATTCTGTGTGCAGACATATAAAGGGTGTTAGGGTGTCACACAGTGCCATTCTGTGTACAGACATATAAAAGTGTGTCAGGGTGTCACAGCAGCTATTCTGTGTACAGACATATAAATGGTGTCAGGGTGTCATAGCATGCCATTCTGTGTACAGACATATAAAAGGGTGTCAGGGTGTCACAGGATGCCATTCTGTGTACCGATATACAAAAGGGTGTCAGGGTGTCACAGGATGACATTCTGTGTCAAGACATATAAAAGGGTATCAGGGTGTCACAGCAGCCATTCTGTGTACAAACATATAAAAGGCTGTCAGGGTCTCACAGCAGCCATTCTGTGTACAGACATATAAAAAGGTGTCAGGGTGTCACAGCAGCCATTCTGTGTACACACATATAAAAGGGTGCCAGGGTGCCACAGAAGCCATTCTGTGTACAGACATATAAAAGGGTATCAGGGTGTCACAGAGTGCCATTCTGTGTACAGACATATAAAAGGGTGTCAGGGTGGCACAGCAGCTTTTCTGTGTACAGACATATAAAAGGGTATCAGGGTATCACAGCAGCCATTCTGTGTAAAGACATATAAAAGGGTGTCGGTGTCTCACAGCAGCCATTCTGTGTACAGACATATAAAAGGGTGTCGGGGTCTCACAGCATGCCATTCTGTGTACAGACATATAAAAGGGTGTCAGGGTCTAACAGCATGCCATTCTGTGTACAGACATATAAAAGGGTGTCAGGGTGTCACAGCAGCCGTTCTGTGTACAGACATATAAAAGGATATCAGGGTGTCACAGCAGCCATTCTGTGTACAGACATATAAAAGGATATCAGGGTGTCACAGCAGTCGTTCTGTGGACAGACATATAAAAGGGTGTCAGACTCTCACAGCAGCCATTCTGTGTAAAGACATATAAAAGGGTGTCGGTGTCTCACAGCAGCCATTCTGTGTACAGACATATAAAAGGGTGTAGGGGTCTCACAGCATGCCATTCTGTGTACAGACATATAAAAGGGTGTCAGGGTCTAACAGCATGCCATTCTGTGTACAGACATATAAAAGGGTGTCAGGGTGTCACAGCAGCCATTCTGTGTACAGACATATATAAGGGTATCAGGGTGTCACAGCAGCCATTCTGTGTACAGCCATATAAAAGGGTATCAGGGTGTCACAGTAGCCATTCTGTGTACAGACATATAAAATGGTATCAGGGTGTCACAGCAGCCATTCTGTGTACAGACATATAAAAAGGAGTGAGGCTCTCACAGCAGCCATTCTGTGTACAGACATATAAAGGGTGTCAGGTTGTCACAGCAGCCATTCTGTGTACAGACATATAAAAGGGCGTCAGGCTCTCACAGCAGTCATTCTGTGTACAGACATATAAAAGGGTATCAGGGTGTCACAGCAGCCATTCTGTGTACAGACATATAAAAGGATGTCAGGCTCTCACAGCAGCCATTCTGTGTACAGACATATAAAGGGAGTCAGGTTGTCACAGCAGCCATTCTGTGTACAGACATATAAAAGGGCGTCAAGCTCTCACAGCAGTCATTCTGTGTACAGACATATAAAATGGTATCAGGGTGTCTCAGCAGCCATTCTGTGTACAGACATATAAAAAGAAGTCAGGCTCTCACAGCAGCCATTCTGTGTACAGACATATAAAAGGGTATCAGGGTGTCACAGCAGCCATTCTGTGTACAGCCATATAAAAGGGTATCAGGGTGTCACAGCAGCCATTCTGTGTACAGACATATAAAATGGTATCAGGGTGTCACAGCAGCCATTCTGTGTACAGACATATAAAAGGGAGTCAGGCTCTCACAGCAGCCATTCTGTGTACAGACATCTAAAAGGGTGTCAGGGTGTCACAGCAGCCATTCTGTGTACAGACATATAAAAGGGTATCAGGGTGTCACAGCAGCCATTCTGTATACAGACATATAAAAGGGTGTCAGGGTGTCACAGCAGCCATTCTGTGTACAGACATATAAAAGGGTATCAGGGTGTCACAGCAGCCATTCTGTGTAGAGACATATAAAAGGTTGCCAGGTCTCACAGCAGCCATTCTGTGTACAGCCATATAAAAGGGTATCAGGGTATCACAGCAGCCATTCTGTGTACAGCCATATAAAATGGTATCAGGGTGTCACAGCAGCCATTCTGTGTACAGACATATAAAATGGTATCAGGGTGTCACAGCAGCCATTCTGTGTACAGACATATAAAAGGGAGTCAGGCTCTCACAGCAGCCATTCTGTGTACAGACATATAAAAGGGTGTCAGGGTATCACAGCAGCCATTCTGTGTACAGACATATAAAAGGGTGTCACAGCAGGCATTCTGTGTACAGACATATAAATGGTGTCAGGGTGTCACAGCAGCCATTCTGTGTACAGACATATAAAATGGTGTCAGGGTGTCATAGCAGCCATTCTGTGTACAGACATATAAAGGGTGTCAGGGTGTCACAGAAGCCATTCTGTGTACAGACATATAAAGGGTGTCAGGCTCTCACAGCCGCCATTCTGTGTACAGACATATAAAAGGGAGTCAGGCTCTCACAGCAGCCATTCTGTGTACAGACATATAAAAGGGAGTCAGGTTCCCACAGCAGCCATTCTGTGTACAGACATATAAAAGGGTGTCAGGGTGTCACAGCAGCCATTCTGTGTACAGACATATAAAAGGGTGTCACAGCAGCCATTCTGTGTACAGACATATAAATGGTGTCAGGGTGTCACAGCAGCCATTCTGTGTACAGACATATAAAATGGTGTCAGGGTGTCACAGCAGCCATTCTGTGTACAGACATATAAAGGGTGTCAGGGTGTCACAGCAGCCATTCTGTGTACAGACATATAAAAGGGAGTCAGGCTCTCACAGCAGCCATTCTGTTTACAGACATATAAACGGGTGTCAGGGTGTTACAGAAGCCATTCTGTATACAGACATATAAATGGTGTCAGGGTGTCACAGCAGCCATTCTGTGTACAGACATATAAAATGGTGTCAGGGTGTCACAGCAGCCATTCTGTGTACAGACATATAAAGGGTGTCAGGGTGTCAAAGCAGCCATTCTGTGTACAGACATATAAAAGGGAGTCAGGCTCTCACAGCAGCCATTCTGTGTACAGACATATAAACGGGTGTCAGGGTGTTACAGAAGCCATTCTGTATACAGACATATAAAAGGGTGTCAGGGTGTCTCAGCATGCCATTCTGTGTACAGACATATAAAAGGGCTTCAGGGTGTCACAGCAGCCATTCTGTGTACAGACATATAAAAGGGTGTCAGGCTCTCACAGCAGCCATTCTGTGTACAGACATATAAAAGGGTGTCAGGGTGTCACAGCAGCCATTCTGTGTACAGACATATAAATGGTGTCAGGGTGTCACAGCAGCCATTCTGTGTACAGACATATAAAAGGGTGTCAGGGTGTCACAGCAGCCATTCTGTGTGCAGACATATAAAGGGTGTTAGGGTGTCACACAGTGCCATTCTGTGTACAGACATATAAAAGTGTGTCAGGGTGTCACAGCAGCTATTCTGTGTACAGACATATAAATGGTGTCAGGGTGTCATAGCATGCCATTCTGTGTACAGACATATAAAAGGGTGTCAGGGTGTCACAGGATGCCATTCTGTGTACCGATATACAAAAGGGTGTCAGGGTGTCACAGGATGACATTCTGTGTCAAGACATATAAAAGGGTATCAGGGTGTCACAGCAGCCATTCTGTGTACAAACATATAAAAGGCTGTCAGGGTCTCACAGCAGCCATTCTGTGTACAGACATATAAAAAGGTGTCAGGGTGTCACAGCAGCCATTCTGTGTACACACATATAAAAGGGTGCCAGGGTGCCACAGAAGCCATTCTGTGTACAGACATATAAAAGGGTATCAGGGTGTCACAGAGTGCCATTCTGTGTACAGACATATAAAAGGGTGTCAGGGTGGCACAGCAGCTTTTCTGTGTACAGACATATAAAAGGGTATCAGGGTATCACAGCAGCCATTCTGTGTAAAGACATATAAAAGGGTGTCGGTGTCTCACAGCAGCCATTCTGTGTACAGACATATAAAAGGGTGTCGGGGTCTCACAGCATGCCATTCTGTGTACAGACATATAAAAGGGTGTCAGGGTCTAACAGCATGCCATTCTGTGTACAGACATATAAAAGGGTGTCAGGGTGTCACAGCAGCCGTTCTGTGTACAGACATATAAAAGGATATCAGGGTGTCACAGCAGCCATTCTGTGTACAGACATATAAAAGGATATCAGGGTGTCACAGCAGTCGTTCTGTGGACAGACATATAAAAGGGTGTCAGACTCTCACAGCAGCCATTCTGTGTAAAGACATATAAAAGGGTGTCGGTGTCTCACAGCAGCCATTCTGTGTACAAACATATAAAAGGGTGTAGGGGTCTCACAGCATGCCATTCTGTGTACAGACATATAAAAGGGTGTCAGGGTCTAACAGCATGCCATTCTGTGTACAGACATATAAAAGGGTGTCAGGGTGTCACAGCAGCCATTCTGTGTACAGACATATATAAGGGTATCAGGGTGTCACAGCAGCCATTCTGTGTACAGCCATATAAAAGGGTATCAGGGTGTCACAGTAGCCATTCTGTGTACAGACATATAAAATGGTATCAGGGTGTCACAGCAGCCATTCTGTGTACAGACATATAAAAAGGAGTGAGGCTCTCACAGCAGCCATTCTGTGTACAGACATATAAAGGGTGTCAGGTTGTCACAGCAGCCATTCTGTGTACAGACATATAAAAGGGCGTCAGGCTCTCACAGCAGTCATTCTGTGTACAGACATATAAAAGGGTATCAGGGTGTCACAGCAGCCATTCTGTGTACAGACATATAAAAGGATGTCAGGCTCTCACAGCAGCCATTCTGTGTACAGACATATAAAGGGTGTCAGGTTGTCACAGCAGCCATTCTGTGTACAGACATATAAAAGGGCGTCAAGCTCTCACAGCAGTCATTCTGTGTACAGACATATAAAATGGTATCAGGGTGTCTCAGCAGCCATTCTGTGTACAGACATATAAAAAGAAGTCAGGCTCTCACAGCAGCCATTCTGTGTACAGACATATAAAAGGGTATCAGGGTGTCACAGCAGCCATTCTGTGTACAGCCATATAAAAGGGTATCAGGGTGTCACAGCAGCCATTCTGTGTACAGACATATAAAATGGTATCAGGGTGTCACAGCAGCCATTCTGTGTACAGACATATAAAAGGGAGTCAGGCTCTCACAGCAGCCATTCTGTGTACAGACATCTAAAAGGGTGTCAGGGTGTCACAGCAGCCATTCTGTGTACAGACATATAAAAGGGTATCAGGGTGTCACAGCAGCCATTCTGTATACAGACATATAAAAGGGTGTCAGGGTGTCACAGCAGCCATTCTGTGTACAGACATATAAAAGGGTATCAGGGTGTCACAGCAGCCATTCTGTGTACAGACATATAAAAGGTTGCCAGGTCTCACAGCAGCCATTCTGTGTACAGCCATATAAAAGGGTATCAGGGTATCACAGCAGCCATTCTGTGTACAGCCATATAAAATGGTATCAGGGTGTCACAGCAGCCATTCTGTGTACAGACATATAAAATGGTATCAGGGTGTCACAGCAGCCATTCTGTGTACAGACATATAAAAGGGAGTCAGGCTCTCACAGCAGCCATTCTGTGTACAGACATATAAAAGGGTGTCAGGGTATCACAGCAGCCATTCTGTGTACAGACATATAAAAGGGTGTCAGAGCAGCCATTCTGTGTACAGACATATAAATGGTGTCAGGGTGTCACAGCAGCCATTCTGTGTACAGACATATAAAATGGTGTCAGGGTGTCATAGCAGCCATTCTGTGTACAGACATATAAAGGGTGTCAGGGTGTCACAGAAGCCATTCTGTGTACAGACATATAAAGGGTGTCAGGGTGTCACAGCAGCCATTCTGTGTACAGACATATAAAAGGGTGTCAGGGTCTCACAGCAGCCATTCTGTGTACAGACATATAAAAGGGAGTCAGGGTGTCACAGCAGCTATTCTGTGTACAGACATATATAAGGGTATCAGGGTGTCACAGCAGCCATTCTGTGTACAGACATATAAAAGGGTGTCACAGCAGCCATTCTGTGTACAGACATATAAAAGGGTGCCAGGTCTCACAGCAGCCATTCTGTGTACAGCCATATAAAAGGGTATCAGGGTGTCACAGCAGCCATTCTGTGTACAGCCATATAAAAGGGTATCAGGGTGTCACAGCAGCCATTCTGTGTACAGACATATAAAATGGTATCAGGGTGTCACAGCAGCCATTCTGTGTACAGACATATAAAAGGGAGTCAGGGTGTCACAGCAGCCATTCTGTGTACAGACATATAAAAGGGTCCCAGGTCTCACAGCAGCCATTCTGTGTACAGACATATAAAATTGTATCAGGGTGTCACAGCAGCCATTCTGTGTACAGACATATAAAAGGGTGTCAGGGTGTCACAGCAGCCATTCTGTGTACAGACATATAAAAGGGTGTCACAGCAGCCATTCTGTGTACAGACATATAAATGGTGTCAGGGTGTCACAGCAGCCATTCTGTGTACAGACATATAAAATGGTGTCAGGGTGTCACAGCAGCCATTCTGTGTATGACATATAAAGGGTGTCAGGGTGTCACAGCAGCCATTCTGTGTACAGACATATAAAGGGTGTCAGGGTGTCACAGCAGCCATTCTGTGTACAGACATATAAAGGGTGTCAGGGTCTCACAGCAGCCATTCTGTGTACAGACATATAAAAGGGTGTCTGGGTGTCACAGCATGCCATTCTGTGTACAGACATATATAAGGGTATCAGGGTGTCACAGCAGCCATTCTGTGTACAGACATATAAAAGGGTGTCACAGCAGCCATTCTGTGTACAGACATATAAAAGGGTGCCAGGTCTCACAGCAGCCATTCTGTGTACAGCCATATAAAAGGGTATCAGGGTGTCACAGCAGCCATTCTGTGTACAGCCATATAAAAGGGTATCAGGGTGTCACAGCAGCCATTCTGTGTACAGACATATAAAATGGTATCAGGGTGTCACAGCAGCCATTCTGTGTACAGACATATAAAAGGGAGTTAGGCTCTCACAGCAGCCATTCTGCGTACAGACATATAAAAGGGTGTCAGGGTGTCACAGCAGCCATTCTGTGTACAGACATATAAAAGGGAGTCAGGCTCTCACAGCAGTCATTCTGTGTACAGACATATAAAAGGGTATCAGGGTGTCACAGCAGCCATTCTGTGTACAGACATATAAAAGGGTGTCAGGCTCTCACAGCCGCCATTCTGTGTACAGACATATAAAAGGGAGTCAGGCTCTCACAGCAGCCATTCTGTGTACAGACATATAAAAGGGAGTCAGGTTCCCACAGCAGTCATTCTGTGTACAGACATATAAAAGGGTGTCAGGGTGTCACAGCAGCCATTCTGTGTACAGACATATAAAAGGGTGTCACAGCAGCCATTCTGTGTACAGACATATAAATGGTGTCAGGGTGTCACAGCAGCCATTCTGTGTACAGACATATAAAATGGTGTCAGGGTGTCACAGCAGCCATTCTGTGTACAGACATATAAAGGGTGTCAGGGTGTCACAGCAGCCATTCTGTGTACAGACATATAAAAGGGAGTCAGGCTCTCACAGCAGCCATTCTGTTTACAGACATATAAACGGGTGTCAGGGTGTTACAGAAGCCATTCTGTATACAGACATATAAATGGTGTCAGGGTGTCACAGCAGCCATTCTGTGTACAGACATATAAAATGGTGTCAGGGTGTCACAGCAGCCATTCTGTGTACAGACATATAAAGGGTGTCAGGGTGTCAAAGCAGCCATTCTGTGTACAGACATATAAAAGGGAGTCAGGCTCTCACAGCAGCCATTCTGTGTACAGACATATAAACGGGTGTCAGGGTGTTACAGAAGCCATTCTGTATACAGACATATAAAAGGGTGTCAGGGTGTCTCAGCATGCCATTCTGTGTACAGACATATAAAAGGGCTTCAGGGTGTCACAGCAGCCATTCTGTGTACAGACATATAAAAGGGTGTCAGGCTCTCACAGCAGCCATTCTGTGTACAGACATATAAAATGGTGTCAGGGTGTCACAGCAGCCATTCTGTGTACAGACATATAAATGGTGTCAGGGTGTCACAGCAGCCATTCTGTGTACAGACATATAAAATGGTGTCAGGGTGTCACAGCAGCCATTCTGTGTGCAGACATATAAAGGGTGTTAGGGTGTCACACAGTGCCATTCTGTGTACAGACATATAAAAGTGTGTCAGGGTGTCACAGCAGCTATTCTGTGTACAGACATATAAATGGTGTCAGGGTGTCATAGCATGCCATTCTGTGTACAGACATATAAAAGGGTGTCAGGGTGTCACAGGATGCCATTCTGTGTACCGATATACAAAAGGGTGTCAGGGTGTCACAGGATGACATTCTGTGTCAAGACATATAAAAGGGTATCAGGGTGTCACAGCAGCCATTCTGTGTACAAACATATAAAAGGCTGTCAGGGTCTCACAGCAGCCATTCTGTGTACAGACATATAAAAAGGTGTCAGGGTGTCACAGCAGCCATTCTGTGTACACACATATAAAAGGGTGCCAGGGTGCCACAGAAGCCATTCTGTGTACAGACATATAAAAGGGTATCAGGGTGTCACAGAGTGCCATTCTGTGTACAGACATATAAAAGGGTGTCAGGGTGGCACAGCAGCTTTTCTGTGTACAGACATATAAAAGGGTATCAGGGTATCACAGCAGCCATTCTGTGTAAAGACATATAAAAGGGTGTCGGTGTCTCACAGCAGCCATTCTGTGTACAGACATATAAAAGGGTGTCGGGGTCTCACAGCATGCCATTCTGTGTACAGACATATAAAAGGGTGTCAGGGTCTAACAGCATGCCATTCTGTGTACAGACATATAAAAGGGTGTCAGGGTGTCACAGCAGCCGTTCTGTGTACAGACATATAAAAGGATATCAGGGTGTCACAGCAGCCATTCTGTGTACAGACATATAAAAGGATATCAGGGTGTCACAGCAGTCGTTCTGTGGACAGACATATAAAAGGGTGTCAGACTCTCACAGCAGCCATTCTGTGTAAAGACATATAAAAGGGTGTCGGTGTCTCACAGCAGCCATTCTGTGTACAGACATATAAAAGGGTGTAGGGGTCTCACAGCATGCCATTCTGTGTACAGACATATAAAAGGGTGTCAGGGTCTAACAGCATGCCATTCTGTGTACAGACATATAAAAGGGTGTCAGGGTGTCACAGCAGCCATTCTGTGTACAGACATATATAAGGGTATCAGGGTGTCACAGCAGCCATTCTGTGTACAGCCATATAAAAGGGTATCAGGGTGTCACAGTAGCCATTCTGTGTACAGACATATAAAATGGTATCAGGGTGTCACAGCAGCCATTCTGTGTACAGACATATAAAAAGGAGTGAGGCTCTCACAGCAGCCATTCTGTGTACAGACATATAAAGGGTGTCAGGTTGTCACAGCAGCCATTCTGTGTACAGACATATAAAAGGGCGTCAGGCTCTCACAGCAGTCATTCTGTGTACAGACATATAAAAGGGTATCAGGGTGTCACAGCAGCCATTCTGTGTACAGACATATAAAAGGATGTCAGGCTCTCACAGCAGCCATTCTGTGTACAGACATATAAAGGGTGTCAGGTTGTCACAGCAGCCATTCTGTGTACAGACATATAAAAGGGCGTCAGGCTCTCACAGCAGTCATTCTGTGTACAGACATATAAAATGGTATCAGGGTGTCTCAGCAGCCATTCTGTGTACAGACATATAAAAAGAAGTCAGGCTCTCACAGCAGCCATTCTGTGTACAGACATATAAAATGGTGTCAGGGTGTCACAGCAGCCATTCTGTGTACAGACATATAAAGGGTGTCAGGGTGTCACAGCAGCCATTCTGTGTACAGACATATAAAAGGGAGACAGGCTCTAATAGCAGCCATTCTGTGTACAGACATATAAAAGGGTATCAGGGTGTCACAGCAGCCATTCTGTATACAGACATATAAAAGGGTGTCAGGGTGTCTCAGCATGCCATTCTGTGTACAGACATATAAAAGGGCTTCAGGGTGTCACAGCAGCCATTCTGTGTACAGACATATAAAAGGGTGTCAGGCTCTCACAGCAGCCATTCTGTGTACAGACATATAAAAGGGTGTCAGGGTGTCACAGCAGCCATTCTGTGTACAGACATATAAATGGTGTCAGGGTGTCACAGCAGCCATTCTGTGTACAGACATATAAAAGGGTGTCAGGGTGTCACAGCAGCCATTCTGTGTGCAGACATATAAAGGGTGTTAGGGTGTCACACAGTGCCATTCTGTGTACAGACATATAAAAGTGTGTCAGGGTGTCACAGCAGCTATTCTGTGTACAGACATATAAATGGTGTCAGGGTGTCATAGCATGCCATTCTGTGTACAGACATATAAAAGGGTGTCAGGGTGTCACAGGATGCCATTCTGTGTACCGATATACAAAAGGGTGTCAGGGTGTCACAGGATGACATTCTGTGTCAAGACATATAAAAGGGTATCAGGGTGTCACAGCAGCCATTCTGTGTACAAACATATAAAAGGCTGTCAGGGTCTCACAGCAGCCATTCTGTGTACAGACATATAAAAAGGTGTCAGGGTGTCACAGCAGCCATTCTGTGTACACACATATAAAAGGGTGCCAGGGTGCCACAGAAGCCATTCTGTGTACAGACATATAAAAGGGTATCAGGGTGTCACAGAGTGCCATTCTGTGTACAGACATATAAAAGGGTGTCAGGGTGGCACAGCAGCTTTTCTGTGTACAGACATATAAAAGGGTATCAGGGTATCACAGCAGCCATTCTGTGTAAAGACATATAAAAGGGTGTCGGTGTCTCACAGCAGCCATTCTGTGTACAGACATATAAAAGGGTGTCGGGGTCTCACAGCATGCCATTCTGTGTACAGACATATAAAAGGGTGTCAGGGTCTAACAGCATGCCATTCTGTGTACAGACATATAAAAGGGTGTCAGGGTGTCACAGCAGCCGTTCTGTGTACAGACATATAAAAGGATATCAGGGTGTCACAGCAGCCATTCTGTGTACAGACATATAAAAGGATATCAGGGTGTCACAGCAGTCGTTCTGTGGACAGACATATAAAAGGGTGTCAGACTCTCACAGCAGCCATTCTGTGTAAAGACATATAAAAGGGTGTCGGTGTCTCACAGCAGCCATTCTGTGTACACACATATAAAAGGGTGTAGGGGTCTCACAGCATGCCATTCTGTGTACAGACATATAAAAGGGTGTCAGGGTCTAACAGCATGCCATTCTGTGTACAGACATATAAAAGGGTGTCAGGGTGTCACAGCAGCCATTCTGTGTACAGACATATATAAGGGTATCAGGGTGTCACAGCAGCCATTCTGTGTACAGCCACATAAAAGGGTATCAGGGTGTCACAGTAGCCATTCTGTGTACAGACATATAAAATGGTATTAGGGTGTCACAGCAGCCATTCTGTGTACAGACATATAAAAAGGAGTGAGGCTCTCACAGCAGCCATTCTGTGTACAGACATATAAAGGGTGTCAGGTTGTCACAGCAGCCATTCTGTGTACAGACATATAAAAGGGCGTCAGGCTCTCACAGCAGTCATTCTGTGTACAGACATATAAAAGGGTATCAGGGTGTCACAGCAGCCATTCTGTGTACAGACATATAAAAGGATGTCAGGCTCTCACAGCAGCCATTCTGTGTACAGACATATAAAGGGTGTCAGGTTGTCACAGCAGCCATTCTGTGTACAGACATATAAAAGGGCGTCAAGCTCTCACAGCAGTCATTCTGTGTACAGACATATAAAATGGTATCAGGGTGTCTCAGCAGCCATTCTGTGTACAGACATATAAAAAGAAGTCAGGCTCTCACAGCAGCCATTCTGTGTACAGACATATAAAAGGGTATCAGGGTGTCACAGCAGCCATTCTGTGTACAGCCATATAAAAGGGTATCAGGGTGTCACAGCAGCCATTCTGTGTACAGACATATAAAATGGTATCAGGGTGTCACAGCAGCCATTCTGTGTACAGACATCTAAAAGGGTGTCAGGGTGTCACAGCAGCCATTCTGTGTACAGACATATAAAAGGGTATCAGGGTGTCACAGCAGCCATTCTGTATACAGACATATAAAAGGGTGTCAGGGTGTCACAGCAGCCATTCTGTGTACAGACATATAAAAGGGTATCAGGGTGTCACAGCAGCCATTCTGTGTACAGACATATAAAAGGTTGCCAGGTCTCACAGCAGCCATTCTGTGTACAGCCATATAAAAGGGTATCAGGGTATCACAGCAGCCATTCTGTGTACAGCCATATAAAATGGTATCAGGGTGTCACAGCAGCCATTCTGTGTACAGACATATAAAATGGTATCAGGGTGTCACAGCAGCCATTCTGTGTACAGACATATAAAAGGGAGTCAGGCTCTCACAGCAGCCATTCTGTGTACAGACATATAAAAGGGTGTCAGGGTATCACAGCAGCCATTCTGTGTACAGACATATAAAAGGGTGTCACAGCAGCCATTCTGTGTACAGACATATAAATGGTGTCAGGGTGTCACAGCAGCCATTCTGTGTACAGACATATAAAATGGTGTCAGGGTGTCATAGCAGCCATTCTGTGTACAGACATATAAAGGGTGTCAGGGTGTCACAGAAGCCATTCTGTGTACAGACATATAAAGGGTGTCAGGGTGTCACAGCAGCCATTCTGTGTACAGACATATAAAAGGGTGTCAGGGTCTCACAGCAGCCATTCTGTGTACAGACATATAAAAGGGAGTCAGGGTGTCACAGCAGCTATTCTGTGTACAGACATATATAAGGGTATCAGGGTGTCACAGCAGCCATTCTGTGTACAGACATATAAAAGGGTGTCACAGCAGCCATTCTGTGTACAGACATATAAAAGGGTGCCAGGTCTCACAGCAGCCATTCTGTGTACAGCCATATAAAAGGGTATCAGGGTGTCACAGCAGCCATTCTGTGTACAGCCATATAAAAGGGTATCAGGGTGTCACAGCAGCCATTCTGTGTACAGACATATAAAATGGTATCAGGGTGTCACAGCAGCCATTCTGTGTACAGACATATAAAAGGGAGTCAGGGTGTCACAGCAGCCATTCTGTGTACAGACATATAAAAGGGTCCCAGGTCCCACAGCAGCCATTCTGTGTACAGACATATAAAATGGTATCAGGGTGTCACAGCAGCCATTCTGTGTACAGACATATAAAAGGGTGTCAGGGTGTCACAGCAGCCATTCTGTGTACAGACATATAAAAGGGTGTCACAGCAGCCATTCTGTGTACAGACATATAAATGGTGTCAGGGTGTCACAGCAGCCATTCTGTGTACAGACATATAAAATGGTGTCAGGGTGTCACAGCAGCCATTCTGTGTACAGACATATAAAGGGTGTCAGGGTGTCACAGCAGCCATTCAGTGTACAGACATATAAAGGGTGTCAGGGTGTCACAGCAGCCATTCTGTGTACAGACATATAAAGGGTGTCAGGGTCTCACAGCAGCCATTCTGTGTACAGACATATAAAAGGGTGTCTGGGTGTCACAGCATGCCATTCTGTGTACAGACATATATAAGGGTATCAGGGTGTCACAGCAGCCATTCTGTGTACAGACATATAAAAGGGTGTCACAGCAGCCATTCTGTGTACAGACATATAAAAGGGTGCCAGGTCTCACAGCAGCCATTCTGTGTACAGCCATATAAAAGGGTATCAGGGTGTCACAGCAGCCATTCTGTGTACAGCCATATAAAAGGGTATCAGGGTGTCACAGCAGCCATTCTGTGTACAGACATATAAAATGGTATCAGGGTGTCACAGCAGCCATTCTGTGTACAGACATATAAAAGGGAGTCAGGCTCTCACAGCAGCCATTCTGCGTACAGACATATAAAAGGGTGTCAGGGTGTCACAGCAGCCATTCTGTGTACAGACATATAAAAGGGAGTCAGGCTCTCACAGCAGTCATTCTGTGTACAGACATATAAAAGGGTATCAGGGTGTCACAGCAGCCATTCTGTGTACAGACATATAAAAGGGTGTCAGGCTCTCACAGCCGCCATTCTGTGTACAGACATATAAAAGGGAGTCAGGCTCTCACAGCAGCCATTCTGTGTACAGACATATAAAAGGGAGTCAGGTTCCCACAGCAGCCATTCTGTGTACAGACATATAAAAGGGTGTCAGGGTGTCACAGCAGCCATTCTGTGTACAGACATATAAAAGGGTGTCACAGCAGCCATTCTGTGTACAGACATATAAATGGTGTCAGGGTGTCACAGCAGCCATTCTGTGTACAGACATATAAAATGGTGTCAGGGTGTCACAGCAGCCATTCTGTGTACAGACATATAAAGGGTGTCAGGGTGTCACAGCAGCCATTCTGTGTACAGACATATAAAAGGGAGTCAGGCTCTCACAGCAGCCATTCTGCGTACAGACATATAAAAGGGTGTCAGGGTGTCACAGCAGCCATTCTGTGTACAGACATATAAAAGGGAGTCAGGCTCTCACAGCAGTCATTCTGTGTACAGACATATAAAAGGGTATCAGGGTGTCACAGCAGCCATTCTGTGTACAGACATATAAAAGGGTGTCAGGCTCTCACAGCCGCCATTCTGTGTACAGACATATAAAAGGGAGTCAGGCTCTCACAGCAGCCATTCTTTGTACAGACATATAAAAGGGAGTCAGGTTCCCACAGCAGCCATTCTGTGTACAGACATATAAAAGGGTGTCAGGGTGTCACAGCAGCCATTCTGTGTACAGACATATAAAAGGGTGTCACAGCAGCCATTCTGTGTACAGACATATAAATGGTGTCAGGGTGTTACAGCAGCCATTCTGTGTACAGACATATAAAATGGTGTCAGGGTGTCACAGCAGCCATTCTGTGTACAGACATATAAAGGGTGTCAGGGTGTCACAGCAGCCATTCTGTGTACAGACATATAAAAGGGAGTCAGGCTCTCACAGCAGCCATTCTGTTTACAGACATATAAACGGGTGTCAGGGTGTTACAGAAGCCATTCTGTATACAGACATATAAATGGTGTCAGGGTGTCACAGCAGCCATTCTGTGTACAGACATATAAAATGGTGTCAGGGTGTCACAGCAGCCATTCTGTGTACAGACATATAAAGGGTGTCAGGGTGTCAAAGCAGCCATTCTGTGTACAGACATATAAAAGGGAGTCAGGCTCTCACAGCAGCCATTCTGTGTACAGACATATAAACGGGTGTCAGGGTGTTACAGAAGCCATTCTGTATACAGACATATAAAAG
Source organism: Rhinophrynus dorsalis (assembly GCA_037306005.1). NCBI lineage: Eukaryota > Metazoa > Chordata > Amphibia > Anura > Rhinophrynidae > Rhinophrynus > Rhinophrynus dorsalis. The sequence goes on from CM074721.1 coordinate 7,107,817, forward strand.
GGTGTCAGGGTGTCTCAGCATGCCATTCTGTGTACAGACATATAAAAGGGCTTCAGGGTGTCACAGCAGCCATTCTGTGTACAGACATATAAAAGGGTGTCAGGCTCTCACAGCAGCCATTCTGTGTACAGACATATAAAATGGTGTCAGGGTGTCACAGCAGCCATTCTGTGTACAGACATATAAATGGTGTCAGGGTGTCACAGCAGCCATTCTGTGTACAGACATATAAAAGGGTGTCAGGGTGTCACAGCAGCCATTCTGTGTGCAGACATATAAAGGGTGTTAGGGTGTCACACAGTGCCATTCTGTGTACAGACATATAAAAGTGTGTCAGGGTGTCACAGCAGCTATTCTGTGTACAGACATATAAATGGTGTCAGGGTGTCATAGCATGCCATTCTGTGTACAGACATATAAAAGGGTGTCAGGGTGTCACAGGATGCCATTCTGTGTACCGATATACAAAAGGGTGTCAGGGTGTCACAGGATGACATTCTGTGTCAAGACATATAAAAGGGTATCAGGGTGTCACAGCAGCCATTCTGTGTACAAACATATAAAAGGCTGTCAGGGTCTCACAGCAGCCATTCTGTGTACAGACATATAAAAAGGTGTCAGGGTGTCACAGCAGCCATTCTGTGTACACACATATAAAAGGGTGCCAGGGTGCCACAGAAGCCATTCTGTGTACAGACATATAAAAGGGTATCAGGGTGTCACAGAGTGCCATTCTGTGTACAGACATATAAAAGGGTGTCAGGGTGGCACTGCAGCTTTTCTGTGTACAGACATATAAAAGGGTATCAGGGTATCACAGCAGCCATTCTGTGTAAAGACATATAAAAGGGTGTCGGTGTCTCACAGCAGCCATTCTGTGTACAGACATATAAAAGGGTGTCGGGGTCTCACAGCATGCCATTCTGTGTACAGACATATAAAAGGGTGTCAGGGTCTAACAGCATGCCATTCTGTGTACAGACATATAAAAGGGTGTCAGGGTGTCACAGCAGCCGTTCTGTGTACAGACATATAAAAGGATATCAGGGTGTCACAGCAGCCATTCTGTGTACAGACATATAAAAGGATATCAGGGTGTCACAGCAGTCGTTCTGTGGACAGACATATAAAAGGGTGTCAGACTCTCACAGCAGCCATTCTGTGTAAAGACATATAAAAGGGTGTCGGTGTCTCACAGCAGCCATTCTGTGTACAGACATATAAAAGGGTGTAGGGGTCTCACAGCATGCCATTCTGTGTACAGACATATAAAAGGGTGTCAGGGTCTAACAGCATGCCATTCTGTGTACAGACATATAAAAGGGTGTCAGGGTGTCACAGCAGCCATTCTGTGTACAGACATATATAAGGGTATCAGGGTGTCACAGCAGCCATTCTGTGTACAGCCATATAAAAGGGTATCAGGGTGTCACAGTAGCCATTCTGTGTACAGACATATAAAATGGTATCAGGGTGTCACAGCAGCCATTCTGTGTACAGACATATAAAAAGGAGTGAGGCTCTCACAGCAGCCATTCTGTGTACAGACATATAAAGGGTGTCAGGTTGTCACAGCAGCCATTCTGTGTACAGACATATAAAAGGGCGTCAGGCTCTCACAGCAGTCATTCTGTGTACAGACATATAAAAGGGTATCAGGGTGTCACAGCAGCCATTCTGTGTACAGACATATAAAAGGATGTCAGGCTCTCACAGCAGCCATTCTGTGTACAGACATATAAAGGGTGTCAGGTTGTCACAGCAGCCATTCTGTGTACAGACATATAAAAGGGCGTCAGGCTCTCACAGCAGTCATTCTGTGTACAGACATATAAAATGGTATCAGGGTGTCTCAGCAGCCATTCTGTGTACAGACATATAAAAAGAAGTCAGGCTCTCACAGCAGCCATTCTGTGTACAGACATATAAAATGGTGTCAGGGTGTCACAGCAGCCATTCTGTGTACAGACATATAAAGGGTGTCAGGGTGTCACAGCAGCCATTCTGTGTACAGACATATAAAAGGGAGACAGGCTCTAATAGCAGCCATTCTGTGTACAGACATATAAAAGGGTATCAGGGTGTCACAGCAGCCATTCTGTATACAGACATATAAAAGGGTATCAGGGTGCCACAGCAGCCATTCTGTGTACAGACATATAAAGGGTGTCAGGTTGTCACAGCAGCCATTCTGTGTACAGACATATAAAAGGGCGTCAGGCTCTCACAGCAGTCATTCTGTGTACAGACATATAAAAGGGTATCAGGGTGTCACAGCAGCCATTCTGTGTACAGACATATAAAAGGGTGTCAGGCTCTCACAGCAGCCATTCTGTGTACAGACATATAAAAGGGAGTCAGGCTCTCACAGCAGCCATTCTGTGTACAGACATATAAAAGGCTGCCAGGGTGTTACAGCAGCCATTCTGTGTACAGACATATAAAGGGTGTCAGGGTGTCGCAGCAGCCATTCTGTGTACAGACATATAAAAGGGTATCAGGGTGTCACAGCATGCCATTTTGTGTACAGACATATAAAGGGTGTCACAGTAGCCATTCTGTGTACAGACATACAAAAGGGTGTCAGGGTGTCACAGCAGCCATTCTGTGTACAGACATATAAAAGGGTGTCAGGGTGTCACAGCAGCCATTCTGTGTACAGACATATAAAAGGGTGTCAGGGTGTCACAGCAGCCATTCTGTGTACAGACATATAAAAGGGTATCAGGGTGTCACAGCAGCCACTCTGTGTAACAGAAGCACTTACCTAGGTAGGAGTCCATCAGACAGCAGTCAGGTGTATCTATATAATTACTGTGTGTAACAGAAGCACCTACCTAGGTAGGAGTCCATCACACAGCAGTCAGGTGTATATCTATATAATTACTGCCTGTAACAGAAGCACTTACCTAGGTAGGAGTCCATCACATAGCAGTCAGGTGTATATATATAATTACTGTGTGTGACAGAAGCACTTACCTAGGTAGGAGTCCATCACACAGCAGTCAGGTGTATCTATATAATTACTGTGTGTAACAGAAGCACTTACCTAGGTAGGAGTCCGTCACACAGCAGTCAGGTGTATCTATATAATTACTGTGTGTAACAGAAGGACTTACCTAGGTAGGAGTCCGTCACACAGCAGTCAGGTGTATCTATATAATTACTGTGTGTAACAGAAGCACTTACCTAGGTAGGAGTCCATCACACAGTAGTCAGGTGTATCTGTATAATTACTGTGTGTAACAGAAGCACTTACCTAGGTAGGAGTCCATCACACAGCAGTCAGGTGTATCTATATAATTACTGTGTGTAACAGAAGCATTTACCTAGGTAGGAGTCCATCATACAGCAGTCAGGTGTATCTGTATAATTACTGTGTGTAACAGAAGCACTTACCTAGGTAGGAGTCCATTATGGACAGTATTTAATGAGTTTTCAGTAAGCTTGCATTATGCAGGTACATACATTTAAAACAATCACTTGTCACTGTGTCTATCACAAAATGTAGTTGTTTGAGTATTTAGGAACCATCTGTCCTAAATGCTGTGGGCAGCAAATGGCTAGTACAATAGAGCAATTTAAAGTAGAGATATGAGGGCAGCACAATGGATCCTTTATACCCTGTAACATCTTCCAGATTGCACACCAGGGAACTTCAATGCAATAGAAGGACACCACAGCACAGAAAATAAATAGATGAACTGCTTTGGAATGAGACCTACAAGAGCAGGAATAGAGCCATGCCGGGCTTCACAATGTACCTCTGCATCAGGACTAGGAAACTGTATGCACTAGAGCTGTGTGAGACAAAACCACCATCATCCTCAACCAGACAATGGCTTGATGGGGATGATGGGCTTTGTAGCCCCCAGAAGCATGAGGCCAAGGGCTGTGTATGCCTACTCTAGATTTCCAGGCCATTTTTATATTCAGTGCCGATACAGGCTACTTCAATATTGCTCACACAACTCACTACTGGATTTCTATTCAGTTCTGTTCTAGAGTACCATAAGACTGGGCTCTACCTTCCTGTAGAACTCCTCAAGAACCCTAAACAACTGAGCTCCAAATCCCCATAAATCTCACCTGCAAATTCGGACACACCTAAGTTCTATTATGTAGGTTCCCATAAAACTCACCTCTAGATTCCTATATAACTCAGTTCTCGGTCCCAATAAAGCTCACATCAAAATTCCTATATAACTCAGTTCTAGGTTCCAATAAAACTCACCTCAGGATTCCTATATAACTCAGTTCTAGGTTCCAATAAAACTCACCTCTAGGTTCCTATATAACTCAGTTCTGTGTTCCAATAAAACTCACCTCAAGATTCCTATATAACTTAGTTCTAGGTTCCAATAAAACTCACCTCAAGATTCATATATAATTCAGTTCTAGGTTTCAATAAATCTCACCTCAAGATACCTATATAACTCTGTTCTAGGTTCCAATAAAACTCACCTCAAGATTCCTATATAACTCAGTTCTAGGTTCCAATAATACTCACCTCTAGGTTCCTACATAACTCAGTTCTAGGTTCCAATAAAACTCACCTCAAGATTCCTATATAACTTAGTTCTAGGTTCCAATAAAATTCACCTCAAGATTCATATATAATTCAGTTCTAGGTTCCAATAAAACTCACCTCAAGATACCTATATAACTCTGTTCTAAGTTCCAATAAAACTTACCTGAAGATTCTGAGATGGTTCAGTTCGGGATTACCATAAGACTGGCCTCTCATTTGCTATAAGATTCACCTCCATTGGTACTAGTGAATATGCAGAAAGTTTAATGGATTCCCTATCTGCAGGAATATTCATGAAAAAAGAGAAAAAATATGTTTTGGGGGGCAGAAATTCCCACAAAAAGACAGCTAGACTTTTCTCCTATCCCTAATTCCTATTTAACTCAATTCTAGGTTCCCATAAAACTCAATTCTAGGTTCCCATAAAACTTAACTTTAAATTAATTTAGAACTCAGTTGTAGGTACTCATAAAACCCGCTTTAGCTTCCTATAGACCCCAATTCTAGGTTCCCAGAATATCTTATCTAGATTTGTACATAAAACACTAGGTTCCAATAAAACTTACCTCTAGATTCCTACACCCCTCAGTTCTAGGCTCCCATAAAACTCACCTCTAGATTCCTATACAGTTATATTGTAGATTACCATACAACCCATCTCCTTATCCTATACAACTAAATTTTAGATTCCCACAAGACCTATATCTAAATTAATATAAAACTAAATTTTAGGTTCCCATAAAAGCCACTTCCAAATTCTGGAACAGCTCAGTTCTAGATTACCATAAAACACACATGTAGATTCAAATACAATTAATTCCTAGGTTGCTATAAAACTCTCCATTAGTTGCCTATTCAAATTAATTTTAGACTCACTTCTAGATTCTTGTATAATTCAACCCTAGGTTCTTTAAAATCTTACCTCTAGAGCCCTATAAAACTCAGTTCTAGATTAACAGAAAACCCACAGATTCCTATACAACTCAACTTAACTCTTTGATTGATAGAGGGGCATGCAATGCATTGCTCTATAATGTGTCAAATAACTCTCTGGCACACAAAGGGTTAGGGTTCTCATAAACCTCACCTCTGGATTCTTATATAACACAATCTTAGGTTCTGTAAAATGTGCTATATATCTGAATTCTAGATTCCTATAAATCACACCTCTAGATTCCTATATGACTCAACTGTAGATTACTATAAAACCCACCCTTAGATACCTATACAAGTCGGTTCTAGATTCCCATAAAATTCATCTCTATATTTCTACACAACTCATTTCTAAAATTGTAGAAATCTAATCTCTCAGTTCCTATACAACTGAACTCCAGATTACTATGAAATTCACATTTAGATTTCCATTTGCTGTGACAGAATTCTAGATTTCCATATATTTCAGTTCTAGACTCACACAGATCACATCCAAATATCTATAACTCAATGCTAGATTTTTATACATCCCATTTCTAGATTTCCTGGATGTCCTGTCGTCATCTAATATTTAACCTAATCAAAACTGAACTTTATAATTTTCACTCCCTCTCCAACCAGTCTTATCCGCATATTGCCCTCACTGTTACCAGCACCACCATCACACCGAGCTCCATATCACGGTACTCACATATTGCCCTCACTGTTACCAGCACCACCATCACACCGAGCTCCATATCACGGTACTAACATATTGCCATCACTGTTACCAGCACCACCATCACACCAAGCTCCATATCACGATACTCACATATTGCCCTCACTGTTACCAGCACCACCATCACACCAAGCTCCATATCACGATACTCACATATTGCCCTCACTGTTACCAGCACCACCATCACACCGAGCTCCATATCACGATACTCACATATTGCCCTCACTGTTACCAGCACCACCATCACACCAAGCTCCATATCACGATACTCACATACTGCCCTCACTGTTACCAGCACCACCATCACACCAAGCTCCATATCACGGTACTCACATATTGCCCTCACTGTTACCAGCACCACCATCACACCAAGCTCCATATCACGATACTCACATATTGCCCTCACTGTTACCAGCACCACCATCACACCGAGCTCCATATCACTATACTCACATATTGCCCTCACTGTTACCAGCACAACCATCACACCGAGCTCCATATCACGATACTCACATACTGCCCTCACTGTTACCAGCACCACCATCACACCGAGCTCCATATCACGATACTCACATATTGCCCTCACTGTTACCAGCACCACCATCACACCAAGCTCCATATCACGATACTCACATGTTGCCCTCACTGTTACCAGCACCACCATCAAACCAAGCTCCATATCACTATACTCACATATTGCCCTCACTGTTACTAGCACCACCATCACACCGAGCTCCATATCACAATACTCACATATTGCCCTCACTGTTACCAGCACCACCATCACACCGAGCTCCATATCATGATACTCACATATTGCCCTCACTGTTACCAGCACCACCATCACACCGAGCTCCATATCACGATACTCCCATATTGCCCTCACTGTTACCAGCACCACCATCAAACCGAGCTCCATATCACGATACTCACATATTGCCCTCACTGTTACCAGCACCACCATCACACCGAGCTCCATATCACTATACTCACATATTGCCCTCACTGTTACCAGCACCACCATCACACCATCTCCATATCACGATACTCACATATTGCCCTCACTGTTACCAGCACCACCATCACACCGAGCTCCATATCACGATACTCACATATTGCCCTCACTGTTACCAGCACCACCATCACACCGAGCTCCATATCACGATACTCACATATTGCCCTCACTGTTACCAGCACCACCATCACACCATCTCCATATCATGATACTCACATATTGCCCTCACTGTTACCAGCACCACCATCACACCAAGATCCATATCACGATACTCACATATTGCCCTCAGTGTTACCAGCACCACCATCACACCGAGCTCCATATCACAATACTCACATACTGCCCTCAGTGTTACCAGCACCACCATCACACCGAGCTCCATATCACGATACTCACATATTGCCCTCACTGTTACCAGCACCACCATCACACCGAGCTCCATATCACGATACTCACATATTGCCCTCACTGTTACCAGCACCACCATTACACCAAGATCCATATCACGATACTCACATATTGCCCTCACTGTTACCAGCACCACCATCACACCGAGCTCCATATCACGATTCTCACATATTGCCCTCACTGTTACCAGCACCACCATCACACCGAGCTCCATATCACGATACTCACATATTGCCCTCACTGTTACCAACACCACCATCACACCAAGCTCCATATCACGATACTCACATATTGCCCTCACTGTTACCAACACCACCATCACACCGAGCTCCATATCACGATACTCACATATTGCCCTCACTGTTACCAGCACCACCATCACACCGAGCTCCATATCACGATACTCACATGTTGCCCTCACTGTTACCAGCACCACCATCACACCGAGCTCCATATCACGATACTCACATATTGCCCTCACTGTTACCAGTACCACCATCACACCGAGCTCCATATCACGATACTCACATATTGCCCTCACTGTTACCAGCACCACCATCACACCGAGCTCCATATCACGATACTCACATATTGCCCTCACTGTTACCAGCACCACCATCACACCGAGCTCCATATCACGATACTCACATATTGCCCTCACTGTTACCAGCACCACCATCACACCAAGCTCCATATCACGATACTCACATATTGCCCTCACTGTTACCAGCACCACCATCACACCGAGCTCCATATCACGATACTCACATATTGCCCTCAGTGTTACCAGCACCACCATCACACCAAGCTCCATATCACTATACTCACATATTACCCTCACTGTTACCAGCACCACCATCACACCAAGCTCCATATCACGATACTCACATATTGCCCTCACTGTTACCAGCACCACCATCACACCAAGATCCATATCACGATACTCACATATTGCCCTCACTGTTACCAACACCACCATCACACCAAGATCCATATCACGATACTCACATATTGCCCTCACTGTTACCAACACCACCATCACACCGAGCTCCATATCACGATACTCACATATTGCCCTCACTGTTACCAGAACCACCATCACACCGAGCTCCATATCACAATACCTGGGGGTTACCTTCAACTCTGCCCTATCGTTCATTTACCACATACAGTCAATCTCCAACGCATGCTGCCTCCATCTACGAAACTCCTCTAGAATTAGACCTTTTCTCACCCAAAAGACTAACAAAATTCTAATCCAAACACTCATGTCCCATTATGACTACTGTTAATCACTCCTAATTGGCTTTCCTCTGACCCAACCAATTACCACTACGGGCCATAATGAACTCTGCTGCCAGACTAATCTGACACATCGCACCTCTAATACCGCTTCTCTCTGCAAATCATTAGCATATAAGATAAAATTCAAAATTCTGTTGCTAACCGCAGAGCCCTTACTAACACTGCACCCCCCTATATTTCATCTCTAGTTTCCAAATACACTCTCGCTCGCCACCTTTGCTGTGCACAGGTCCTTCTCTCTGCAGCTCTTATTACTTCCTCCCACTCCGCATACAGGACTTCTTCCGATATCTCCCACTCCGCGTACAGGACTTCTTCCGACATCTCCCACTCCGCATACAGGACTTCTTCCGATATCTCCCACTCCGCGTACAGGACTTCTTCCGACATCTCCCACTCCCGCTTACAGGACTTCTCCTGATATCTCCCACTCCGCATACAGGACTTCTTCCGACATCTCCCACTCCGCATACAGGACTTCTTCCGACATCTCCCACTCCGCATACAGGACTTCTTCCGATATCTCCCACTCTGCATACAGGTCTTCTTCCGACATCTCCCACTCCGCATACAGGACTTCTTCCGATATCTCCCACTCCGCATACAGGACTTCTTCCGATATCTCCCACTCTGCATACAGGACTTCTTCCGACATCTCCCACTCCGCATACAGGACTTCTTCCGATATCTCCCACTCCGCATACAGGACTTCTTCCGACATCTCCCACTCCCGCTTACAGGACTTCTCCTGATATCTCCCACTCCACATACAGGACTTCTTCCGATATCTCCCACTCCGCATACAGGACTTCTCCTGATATCTCCCACTCCGCATACAGGACTTCTTCCGATATCTCCCGCTCCACGTACAGGACTTCTCCCGACATCTCCCACTCCACATACAGGACTTCTTCCGATATCTCCCATTCCATGTACAGGACTTCTCCTGATATCTCCCACTCCACATACAGGACTTCTTCCTTGCTACACCCGAGCTCTGGCATTCCCTCCCCCACCCCATCGGACTCTCCCCCAGCCTTCAGACACTAGCTGAAAACTCAGCTCTTCAGGGTTATCATCTGCCTCCATAACCATTATGAGCAAGGTCAGACCAACAGCTTGTCCAACTTCACTCTCATTCCCTTCAAAAATCAGTCTCCCACCCACAACCCATCACGACCTCATTGTTCACACAGAGACTTGTTCTCCCAAACAGACCCACTGCTTGCCTGGACCTGTGCACTCAAAAGCACTTCCGTCTCACTGACCGGCAGTTCATGTGGCAGGAGGCATTTAAACCCCACTTACGCCTTCTGTGTCCCACCTACCTTCCTCTAGCCTGTAAGATCTCACCAGCAGGGGGCCCTCTGATACTTCTGCTTTCCATCTTCCATTTGTACTATTTATTGTCTCTGTTTGTCTGTTGTACCTATTGTACCCATTGTACAGTGCTGCTCAATAAGTTGGTTCTATATAAACTACATTAATAATACTCTTTATAATTAACTAAACTTATCTCAAGGGGTTGCTTTGAGCAAACCACCAGTTCTCAATGGGTTAAACACAGTTACTCGGTCCATGTCAGGATGTAAGAATCTGGACAGATCGTCCATAAAGCTGACAGGAGGTGTGAATCTTAATTTCAGGTGCCAGTAGGTATCGATCATTATAATACTTTTATGGCACTTCACAGCTGTAAATGGCATCTGACTTGTGAATATCATTAGTTCAACCTGATACCTTCCTTCTCTAATGTCTGTGATAAGGACCACTGTACCCTACCATTAATCACAATGCTGCCTAATTACTCAGCTGCCACCCTCTTCCCCCGACACCCATAAATGGTCCGGTCTGTGGATCTTGTACAACAAGAAGAAAATATGTTTCTCGTAGCCAGAAATGGAAAGCGTTCCAATAAATCAGAGTTTATAATAAGAAATGCATTAGGACGTACATCCTAATCATGTGTCTGAGGATGTGAAAGGGTCAGAGGCACCTTCATCAGATTCGCTGCAAATGAAGACGTAAAGACACAGAACACGGATTTTAGTTGTTAGAGAAGGAAGTTTGGTAGAAGGAAAATAGTGAAGATCAGGGAAGACTTGGCTTCCCCAAAAGAAATAAACACAACAACAGATAATAACGGAAGCATTAATCTTATATTAAAACATTATTATTAGCCACCCCAAACACAAAGGTCAGTCTACCCGTATGAGTCGTAAGAGACCAGAAAACTCAAGGGGAACATCTCACTGTAAGACAAGTTTCATTTCATTGTGAAGAAATACTTGCTCATGTATTGTGCTATCCATTCTTTCTATAAAAGAAATATTTTTTAAGCGGTCAGTCATTATGTTTGAAAGAACCAGCTGGCACTTTATGCTAATTCACTCACACTATTAATCCGGTCTGATCCAACCGCTTTACCCCTCTCTATTAGACACATCCCCAGTGTGGGGACTCTGCTTGGATCAATTCATATCACAGTGTGTGGACTAGATCTCTTTGTATAAGCTCCTGCGTTCACCTATATATTTGAGCAGACAAAGAATGTATATACAATTACAATGGCAAGTATAAGTACTATAAACCAAACAAAAAGTACAGTACACCAATGTGTATAAAGTCCTAAAATGACCATCAGTTCGTTAAAGTCCCGCTTATCTGGTTCCTCCAACACTTGGGTCTACAGCTAGTCTCCAGTAGTCGGACGGGCTCTTGATATATGTATACAAAAAGAAGAAAAAGAGACAGCGCAATCACCTCTAAGTGTAGAATCCTCAAAAATCAGCTATACACAGATATATACGAAAATATGTCCCCTTTTTACAGGGTACTCACATTTTTCAGAGGCCTGTCTTGCCTCTAGGATAATCAGCCTTAACTGGATCTGACCTCCAGTTCTGGTCAAACTCCAGATTCTCGTTTGTCGTTCGCCTTTCCACTTTACACGTTTAGGGCTTCTTAATCCTCTCCAAATTGTCCCGAACGGACTAGATCCATTCATACCACAGTGTGTGAATTAGATCCATTCATATCACAGTGTGTGGACTAGATCCATTCATATCACATTGTGTGGACTCTGCCTAGATCCATTCATATCACTGTGTGTGGACTAGATCCATTCATATCACAGTGTGTGGACTAGATCCATTCATATCACAGTGTGTGGACTCTGTCTAGATCCATTCATATAACAGTGTGTGGACTAGATCCATTCATATCACAGTGTGTGGACTAGATCCATTCATATCACAGTGTGAGGACTAGATCCATTCATATCACAGTGTGTGGACTAGATCCATTCATATCACAGTGTGCGGGCTCTGCCTAAATCCATTCATATCACAGTGTGTGGACTAGATCCATTCATATCACAGGTGTGGATTCTGCCTAGATCCATTCATATCACAGTGTGAGGACTAGATCCATTCATATCACAGTGTGTGGACTCTGCCTAGATCCATTCATATCACAGTGTGTGGACTAGATCCATTCATATCACAGTGTGTGGACTAGATCCATTCATATCACATTGTGTGGACTCTGCCTAGATCCATTCATATCACTGTGTGTGGACTACATCCATTCATATCACAGTATGTGGACTAGATCCATTCATATCACAGTGTGTGGACTCTGCCTAAATCCATTCATATCACAGTGTGTGGACTCTGTCTAGATCCATTCATATAACAGTGTGTGGACTAGATCCATTCATATCACAGTGTGTGGACTAGATCCATTCATATCACAGTGTGAGGACTAGATCCATTCATATCACAGTGTGTGGACTAGATCCATTCATATCACAGTGTGCGGGCTCTGCCTAGATCCATTCATATCACAGTGTGTGGACTAGATCCATTCATATCACAGGTGTGGATTCTGCCTAGATCCATTCATATCACAGTGTGAGGACTAGATCCATTCATATCACAGTGTGTGGACCCTGCCTAGATCCATTCATATCACAGTGTGTGGACTCTGCCTAGATCCATTCATATCACAGTGTGTGGACTACATCCATTCATATCACAGGTGTGGATTCTGCCTAGATCCATTCATATCACAGTGTGTGGACTAGATCCATTCATATCACAGTGTGTGTACTAGATCCATTCATATCACAGTATGTGGACTAGATCTATTCATATCACAGTGTGTGGACTAGATCTATTCATATCACAGTGTGTGGACTAGATCCATTCATATCACAGTGTGTGGACTCTGCCTAAATCTATTCATATCACAGTGTGTGGACTCTGCCTAAATCCATTCATATCACAGTGTGTGGATTCTGCCTAGATCCATTTATATCACAGTGTGTGGACTAGATCCATTCATATCACAGTGTGTGGACTAGATCCATTCATATCACAGTGTGTGGATTCTGTCTAGGTCCATTCATATCACAATGTGTGGGCTCTGCCTAGATCCATTCATATCTTTCTATTTAAAACTCAATAAAATCTTAGTTTGAAAAAAAAAAAAAAAAAAAAGATCCACTCATATCACAGTGTGTGGATTCTGCCTAGATCCATTCATATCACAGTGTGCGGGCTCTGCCTAGATCCATTCATATCACAGTGTGTGGACTAGATCTATTCATATCACAGTGTGTGGACTAGATCCATTCATATCACAGTGTGTGGACTAGATCCATTCATATCACAGTGTGTGGACTAGATTCTTTCATATCACAGTGTATGGACTCTGTCTAGATACATTCATATCACAGTGTGTGGATTCTGTCTAGATGCACCTGACTGATGTATGATGGACTCCTACCTAGGTAAGTGCTTCTGTTACACACAGTAATTATATAGATACACCTGACTGCTGTATGATGGACTCCTACCTAGGTAAGTGCTTCTGTTACACACAGTAATTATATAGATATACACCTGACTGCTGCGTGATGGACTCCTACCTAGGTAAGTGCTTCTGTTACACACAGTAATTATATAGATACACCTGACTGCTGTGTGATGGACCTTTACCTAGGTAAGTGCTTCTGTTACACACGGTAATTATATACATACGCCTGACTGCTGTATTATGGACTCCTACGTAGGTAAGTGCTTCTGTTACACACAGTAATTATATAGATACACCTGACTGCTGTATGATGGACTCCTACCTAGGTAAGTACCTCTGTTACACACAGTAATTATATAGATACACCTGACTGCTGTATGATGGACTCCTACCTAGGTAAGTGCTTCTGTTGCACACAGTAATTATATAGATATACTTGACTGCTGTATGATGGACTCCTACCTAGGTAAGTCCTTCTGTTACACACAGTAATTATATAGAAACACCTGACTGCTGTGTGATGAACTCCTACCTAGGTAAGTGCTTCTGTTACACACAGTAATTATATAGATACACCTGACTGCTGTGTGATGGATTCCTACCTAGGTAAGTGCTTCTGTTACACACAGTAATTATATATATACACCTGACTGCTGTATGATGGACTCCTACCTAGGTAAGTGCTTCTGTTACACACAGTAATTATATAGATACACCTGACTGCTGTATGATGGACTCCTACCTAGGTAAGTGCTTCTGTTACACACAGTAATTATATAGATACACCTGACTGCTGTATGATGGACTCCTACCTAGGTAAGTGCTTCTGTTACACACAGTAATTATATAGATACACCTGACTGCTGTATGATGGACTCCTACCTAGGTAAGTGCTTCTGTTACACACAGTAACTATATAGATACACCTGACTGCTGTGTGATGGACTCCTACCTAGGTAAGTACCTCGATTACACACAGTAATTATATAGATACACCTGACTGCTGTATGATGGACTCCTACCTAGGTAAGTGCTTCTGTTACACGCAGTAATTATACAGATACAACTGACCGCTGTGTGATGGACTCCTACCTAGGTAAGTCCTTGTATTACACGTTAATTATACAGATAAAACTGATTGCTGTGTAATGGACTCCTACTAAGTAAGTGCTTATGGTAAAACATTCAGACAGTTATTTCTATAGGTAAAGTTCTACTTTAAATTGTAAAGTTTCATTGAAACAAGAACGCACAAATGTTCAATAAAACCGAAGAACATTTTTATTACAAGCTAAAAACAGCATCACATCAAATCCATTAACTGCAATTTCCTAGTGTTTTTCATGGAGAAAGTTTTTTGGGGATAATGAGAGCAGCTGGAGTGATGTCACCGGGCCGTATCCCTGTGCGCTGTCTGATGGCTGCATTTGTCACTCGGCAGCGATGAGGCAGTGACATGACAAGAGGCAGCATTAGGAACCTGACATTTCAATCACCTTGTGAAAATGTTCCTTTTGTTGAACGGTTCATCTTGACGGTATTTTCTAATGGAAAACTAATATGTTAAAGAAAAAAACAATTGTCAGAAAATCACATATACTGGTGGTTTTTTTTTTGTTCTTAACCCTTTGTGTGCCAGAGGGGTATGCAATGCATTGCTTCACACTGAAAGGGTTAATATAAAAACATATATAGGTACATACATATAAAGGCTAAATTGGAGCAATTATGGTGGAAACCAACGTTACCATAGGGGACTCACAGTACCTCCCATTGATATAAAGACGGTTTTTAGTGTTAGAAAGGAAAATATTAACCTCCATCTGCAAATAAAAAGGGAGTTGGCGTTGGTTGTGTTTGGGCAGATGCCCTGGGAATGATCCACTTCAGGTTTATAACAATACAAGTGTCAGAGATCATCGGATGCAGTAACACGATACTCTGAATATCTCTCCAGCACTCACAGGGTTACATGTCTGGAACAGAGAAGCAGATAAGAACCAATCAGTCCATCTGGTCTTATAATTTCTTATTTTAGTCTTAGTTCATCCACACAATTGTCGTATATCTATCCTGGGACTTCTTAATTCTTTTGGTATCAGAGGGTACACTAAGGGTTACATTTATTTTAGCACCTATCAGTTGCCCTTGGAGCCAGCTCGTTCTGGAAGATGTACTAAGGTGTGATAAAGAGGAGATAACTTCTCCAGTGAGATAAACTCTCCAGTTCCTATGTTATTATATGGGAGATATTTAGTTATAGACTACAGGGGGAGATGTACTAAGGTGTGATAAAGAGGAGATAACTTCTCCAGTGAGATAAACTCTCCAGTTCCTATGTTATTCTATGGGAGAGATTTAGTTATAGACTACAGGGGAGATGTACTAAGGTGTGATAAAGAGGATATCACTTCTCCAGTGGATAAACTCTCCAGTTCCTATGTTATTCTATGGGAGAGATTTAGTTATAGACTACAGGGGAGATGTACTAAGGTGTGATAAAGAGGAGATAACTTCTCCAGTGAGATAAACTCTCCAGTTCCTATGTTATTCTATGGGAGAGATTTAGTTATAGACTACAGGGGAGATGTACTAAGGTGTGATAAAGAGGAGATAACTTCTCCAGTGTGATAAACTCTTCAGTTCCTATGTTATTCTATGGAAGATATTTAGTTATAGGCTACAGGGGAGATGTACTAAGGTGTGATAATGAGGAGATAACTTCTCCAGTGAGATAAACTCTTCAGTTCCTATGTTATTCTATGGGAGATATTTAGTTATAGACTACAGGGGAGATGTACTAAGGTGTGATAAAGAGGAGATAACTTCTCCAGTGAGATAACCTCTCCAGTTCCTATGTTATTCTATGGGAGATCTTTAGTTATAGACTACAGGGGAGATGTACTAAGGTGTGATAAAGAGGAGATAACTTCTCCAGTGAGATAAACTCTCCAGTTCCTATGTTATTCTATGGGAGATCTTTAGTTATAGACTACAGGGGAGATGTACTGAGGTGTGATAAAGAGGAGATAACTTCTCCAGTGAGATAACCTCTCCAGTTCCTATGTTATTCTATGGGAGATCTTTAGTTATAGACTACAGGGGAGATGCACTAAGATGTGATAAAGAGGAGATAACTTATCCAGTGAGATAAACTCTCCAGTTCCTATGTTATTCTATGGGAGAGATTTAGTTATAGACTAGAGGGGAGATGGACTAAGGTGTGATAAAGAGGAGATAACTTCTCCAGTGAGATAAACTCTCCAGTTGTTATGTTATTCTATGGGAGATATTTAGTTATAGACTACAGGGGAGATGTACTAAGATGTGATAAAGAGGAGATAACTTCTCCAGTGAGATAAACTCTCCAGTTCCTATGTTATTCTATGGGAGATTTAGTTATAGACTACGGGGGAGACGTACTAAGGTGTGATAAAGAGGAGATAACTTCTCCAGTGAGATAAACTCTCCAGTTCCTATGTTATTCTATGGGAGAGATTTAGTTATAGATTACAGGGGAGATGTACTAAGGTGTGATAAAGAGGAGATAACTTCTCCATTTAGATAAACTCTCCAGTTCCTATGTTATTCTATGGGAGAGATTTAGTTATAGACTACAGGGGAGATGTACAAAGATGTGATAAAGAGGAGATAACTTCTCCAGTGAGATAAACTTTCCACTTCCTATGTTATTCTATGGGAGAGATTTACCTATAAACATAGACATGTTGTCCCACAATGCTTCCCCTTTCTGCACGTTACAATATACACAATAGCTCCCATTAGGATCTCTTAATCCTGCACTATTCAGCTTTTTTTTTCTAGAAAATCAGACTTTGAGGGGGCATCAGGCCCTCTCCTGAAGTCCCCCTTGCATTGATCACCTATCCAGTGGCGACCGATCACCGCCTTACCCTACCTCGTCCTCTAGTTGAGTAGGAGGATCCTGATGATGCACATGATGCCAGTGGGCCTTGAGGATCCTCCTACTCAACCCAGACATTCGTAATATGCCAGGTTGAAGAGGAGAAGGTGGGGGAAGATGATGACTGTCTTCCTAGTCACTGCATTGATTTTCCTATTGGATAGGTGATCCATGCCAGGGGGATATCAGGAGGGGTCCCGATGGTCTGATCTTCTTTAACAGAAAATAAAATGAAAAAAAAACAGAGCATATTGCAGGATTAAGAGATCCTGCACTGTGTGAATTTTTTTAAATATACCAACGTGTCACAATGGGGAAGCATTGTGGGGGGACAGCATGTCGAAACAGATTGTGGGGGCAGCACTCACTGAATCATTGCGGTATTTGGGATTGATGTGTTAATTAGTACCCGTTAGATCTAGTTACATACTGCTTTGCCTTCTGTGTATATAAGTGGGTTTGTTATTAGCTGGGCTAATTACTAGCTGGGCAACACAGCAATTGAAAATGAGCAATGGTATGTGTACAAGGAGATTTTCTATTTTGTATCCATTTTGATGATATTTATTCTTCTGAATGTAAGCATGCTGGGATAGGCATAAGGCTGTCCTTAACATAGGAAAAGACCAAGGACCAAAAAAAGGTTTGAGGTTTTTAAAGTAGGAAAATGGGCGACTACATGGGCCGAAATGGTTCTTATCTGCCGTCAAATTCTATGTTTCTATGTAGAACGTAATCATTGTGGGGGCAGCATGTAGAGCTTAATCATTGTGGGGGCAGCATGTCAAACATAATCATTCTGGGGGAGAATGGGCAACATCACCATTAATTGTTAACCCCAAATACACTGACTGACACCCACCAGCCGTGTTCCCTTGCCAAGGCAGTGATCATGGGGATTTGTGGCTACCAGGCAAGGGAACAAGTCTTGGGGGAGAGACAGAGTAAATGGGGACCTGTGGCTACCAGTGGGCAATGGAACAAGTATGTCAGACATAATCATTTTGGGGGCCACCATGTTGAACATAATAATTGTGGGGGAGAATGGGGAACATTACCATTATGTTTTAGCCCCACATGTACAGACTGGCTTCCCTCAGCCTTGTTCCCTTACCCAGGCATTGTCCATGGGGTTCTATGTCTACCAGTGGGCAAGGTAACAAGGTTGAGGGGGTCAGACAGTGTAAGTGGGGATCTGTGGCTACCAGTGGGAAAAGGAACAAGTCTGGAGGCCAGGCAGTGTATATGGAGTTCTATGACTATCAGTGGGCAAGTGAACAAGGCTGGAAGCCAGGCAGTGAACATGAGGTTCTATGTCTACCAGTGGGCAAGGGAACAAGTCTGGAGGCCAGGCAGTGTACATGAGGTTCTATGTCTACAAGTGGACAAAGGAACAAGTCTGGAGGCTAGGCAGTGAACATGAGGTTCTATGTCTACCAGTGGGCAAGGGTACAAGTCTGGAGGCCAGGCAGTGTACATGAGGTTCTATGTCTACAAGTGGGCAAGGGAACAAGTCTGGAGGCCAGGCAGTGTACATGGGGTTCTGTGTCTAACAGTGGACAAAGAAACAAGTCTGGAGGCCAGGCAGTGAACATGAGGTTCTATGTCTACCAGTGGACAAGGGAACAAGGATGGAGGCCAGGCAGTGAACATGAGGTTCTGTGTCTACCAGTGGACAAGGGAACAAGTCTGGAGGCCAGGCAGTGTACATGGGGTTCTGTGTCTACCAGTGGGCAAGGGAACAAGTCTGGAGGCCAGGCAGTGTACATGAGGTTCTATGTCTACAAGTGGGCAAGGGAACAAGTCTGGAGGCCAGGCAGTGTACATGGGGTTCTGTGTCTAACAGTGGACAAAGAAACAAGTCTGGAGGCCAGGCAGTGAACATGAGGTTCTATGTCTACCAGTGGACAAGGGAACAAGGATGGAGGCCAGGCAGTGAACATGAGGTTCTGTGTCTACCAGTGGACAAGGGAACAAGTCTGGAGGCCAGGCAGTGTACATGGGGTTCTGTGTCTAACAGTGGACAAGTGAACAAGGCTGGAGGCTGTCACAGACTCTCAGTAAAGAAACACACGTAACAGTACAAGTGAATTTAAACCAGTTTATTGAGCTGACACTGAACCACCGTAGATCTATGGTACTGAGTCTTACAACCAGACCAGGCTCTACCACAACAGGAAGGAACAATGGGACTAGTACAGGAGTGTACCCAGCGGAGGCACAGAGCATGAATAGACCACCGGTACCAATAGCATAACTGGTAGCACCACTCGAGGCAGCAGAGTAGGTGCTTAGATAGATGCAGTCAGATAGGAGCGCACTACTGAGGCAAGGAGAGAGACAAGCTGCACTCTGTCTTACTGAAGGTAACTAGGAGGCACAGAGTGCAGGTAGCACTGCAAGTGCTAAACCAGGCAACAGGTAAGCATAAGATGCAAGAGCCCAGGCGTGAGACTAAGTTGCACTAGCTGCCCGGAGGCAAATGGAAGGCACCAAGTGGAGGCAACTTGCAAGCGACCAGCTGGTGGCTGAGCTACAAGGTAAAGGAACGCGCCCTGGATCAGCTTAGTGGTAGTCAGACAGGAGAGAGGCACAAACGGAGTGTCAGTCAGACAGGCCACTGGTTATGAACCGTATCGGGTAGCCAGCCACAGCAAAGGTCAGCACGGAGCGGGTAGTCAGACAAGCCAAAGTCATACATGGATCAGTGGCAAGTGAACAAGGCTGGAGGCCAGGCAGTGTACATGAGGTTCTATGCCTACCAGTGAGCAAGGGAACAAGTATGGGGGCCAGGCAGTGTACATGGGGTTCTATGCCTACCAGTGGGCAAGGGAACATGTATGGGGGGCAGGCAGGGTACATGGGGTTCTATGTCTACCAGTGGGCAAGGGTACAAGTATGGGGGCCAGGCAGTGTACATTGGGTTCTATGACTACCAGTGGGCAAGGGAACAAGTATGGGGGCCAGGCAGTGTACATTGGGTTCTATGACTACCTGTTGCGTTCCGGTTACCTTCCTCCCGTTCCGTCGGGCGGCTCGCGTCTGGCCATCGCGTGTGCGCATGCGCGGCCTTTCTTTTCTCTCTTCCGGGTTTCGGGCGCGGCCAACGTCATGACGCGTGACGTCAGACGCCTCCGCCTTTAAAAGACCGCACCGGTAGGGTTCGCACGCTCTTGCGTCGAGTTCCCTTTGATGCCAGTGTCCCTCAGTGCGCTCTCGCTTATTTCTCGCCGGATTGTTTCCCTTTCCTTGCCAGTTACCTTGCATGTGTCTCAGCCTGCCCTTGACCTCGGATTCGGCCTTACCCTTGCATGTGTCTCAGTCTGCCCTTGACCTCGGATTCGGCCTTACCTTGCATGTGTCTCAGCCTGCCCTTGACCTCGGATTCGGCCTTACCTTGCATGTGTCTCAGCCTGCCCTTGACCTCGGATTCGGCCTTACCTTTTGCATGTAATCAGCCTGCCCTGACCTCGGCTTGTCCCTCACTTCGGTTTTCGGTTTGTCCCTCTGGCGGGGTTCTTCCTCTCATTGCTCAGCTCAGTCTGTTCCATCTCCAGAGCATACTTCCTTGCCACTTGCTAGTCTCTGTGTTATTCCATTTTCACAGAGTCAGTATCCAAGAGGCATACACGGAGCTAGTACTCAGGTGGCCAACAGTACGCAAGAGCCCCATAGCTCTCTACATGGAACCAGCTGGGTTTATAGATGCCCTGAACTCCCTGGGAAACCGGATTTCGGCCTTGACCCTAACTGTACAGGAGCTGCAATCTAACCAGGCCCATCTACAACAACAACTCCTTGACCTACAGCCTAGCATACCACCTCCCGCTGCCCCTGCCGCAGCTGCTAGTAATCCTGCCGTGGCTGGCGACCGTCCGCATTACCCGGAGCCAAGGGTGCCACTCCCAGATCGGTTCACTGGAGACCGTAGCAAGTATCAAACGTTTATCACCTCCTGTGAACTACTGTTCGATATCAATCCTCATACTTACGCCACAGACTATATTAAGGTCCGCACCGTTATCGCACTCTTGACTGGCGAACCACAGACCTGGGGACATCATCTCCTTCAGAGCAACAGCCCGTTATTGGCAACCTGGGCTGACTTTCGTCAAGCCATGGACACTCTTTATGATGACCCTTTTCGGATCTCCACTGCCCAGACCGCCTTGCGATCCCTCAATCAGGGAAGGAGACCAGTGGAGGATTACGTCGCAGAATTTCGTCGTTTATCTTGCGATTCACGGTGGAACGAGGCTGCTCTATACGACCAGTTTCGGCTTGGGCTATCAGAGGCCCTCAAGGATGAGCTGGCCAGAGTCACACAGCCTGAAGGCCTGGAAGCCCTGATACGTCTTGCGACTCAGATCGATAGGAGATTAAGAGAGAGACGTCGTGAAAGACTCGCCATGGCACCGTTGCCCCCCAGACGTCCTACGGTCCCTCCTTCTATGGAACCCGTCACTGGTGCCACTTCAGCACCTCTAGAAGAACCTATGCAGGTTGGGGTGGTCAGAGGCCCCTTGTCTAAAGCAGAGAAGGAGCGCCGCAGGCAGTGGAACCTTTGCCTATATTGTGGGGAGACAGGCCACATGCTGCGTTCTTGTCCTTCCAGACCTCGTGCTCCTCAGGGTAAGGGTCGTCCTTGTTTTCCCACCTCACCTCTTATGCCTCTCACCATGGCCTCTTACCTGTCTGTTTCTGTCATTTTGCAGTGGAAAGACCAGCGAACTGAATTGGTAGCCATGATCGACTCGGGAGCCAGCAGTTGCTTCATGAATCAGGAACTAGCTCATGCCTTAAAGGTACCAGTTCAGCAGAAGCCACAACCACTCAGAATCCAGATGGCTGACCAACGCAGTCTTCAATCCGGTCCTATCGTACTAGAGACCCTACCTTTATCCTTGCGGTTCCCTTTAGGTCATGAGGAGCGATTACAGTTTGATGTTATGCCATCACTACTTTTCCCGCTCATTCTGGGGTTACCCTGGCTCCGCACTCATGACCCTACAATCAAATGGTCTTCTGCCAAGATAGTCTTCGATTCCCTCCACTGTACTAGGAACTGTTTCCCAACCACCGCAGTAACAACTCTTTCTTCCTCTACGATCAAGGGTTTGCCCCTTCAGTACCGGGATTACTCTGATGTTTTCGATGAAAAAGGCGCTTCCCTTCTACCCCCTCACAGGTCCTATGATTGCCCAATCGAGCTCCTACCCGGAGCTGCGATCCCTTACGGACATATCTATCCACTTACTGGACCAGAAACCCTTCATCTGAAGAACTACATTACTGAAAGTCTACGTCAAGGGTTTATCCGTCCATCCACATCCCCCGCTGGAGCAGGGATCTTCTTCGTACCCAAAAAAGATGGGGGACTACGTCCCTGCGTTGACTACAGAGAACTAAATAAGATAACCGTTAAGAACAGGTACCCGCTCCCATTGATCCCTGACTTGCTGGAAAGGGTGTCCACTGCCAAGGTATTCACCAAGATAGACTTACGAGGTGCATACAACCTTGTCCGCATCCACAAGGGAGACGAGTGGAAGACGGCATTCCGTACCCGCTTCGGGCATTTTGAGTATAGAGTGATGCCTTTTGGGTTGTGTAACGCCCCTGCCACGTTCCAGCACTTCATCAACGATGTGTTCAAGGACCTCATGGACATGTTCATCATCATATACCTGGACGATATTCTTGTCTATTCCCCCTCCCTGACCGAACACCGGAAACACGTCGCGACGGTACTAACCCGTCTCCGTGTTCACGGTTTGTTTGCTAAACTTGAAAAATGCATTTTCGAGACTACGGAAATAAGTTTTTTGGGGTTCCTGATCTCTCCTGGCTGCATAAAGATGGACCCTCGAAAGATTACTGCTATCCTGGACTGGCCCACACCTACAGATAAAAAGGCAGTACAGCGTTTTCTCGGCTTTGCCAATTTTTATCGCAGATTCATACGGGGTTTTTCAAGCCTTATAACCCCTTTGACCGTTCTCACCCGAAACAGCACTCGTTTCCTATGGGCTGCAGAAGCACAAAAAGCTTTTGATGCCCTTAAAACAGCCTTTACCCAAGCTCCTGTTCTTCAACAACCCGACACCACCAAACCGTTTCTTCTGGAGGTCGACGCCTCCAACGAAGCCACTGGAGCGGTACTCTCACAACGAGCAGTTCATGACGACCAAGTCCATCCTGTTGCTTTCTTCTCCAAGAGACTTAGTACAGCTGAACAGAATTATGACATAGGGGACAAGGAATTGCTAGCCATTAAGAGAGCACTAGAAGAATGGCGTCATTTACTAGAAGGATCTCCTAACCCAGTCACCATTTACACAGACCACCGCAACCTAGAGTATCTCCGGGAAGCTCGTAGGTTACGACCTCGGCAGGCTAGATGGGCTCTCTTTTTCTCCCGTTTCCAAATGCATATCACCTACAGGCCTGGAACCAAAAACGGGAAAGCTGATGCTCTGTCACGGATCCACAGCCCCACTTCCTCTGTTATCGAACCACCGGACACCATTCTTCGTCCTCATCATTTCCTAGTGTTAAACAGTGATTTGATGAATAGACTGCAGCAAGAAACCACTGCTTCTCCCTTGTTGGTACAACGATATGCACTAACCTTTTCCGATGGACTCCTATATAAAAACCAACTTGTGTATGTACCTTCTTCACTTCGTCAGGAAGTGCTACACCTGCATCACGATATTCCGGCTGCGGGCCATGGAGGAATCAAGCAGACTATGGAGATGTTACAAAGACGATTCTGGTGGCCCAGTATGAGAACCGATGTTCTATCCTTTGTTTCCTCATGTGATATCTGCAACCGATCAAAGAGTCTACACAACAAACCGACTGGATTGCTCCTCCCGCTTCCAGTTCCTGAGGGACCCTGGCGAGATGTATCTATGGACTTTATAGTAGATCTCCCACCATCCAACAATCATAACACCATCCTTGTAGTCATCGACCGGTTCACAAAACTGGCACACTTTATCCCTATTTCCGGTCTTCCATCGGCTGCTCAGACCGCCGATCTATACTTGCAACACATCTTTCGCCTTCATGGCGCACCACATACCATTACGACAGATCGTGGAACGCAATTCACTTCAAAGTTTTGGAAAGCATTCTGCTCTAGTCTACACATAAAGAGAAACCTGTCCTCTGGATATCACCCTCAAACTAACGGACAGACAGAACGTACGAACCAGACCCTTGAACAATACCTGCGCTGTTTCTCTACCCACTTACAGGACAACTGGTCGCATCTCCTTCCACAAGCGGAATTTGCTTACAATAACCATTATCATCGTACTCTCCATACCTCTCCTTTCTACGCCACCTATGGTTACCACCCTGCTCTTTTACCTGATTTAGCACCCAAGACTTCTGTACCTTCTGCTAACCAACGGATACAAGAATTGCAGCAATGCCACCAAGAATTACGCCATTTACTACAACACATGCAATCAACCTATAAAGACCAAGCTGACAAACACCGCCATAAAAGTCCTCCCTACTCCATTGGTGATAAAGTATGGCTCTCTTCTGCCCACGTGCGACTATCATGCCCCTCACGGAAGCTAGGCCCCCGCTTCCTGGGCCCGTTTAGCATTGAACGTATCGTTAACCCGGTAACATACCGCCTCGCATTGCCGGCAACATGCAGAATGCACCCAACATTTCACGTGTCACAGTTGAAACCTTGGGTTCCAAGTCCATTTCCCAATAGGGAACCTGCACGTCCACCTCCGCTCATTGTGGATGGATCCGAGGAATACGAAGTCCAAGAGATCCTGGACTCTCGGTAGACGAGGACGACTGGAATACCTGGTCCACTGGAAGGGCTATGGGCCTGAAGATCGTTCCTGGGAACCCTGTTCTAATCTGAATGCCCCTGCATGCCTCAGGACCTACCACCTGACTCATCCTGAACGACCAGGCCCTGTCACCGCCCGGAGGGCGTCCGTGAGGGGGGGGAATCTGTTGCGTTCCGGTTACCTTCCTCCCGTTCCGTCGGGCGGCTCGCGTCTGGCCATCGCGTGTGCGCATGCGCGGCCTTTCTTTTCTCTCTTCCGGGTTTCGGGCGCGGCCAACGTCATGACGCGTGACGTCAGACGCCTCCGCCTTTAAAAGACCGCACCGGTAGGGTTCGCACGCTCTTGCGTCGAGTTCCCTTTGATGCCAGTGTCCCTCAGTGCGCTCTCGCTTATTTCTCGCCGGATTGTTTCCCTTTCCTTGCCAGTTACCTTGCATGTGTCTCAGCCTGCCCTTGACCTCGGATTCGGCCTTACCCTTGCATGTGTCTCAGTCTGCCCTTGACCTCGGATTCGGCCTTACCTTGCATGTGTCTCAGCCTGCCCTTGACCTCGGATTCGGCCTTACCTTGCATGTGTCTCAGCCTGCCCTTGACCTCGGATTCGGCCTTACCTTTTGCATGTAATCAGCCTGCCCTGACCTCGGCTTGTCCCTCACTTCGGTTTTCGGTTTGTCCCTCTGGCGGGGTTCTTCCTCTCATTGCTCAGCTCAGTCTGTTCCATCTCCAGAGCATACTTCCTTGCCACTTGCTAGTCTCTGTGTTATTCCATTTTCACAGAGTCAGTATCCAAGAGGCATACACGGAGCTAGTACTCAGGTGGCCAACACTACCAGTGGGCAAGTGAACAAGGCTGGAGGCCAGGCAGTGTACATTGGGTTCTATGACTACCAGTGGGCAAGTGAACAAGGCTGGAGGCCAGGCAGTGTACATGGGGTTCTGTGTCTAACAGTGGACAAAGAAACAAGTCTGGAGGCCAGGCAGTGAACATGAGGTTCTATGTCTACCAGTGGACAAGGGAACAAGGATGGAGGCCAGGCAGTGAACATGAGGTTCTGTGTCTACCAGTGGACAAGGGAACAAGTCTGGAGGCCAGGCAGTGTACATGGGGTTCTGTGTCTAACAGTGGACAAGTGAACAAGGCTGGAGGCTGTCACAGACTCTCAATAAAGAAACACACGTAACAGTACAAGTGAATTTAAACCAGTTTATTGAGCAATAGATAATAAGAATACTAGTAGTAATAATGAACACTTCCTCAGTCAGAGGGAGATAGACGTGAGGAGAGTGTCTAGTCCACTACCCAGGAGCTGACACTGAACCACCGTAGATCTATGGTACTGAGTCTTACAACCAGACCAGGCTCTACCACAACAGGAAGGAACAATGGGACTAGTACAGGAGTGTACCCAGCGGAGGCACAGAGCATGAATAGACCACCGGTACCAATAGCATAACTGGTAGCACCACTCGAGGCAGCAGAGTAGGTGCTTAGATAGATGCAGTCAGATAGGAGCGCACTACTGAGGCAAGGAGAGAGACAAGCTGCACTCTGTCTTACTGAAGGTAACTAGGAGGCACAGAGTGCAGGTAGCACTGCAAGTGCTAAACCAGGCAACAGGTAAGCATAAGATGCAAGAGCCCAGGCGTGAGACTAAGTTGCACTAGCTGCCCGGAGGCAAATGGAAGGCACCAAGTGGAGGCAACTTGCAAGCGACCAGCTGGTGGCTGAGCTACAAGGTAAAGGAACGCGCCCTGGATCAGCTTAGTGGTAGTCAGACAGGAGAGAGGCACAAACGGAGTATCAGTCAGACGGGCCACTGGTCATGAACCGTATCGGGTAGCCAGCCACAGCAAAGGTCAGCACGGAGCGGGTAGTCAGACAAGCCAAAGTCATACATGGATCAGTGACAAGTGAACAAGGCTGGAGGCCAGGCAGTGTACATGAGGTTCTATGCCTACCAGTGAGCAAGGGAACAAGTATGGGGGCCAGGCAGTGTACATGGGGTTCTATGCCTACCAGTGGGCAAGGGAACAAGTATGGGGGGCAGGCAGGGTACATGGGGTTCTATGTCTACCAGTGGGCAAGGGTACAAGTATGGGGGCCAGGCAGGGTACATGGGGTTCTATGACTACATGGGGTTCTATGTCTACCAGTGAGCAAGGGAACAAGTATGGGGGCCAGGCAGTGTGCATGGGGTTCTATGCCTACCAGTGGGCAAGGGAACAAGTATGGGGGCCAGGCAGTGTACATTGGGTTCTATGTCTACCAGTGGGCAAGTGAACAAGGCTGGAGGCCAGGCAGTGTACATTGGGTTCTATGACTACCAGTGGGCAAGGGAACAAGTATGGGGGCCAGGCAGTGTACATTGGGTTCTATGACTACCAGTGGGCAAGGGAACAAGGCTGGAGGCCAGGCAGTGTACATTGGGTTCTATGTCTACCAGTGGGCAAGTGAACAAGGCTGGAGGCCAGGCAGTGTACATTGGGTTCTATGACTACCAGTGGGCAAGGGAACAAGTATGGGGGCCAGGCAGTGTACATTGGGTTCTATGACTACCAGTGGGCAAGTGAACAAGGCTGGAGGCCAGGCAGTGTACATTGGGTTCTATGACTACCAGTGGGCAAGTGAACAAGGCTGGAGGCCAGGCAGTGTACATGGGGTTCTATGACTACCACTGGGCAAGTGAACAAGGCTGGAGGCCAGGCATTTTACATGGGGTTCTATGCCAGTGGGCAAGTGAACAAGTCTGGAGGCCTGGAAGTGTACATGGGGTTCTATGCCTACCACTGGTCAAGGAAACAAACCCGGAGGCCAGGCAGTGTACATGGGGTTCTATGCCTACCAGTGGGCAAGGGAACAAGTCTGGAGGCCAGGTAGTGTACATGGGCAGGGCCGGCGCCACCTATAGGCAAGGTAGGCACCGGCCTAGGGTGCACATGTACTGGGGGCGCGGGCATGCAGCAGAGAACAGCTGCGTCTGCACGCACCATGCCAGGAACCGCAACACAGTCAGGTCTGTGTCGCTACTGCGCTCCCTCATCGCGGTTGGCTCTTTAGTAATGCAGAGCACGCTGGGAGTCATGATCTCCCAGCACGCTCTGCATTACTGAAGAGAAGACTGCGCAGGAGCTCCAACAGCTACAGGTATGTGATGCTGGAGCTGGTGGGGGGTATCTCCAGACCAGAGGCAGACTGGCCCAGGGGGCAGAGAGAGAACAATCATGAAAAGAGGTGGGGTATAAGTAGGTGGGGTATAAAGGGGTGGAACACAAAGGGCGGAGCCAAACGGGCAGCAAAATTTGGTTTTGCCTAGGGTGGCGAAAATCCTTGCACCATCCCTGTACATGGGGTTCCATGTCTACCAGTGGACAAGGGAACAAGTCTGGAGGCCAGGCAGTGTACATGGGGTTCTATGTCTACCAGTGGGCAAGTGAACAAGACTGGAGGCCAGGCAGTATACATGGGGTTCTATGTCTACCAGTGGGCAAGTGAACAAGACTGGAGGCCAGGCAGTGTACATGGGGTTCTATGTCTACCAGTGGACAAGGGAACAAGTCTGGAGGCCAGGCAGTGTACATGGGGTTCTGTGCCAGTGGGCAAGTGAACAAGTCTGGAGGCCAGGCAGTGAACATGGGTTCTATGTCTACCAGTGGACAAGGGAACAAGTCTGGAGGCCAGGCAGTGAACATGGGTTCTATGACTACCAGTGGGCAAGTGAATAAGGTTGGAGGCCAGGCAGTGTACATGGGGTTCTGTGCCAGTGGGCAAGTGAACAAGGCTGGAGGCCAGGCAGTGTACATGGGGTTCTATGACTACCAGTGGATACCCCCTACTCAAGCCGGACATTCGTAGAATGCCAGGTTGATGAGAAGGCGGTGAATGCCTTCCTGGTTGCGGCACTGATCGCAAGTCCTTTTGGATAGGTGATCAATGTCAAGAGGGCATCAGGAGGGGTCCCAATACCCCCAGCGATGTCTGATTTTTTATTTATTTTTAAAAAGGAATAGTGTGAGGGCAGTGGCATGCTTATTGACGTGATGGGGGGACACAGCAGAGAAAGGGGGTGTCATGTGTCTGTTGCAGACCTTAAATGTGGTGCACAAAGTGGATGAATCTTTGGGATCTAACTGCAGCCAATCAGATTCGTCTTAGAATATCTGGAACATTTGGCGTTTAAATGCAGCCAATCAAACGCAAACTCATCCTAGAATCTTTGAGGTCTAATGGCAGCCAATCAAACTCATCCTAGAAGTTTTGGGATCTAATGGCAGCCAATCAAACTCATCCTAGAAGTTTTGGGATCTAATGGCAGCCAATCAAACTCATCCTAGAAGTTTTGGGATCTAATGGCAACACATAAATTATAATTGTAAAGCAAGTGACACGCACGATCCTGGATAGTTAAAAATTCCCACTGATTTAAATGGGGGTTTTAACCCCTGAATACTAGAGAACAATGCTTTGGATACCTCTAGCATTCAAAAGGTTAAAAGTCCCATTTAACTCTATAGGAATGTGAAGAATATTTATTTCTCCCCTATGGTGAAGTTGATTCGCTCCAGAATTGCACACCTGTTCTATTGTGGGTAAGGCCCTATGGGCCGGAACCAGTAACCTAAACAGGTGCAATTCTGAGGTAAACCAATTGCACCATGGGTAGACATAAACATTCCCTAAATTCCAAATGATTCCAGTGCGTTGGAGACCTGTCTAGCGTTCCGGTGAGTAAAAGCCCCAGGGTAAAATCTTACTTGTTCCCTATGGTTAGTTTGCCTGACATCTGCACCACTTTTTTGTGCATATTGCCCACAGCTTATGGTCAGTCTGTCTGTCCAGCCCAGTCCTCTGTGCAGTAACAGATGTGATTCACTGGAGCGGCTTCTCATGGCTTCCAGCAAAAAGAAATCTATCATAACGAAGAAGGAAAATTGGTTTAGCAAGTGTTTAATTACCCGTCGTCTAACCTCATTACAAATTCCACGTGTCACTCGGCATTATGTTAACTGTTATGTTTATGACAAGAGAAAGCAATTGGGACGTGTGCTCTAGAATCAATCAATCCTGAAAAGGTTTATTTTGTATGAAAAAATATAACTGGAAATTGTGAGACACAAAGAGGTGAAGGTACAATTACTGTAGAGCAGATCCACTGCTATGTTCCACTGCAGGGCACGCATTCAAGTGCATGATGCTTAGTACATACCAGCGTACACACATGCACATACACACACAATGCCATCGTTATCATTAATGCCAACAAGCCACTTATGCCTGCCACATACCAAGCATGGGAAAATGGTGTAAACTTACATACTATCCTCTGCTTGTTGTTTAGTTCATAATAAACAATTGTTGGAGCGCAGTGGTGATTATCAGACAGATCGATGACCCGGTACCTTTATACCTAGTATTCTATGAGACCGGCAGAGCAATACACCATGACATACCACTGGCAAGGCATTACACCGTGACATACCACTGACAAGGCATTACACCATGACATACCACTGGCAAGGCAATACACCATGACATACCACTGGCAAGGAGTTACACCGTGACATACCACTGGCAAAGAATGACACCGTGACATACCATTGGCAAGGCATTACACCGTGACATGCAACTGGCAAGGCATTACACCGTGACATACCACTGGCAAGGCATTACACTGTGACATACCACTGGCAAGGAATTACACCGTGACATACCACTGGCAAGGCAATACACCACGACATACCACTGGCAAGGAATTACACCGTGACATACCACTGGCAAGGCATTACACCATGACATGCCACTGGCAAGGCATTACACCGTGACATACCACTGGCAAGGAATTACACCGTGACATACCACTGGCAAGGCATTACACTGAGACATACCACTGGCAAGGAATTACACCGTGACATACCACTGGCAAGGCAATACACCATGACATACCACTGGTAAGGCTTTACACCGTGACATACCATTGGCAAGGCATTACACCGTGACATGCCACTGGCAAGGAATTACACCATGACATGCCACTGGCAAGGCATTACAACCTGACATACCACTGGCAAGGCTTTACACCATTACATACTTCTGACAAGGTATTATACCATGACATATCACTGGCAGGGTATTACACCATATAACCCCTGGTAGAAATGGGGTGTCAGACTGCATTGCTAGATGGTTTACACTCTGCAGATTATCGGAATAACAATGATTTTGCACAGATGACCCTCATTAGCTCAGTCCTGTCTGAGATACCTTTACAAAATCCAGAATATCCCAGATATGTGAATTGTGGGTTTCAGGGGTGTCTAGTAATGGGTAGCCTTTTAAAACATTGCTTGTAAAATATTGTGCGGCTGGAAGCCGCATTAAACCTGTCACTGTGTTCAAAATGGTGACATGAGAATCTCGCACAATTTCGGTAAAGGCTCCAATATTAACATTAAACTCACTGGCGACAGTAGGATGAATTATGGCATTGTCTGGCTGTATTTTGTACCGAGAGGTAGCCCTTCATTACATGACCAGGTTACATACTGCGTTGGGCGACAGCACATTGTAATCCCTTGTCTTGAATGCTGGAGCTGGCTGGCATCCATGGGGTTAAAAACAAACATAACCCACTAAAAAGTTCACATGGATGACTATCTCAATATTCTGACAAGGGTTTAAATGACAACTCTCATTGTATCGACGTTTAAAGAGACGACATAAGAACCTCACGCTTTTATGCAGGGTGAGATTCTCATGCCGCCATTTTGAACACGACCATAGTTAATGCAGCTTCCAGCCACACGATAATTTATATGTGACTTTTTAAACGTGAACCCTAGTAACGTATCTCAACACCCCTGAAGCAGAGGAATGGAAAAGCCATGAACTCTAAGCTCACCCCTAATATCTCCTAAAGAGGGACACTTGGAGGTACAGACCCCTAATATCTCCTAAAGAGGGACACATGGGAGGTACAGACCCCTAATATCTCCTAAAGAGGGACACTTGGGAGGTACGGACCTCTAATATCTCCTAAAGAGGGACACTTGTAAGGTACAGACCCCTATTATCTCCTAAAGAGGGACACTTGGGAGGTATGGAGCCCTAATATCTCCTAAAGAGGGACACTTGGGAGGTACAGACCCCTAATATCTCCTAAAGAGGGACACTTGGGAGGTGCAGACCCCTAATATCTCCTAAAGAGGGACACATGGGAGGTACGGACCTCTAATATCTCCTAAAGAGGGACACTTGGGAGGTACAGACCCCTATTAGCTCCTAAAGAGGGACACTTGGGAGGTACAGACCCCTAATATCTCCTAAAGAGGGACACTTGGGATGTATGTACACCCCCAATACATCCTAAAGAGGGACACTTGGGAGGTGCAGACCCCTAATATCTCCTAAAGAGGGACACTTGGGAGGTATGTACCCTAATATCTCCTAAAGAGGGACACTTGGGATGTATGTACACCCCCAATACATCCTAAAGAGGGACACGTGGGAGGTACAGACCCCTAATATCTCCAAAGAGGGACACTTGGGAGGTACGGACCCCTAAAATCTCCTAAGGAGGCACACTTGGGAGGTATGTACCCTAATATCTCCTAAAGAGGGACACTTGGGAGGAATGGACCCCTAATATCTCCTAAACACTTAGGAGGTACAGACCCCTAATATCTCATAAAGAGGGACACTTGGGAGGTATGGACCCCTAATATCTCCTAAAGACGGATACTTGGGAGGTATGGACCCCTAATATCTCCTAAAGAGGGACACATGGGAGGCACGGACCCTAATTTCTCCTAAAGAGGGACACTTAAGAGGTACAGACCCCTAATATCTCCTAAAGAGGGACACATGGGAGGTACAGACCCCTAGTATCTCGTAAAGAGGGACACTTGGGAGGTGCGGACCTCTAATATCTCCTAAAGAGGGACAATTGGGAGGTATGTACCATAAAATCTCTTAAAGAGGAACACTTGGGAGGTATGTACCCCTAAAATCTCCTAAGGAGGGACACTTGGGAGGTATGTACCCTAATATCTCCTAAAGTGGGACACTTGGGAGGTACAGACCCCTATTATCTCCTAAAGAGGGACACTTGGGAGGTACAGACCCCTAATATCTCCTAAAGAGGGTCACTTGGGAGGGACAGAGCCCTAATATCTACTAATTTTAATTAACTCAAAATCTAGATTTCTAAATAAAAATGGATAATATAATATAATGATGATTCTGAAAGCTCTTTAGAAGTCAATATAGTTTATGTGATAATGTCCCTTTTTATAAAACAAAACCTAGTTTATTCTTGCTACGCTTTACAGTCCATTTAACCCCCTGAATAGTAAAGATGTCCCCAATAAATTGCTTTGAAGTTGTTTTTTTAATGAAATGAAAGTATTTTTAGGGGGAGGAATAAGCTGGGATCGTATCTCATTTTCAGATGTGTCCTGGGTCCTCATTTTACCTACCTCAGAGGCGTCAGTGTCTGAGCTGATCTTCAATTAACCAACCGAGTTATCTCACAGTCCTTTAGTTACGTTGCAAATATCTCTGGAATCCAAGAGGTTAAAAACTGTATTATTTTTAACGCTTTCATTAAAATTCCACCTTTTTCTGTCTTTTTTAACTGTGTTTATTATTAGTACTATTATGTTATGCATGAATAAAACAGCACTCTGATACAAAAAGACATCTCGCTGATTAATTTTGCTGTCATCTCCAGAAGAGGCGCAGAGTATTTACAATGACGCACGTCTGTCCGACTGCTGGTGTTACTGATGTTCAGCGATTTATTACTGAAGGACTGGTGGCTGCATTCGTTCTCTGGGAACAGTAATAGTTTGTGACCAGACCCGGCAGGAATGTCCTGATGAAAAATGGCACTTTGTGCTTGGGGCAAAAATAAAAGTAATATTCAATAGAAAAAAAATCTTCATTACTCAAAAGCACATAGAAGAGGTGACATGTTTGCAAATACAAGATTCTTTTTTATTAGGAACTGCTTGGAAAACTACATTTATTTAACTCCTGGAATGCTAGGATTGCGCCAATGAATTTGTGTCACAATGAAAACGTTAACATTATATGAATATATATATATATATATATATATATATATATATATGAATATATCAATCAAACAATGAAGATGGAATCTCCAAAACTACAAAAATCTAGAAAAATTCCTTGGTAATACTTTTAAAATAACAAAAGAAATGGTGTATGCGCACTATATATAAGAGAGCGTGCCAAATAAGTTATCAAATGAACAATGATGCATTTATTGTCAATTATATGGAGCACCCTCTCATATATGGTGCACATCTACCATTTCTTTTGTTTTATAGATAGATAGATAGATAGATAGATAGATAGATAGATAGATAGATATGAGATAGATAGATAGATAGATAGATAGATAGATAGATAGATAGATAGATATGAGATAGATAGATAGATAGATAGATAGATAGATAGATATAAGATAGATAGATAGATAGATAGATAGATAGATAGATAGATAGATAGATATGAGAGATAGATAGATAGATAGATAGATAGATAGATAGATAGATAGATAGATATAAGATAGGTAGATAGATAGATAGATAGATAGATAGATAGATAGATAGATAGATAGATATGAGAGATAGATAGATAGATAGATAGATAGATAGATAGATAGATAGATAGATAGATATGAGACAGACAGATAGATAGATAGATAGATAGATAGATAGATAGATAGATATGATATAGATAGATAGATATGAGACAGATAGATGGATAGGTATGAGATGATAGATAGATAAATAGATTGATAGATAAATAGATAGATATGAGACAGATAGATAGATAGATATGAGAGGCTTACATGAATATATTGTAAATGATGATCAGAACTTGGAGTACATGCATCACAAAAAGTGAAATGTGCAGACGGTACTGAATGGACACACTGGGTTTGAGTGTACGTTGATGGGTAAGTGAAGGTTTAATGTCAGTAAGCATGCCACGTGGTATTATGTATAATCTCATCAACAAAGCACAGGCATGGAGCAGACATAATGTTCATTAATGACTAATTTGCCTGATTTTGTTTGTTTTGATTGAGAGCACTAAAGGAACCCAGGCACCTTATAGGTGCTATAATTTCAACTTCTACTTATATCGACCATATGTCAGAATTAATTATTCATATGCTACATCCCTAAAATGCATTCCTAAACTTGTTTGTAACACATGCATATTATTCTATTGAAAGTGCATTTATTAATGTTGTTTGCTCTGTTTGCATTGAGAGATAAGAGTAAATGCCAGCTAAATGACTGTGGTTAGTGCCTACTGCTCTGGTATTTATACATGCTGTTATCTCAGGACATTTACAGATAATCCTGTACAATCAATGGGAGCCCTCTGTCAGGGTTTCTGGTTATGAATGTGTAGATACCACTAAAGATGACCAATAACCATTCATAAAATCAGTCCCTCCCAAGTAGTTTGTATAAGGTAATAATATAGACATATAATTAAATTATATCAGTGATCACACACTTGGTAAATAAAATATAGAAATGTATTATATACATTAATTATAGAAATAACACACAGTAATAAATTGAGCTACAATACAATAAAACCCAATAATATATTTAGCAGTAATTAATATCGTCTTAATGCAGAATGATACCTGGACAAAACCATATACCACAATTATAGACAGCTTCCAGTTACAGTTGCCTTGGACCTACAGGCAGATGGGTAGTTTATCTAATGAGCTAAAAGAGATTGCACCCTGGGTAGGATACTTATCCTATAGAGCCTCATCAATTCGAGGGCAGGCTCGTTGTCACCCAATTGCAGGAATCCTGCAAGAGAGGGAGAGCTAGGGTGCGTCGCTGGGGTGCGAAGCTGGTCGGGCGTTGGCTGCCTATTGTCGGACCTTGCTGCGGCTACGGCCGGTAGAGGTGCCAGCCGCAAGGCTGGATGACTAACCCCAGAGAAGCTGGAAGTCAGCCCTGGATGGTCAGACAATACACAGCGTAAGCTCTCCTGCAGGGGAGAGTGCAGGATAGGGAGCGAGGAGTAGAGTACGTGGATAGAGAGCGTAGGCCACTAAAGTAGCTGAAACTCTCCAAGGAATTACGGTACAAGGATACAGGAGTACACAGGAGATACTCAGGGAAAACAGTAGCTATAGACAACCTAGGTCATGTACAGGTATCAGGACCGGAATCACTTAGGCACATACTTGGTCTAGGGTCAGGCAGGGTCATGCACAGATACCAGAACTGGAATCGCTAGGAAAAGGCTTGGTCAAGGGACAGGCAGGGTCATGCACAGGTATCAAGACTGAAATCGCTAGGCAAAAGGCTTGGTCAAGGGACAGGCTGGGTCATGCACAGGTATCAAGACTGAATCGCTAGGCAAAAGGCTTGGTCAAGGGACAGGCAGGGTCATGCACAGGTATCAAGACAGGGCTGGCAAGGATTGCTCAATAAGCAGGACAAGTGAAGCTAGTAGGAGCTCAAGCAACAGCATCCACTCGGCTACAGAACACTGTAATAGTGCCCTGCAGCCTGGGACTGCAGGACAGATATAGGCATCGGACGTGACGTCATCTGCACGGCACGCCCCCACCCAACCACAGAAAAGACCGAGCCGGCGACGCCTCGCGCCAGTGCACGGCGGCCTCGCCCGAAAGAGGAATGGGGAGAGACGCCCAGCAGAGGATGCGGTGGAGGCAGAACCAAGCCCACCAAGCACCGAGGCGGCGCGCGAAGGCAGGCTCCGACGGAGGATAGAGGTGTGACACTGCCCCTCCCTCAAGGAGCGCCTCCGGCGCTCAAGGAGCTGGCTTAGCGGGATGGGTGCGATGGAAGGCACAGACTAGAACGGGTGCGTGCACATCCGAAGAGCGGACCCAAGAACGTTCCTCCGGACCATAGCCCTGCCAATTAACCAGTTACTGAAGCCGGCCACGAGTCTTGCGCGAATCAAGGATACTGTCAATGACGTACTCCTCTTCTCCGGCCACAGTGACAGGTGCCGGAGGAGATGGCGAAGCGGATGGTATAACGGATGGTAAGTAGGCCTTAAGCAAGGACACGTGGAACACCGGATGGATACGTAGGTTCTTGGGCAAAGTCAATTTGTATGAGACAGGCGAGAGCCTGCGCAACACCCAGTATGGTCCTAGAAACCGTGGACCCAATTTATCCGACGGCTGAGCTAGGCGTATATGTTTGGTGGAGAGCCAGACCCGATCGCCGATCTAAAAGAGAGGTGCCAAGGACCGACGTCGATCCGCAGTGGCCTTTTGGCGAACCTGAGCCGACATCAGGGCGGTGCGTATGGAATGCCAATGGGTGGTTAGCGACTGTACCCTGCTTTCTACGGCAGGTAATAGAGAAGCCCCTGGCGAGAATAGAAGAACCCTGGGATTATAACCCAAGGCGGCAAAGAAGGGAGAACACCCTAATGAGGAGTGCAATAGGGAATTGTATGACAGTTCAGCCAAGGGCAAAAGGTTAACCCAGTTGTTCTGCCGGTGATTGCTGAAAGTCCGTAGAAAGTGTTCCAAATTCTGATTTAGTCGCTCAGTCTGCCCATTAGTCTGGGGATGATAAGCAGAGGAATGATGAAGGGATATACCTAATCGAGCGCAAATGGACCTCCAGAATCTGGACACAAACTGAGTGCCTCTATCCGAGGTTATATGCAGAGGTACTCCATGGTGACGTATGACTTCAGACAGAAAGATCTCTGCCAGGTCAGAGGCAGATGGCAGTTTGGACAAAGGGATGAAATGCCCCTGTTTGGAGAACCGGTCGATCACGACCAAAATCGTAGTCTTTCCTGCGGACTCTGGCAGGTCAACTATGAAGTCCATGGGCAAATGAGTCCAGGGAAGAGAAGGCACCGGCAGTGGCTGTAGCAGACCCATAGGACGAATATGGGGTGTCTTCATACGAGCGCATAAATCACAGCTGGTTACTAGTGATGAGCGAGCGTGCTCGGCCGATGCTCGGATCGGCTCGAGCATCGCTCTGCTCGGCACATGGCGGTACTCGTCGAGTACCGCCATGTGCTCGCCTGACATGTTCGGGTGGCGGGGATCTGTGCCGGAAGAGGCACAGATCCGAAGAAGCTCCGCTGGACCACCAGGGACCGGAGGTACGGGGGCATTGCGGAGATGAAGGGGGCATTGCGGAGATGAAGGGGGACATTGTGGAAGAGGGGCATAGACTCTATGCCCCTCTTCCACAATGTCCCCCTTCATCTCCGCTATGCCCGTCTTCCACAATGTGCCCCTTCATCTCCGCTATGCCCCTCTTCCACAATGTGCCCCTTCATCTCCGCTATGCCCCTCTTCCACAATGTCCCCCTTCATCTCCTCTATGGCATAGAGGAGATGAAGGGGGACATTGTGGAAGAGGGGCATAGCGGAGATGAAGGGGCACATTGTGGAAGAGGGGCATAGCGGAGATGAAGGGGCACATTGTGGAAGAGGGGCATAGCGGAGATGAAGGGGGACATTGCGGAGCTGAAGGGGGCATTCTGAGATGAAGGGGGCATAGCGGAGATGAAGGGGGCATTGACCAGGCACCCTCCCCTCATCAGAGCAGGGGGTGCCTGGTGTTGCCCCATTCATTCCAATGGGGCTCGGGTGCTCGGCCGAGCACTCGAGCCTCAGGGGGTGCTCGGTCAGAGCACCCGAGCATCGTGGTGCTCGCTCAACACTACTGGTTACCACTTTGTTTACATCAGAATGGCAAGAGGGCCACCAGAAATAGCGAGTGAGAAGGTCGAAAGTCTGATCCACTCCTGGATGACCGGCCACCAATGATTGATGTGCCCAGGATAATACCTCGGTGCGGTACTGTTCAGGAACAAACAGTTGCGTGGTATAGACACGGGACGAAGGACCAAGTGTTTGGGAGTCACGGATCCTTTCCAGGGTGTCGGTGGATAAAGCGCCTAAGAACACGGAAGGCGGGATAATAGGTTCCGGATTACTGGTAGGAGAAGACGCTATTTCATGCTGTCTGGACAATGCATCTGCTTTTTTGTTTTTAGAGCCAGGTATATACGATATGGTGTAATTGAATCTCGAAAAGAAGAGAGACCACCGGGCCTGCCGAGCATCCAGTCTTCTGGCGGAGGCCAGATAGGCCAGATTGCGATGATCCGTAAGGATCCTGATGGAATGTGCCGAACCCTCGAGGAGATAGCGCCACTCCTGTAGGGCTAATTTAATGGCCAGTAGTTCCCTGTTGCCGGTGTCATAGTTCCTTTCAGCCGGAGAGAACCGACGAGAGAATTAGCAACAGGGACGCAGTATGCCAGAAGAGCCTACCAGCTGTGAGAGTACTGCCCCAGCTGCGGTTTCAGAAGCGTCCACTTCTACAACAAAAGGAGACGCAGGATCCGGGTAAGTAAGAAGGGGGGCAGAGGTAAAGGCCTGTTTGAGAGCCCAAAAGGCGTTAACTGCCTCTGGCGGCCAATTGCGTGGATCCGAGCCCTTGCAGGTCAAGCGCACGATGGGTTGTATGACTGTGGATAAATTTTTTATAAATCGTCTATAATAGTTGGAGAAACCCACAAACCGCTGTACTCCCTTTACGGTCCGAGGTATCTGCCACTCGAGAACAGCACTGACCTTGCTGGGATCCATGGTCAGACCTGAGGCCGAGATGATGTAGCCCAGAAAGGGCAAAGACGTTTTTTCAAAACTGCACTTCTCCAGTTTGGCGTA
Organism: Rhinophrynus dorsalis; assembly: GCA_037306005.1. NCBI lineage: Eukaryota > Metazoa > Chordata > Amphibia > Anura > Rhinophrynidae > Rhinophrynus > Rhinophrynus dorsalis. The sequence continues at coordinate 7,148,066 of CM074721.1, forward strand.
CAACCGGTTAGCCCTTAGGCGAGCCAAGACAACACGTACATGCTCCCGATGTTTCGCCAGAGATGCAGAAAACACCAGTATATCGTCAAGATATACGATAACATACTTCAGCAGGAGATCTCGGAAGATATCATTCACTAATGCCTGAAATACTGCCGGGGCATTGCACAGACCGAAGGGCATTACGAGATATTCGTAGTGCCCAAAACGAGTATTGAAGGCGGTCTTCCACTCGTCACCTCTGCGTATGCGTATTAGGTTGTAGGCCCCACGTAGATCCAATTTGGTGAATATAGCAGATCCACGTAGCCTTTCCAGGAGTTCGGGTATGAGTGGTAAGGGATAGCAGTTTCTCCGAGTAATTGCATTGAGGCCCCTATAGTCTATGCATGGACGTAGGGAACCATCCTTCTTCTTGACAAAGAAGAAGCCTGCCCCAGCCGGAGAGGAAGAGGGACGGATAAACCCCCTGGCAAGGTTGTCCCGAATGTAAGCCTCTAGTGCCACGGTCTCAGGAAGGGATAAAGGATAAGTGCGACCTTTAGGTGGTATGGACCCAGGCGAGAGGTCGATGGCACAGTCATACGGACGGTGTGGAGGAAGTACCTCCGCCTTGGCTTTAGAAAATACATCAGAGAAAGACTGGTACGGCACGGGTACCAAAGATGTCCCCTCAGTGGGTACAGACTCGATGGTCGGTGACGAGACGGGAAGGGCTGTAGGAGTACTGTGGGAAAAAAACACCGAAGCGGTAGCCCAATCGATCCTAGGGTTATTTCTCACCAGCCAGGAAAAGCCCAGGATAACCGGAGTCAAAGAAGAGTGAATGACATCAAATTCAATGGTCTCTACATGAGCTGGAGGAACACGCAGTGTCAAGGGTACTGTCTTGTGAGTTATACGTCCCGAACCTAGAGGAGTACCGTCAACCACGACTATGCCGACTGAGGGAGTCTTGGAAACTAAGGGAATGTCATGCCGGAGAGTGAAGGAATGGTCAAGAAAGGAGCTAGCGGCTCCAGAGTCCACCAGAGCCTTAACAGGAAGAGATCTAGAAGACCAGGACAAGGAAATAGGAATTGTCAGGCGTTGAGCCGTCGTTGAGAGGAAGGACGTATGACTTAGAGGAATCCTCTCAGTTCTCCCTAAGTCCTGCCGTTTCCCGGCTTATTAGGGCAAAGTCTAGCTATGTGTCCAGACTGCCCGCAGTACAGGCAAAGACCTGAAGTACGGCGTCTCGTTTTCTCCTCCTCTGTAAGACGCATCACATGACCAATCTCCATGGGCTCTGGAGCGGACTTGTGAGTAGACGCAGTCGGATGTGAAAACTTGGGTGCCAGACGTATCGCGGGACGAGCCAGTGGACGCCGAGTGCGTTCCCTCTCTTGTCGTCTCTCCTGAATACGAGTCTCCAGCGAAGCACACAAGGCGATCAAACCTTCCAAAGAATCCGGAATAGACCGGGTGGTCAGCTCGTCCTTCAGGCGTTCAGAAAGGCCCCGGCGAAACGCAGCTTTGAGGGCTCCATCCTCCCAGTCTGTCTCATAAGCCAGAGTACGGAACTCTATGGCGTACTGTGAGAAGGTTCGTTGACCCTGTTGCAGATCCAGAAGAGACGCCTCCGCCATAGCCTGTCTACCGGGAACGTCAAAAACGGAACGAAAGGCTGCGAGGAAATTGTCACAATCTTGCAGTAGGACAGATTGACGATCCATCAGGGGAGAGACCCAGGCTAAAGCCTGACCACGAAGCAGCGAGATGATAAAAGTCACTCTTGCTTGATCCGAAGCAAAGGTCTCAGGTTGGCTCCTGAAGTGAAGGAAACACTGGTTCAGGAATCCGCGAAGGAGTTGGGATCCCCCTCGAATTTGTCAGGGAGTGGAATACGAAGGGACGAGGAAGGATTAGGAACAGAAAAAGACCCAGGATCAGAGGCTGCCAGTGTAGGAGACGGTCTAGGAGCCTCCAAGCGTTGCTGCATACGTTGCAGCATGGTGGTTATGGAATCCAGTTTGTGGTCCAGGCGCTGTATTTGAGAGCAGTGTTGTTCTAACACTGCCGCCTGTTGGACCACCGCGTTGGATAGCTCAGAGGGATCGACCGACATCCTGGTTTGTGGCACTATTACTAATGTCACCCAATTGCAGGAATCCTGCAAGAGAGGGAGTGCTAGGGTGCGTCGCTGGGGTGCGAAGCTGGTCGTGCGTTGGCTGCCTATTGTCGGACCTTGCTGCGGCTACGGCCGGTAGAGGTGCCAGCCGCAAGGCTGGATGACTAACCCCAGAGAAGCTGGAAGTCAGCCCAGGACAAGTGAAGCTAGTAGGAGCTCAAGCAACAGCATCCACTCGGCTACAGAACACTGTAATAGTGCCCTGCAGCCTGGGACTGGAGGACAGATATAGGCATCGGACGTGACGTCATCTGCACGGAACGCCCCCACCCAACCACAGAAAAGACCGTGCCGGCGACGCCTCGCGCCAGTGCACGGCGGCCTCGGCCGAAAGAGGAATGGGAGAGACGCCCAGCAGAGGATGCGGTGGAGGCAGAACCAAGCCCGCCAAGCACCGAGGCGGCGCGCGAAGGCAGGCTCCGACGGAGGATAGAGGTGTGACACTCGTTCCTAGTTGAGCGTCTCTGACTAGCTCTTTTGCATATGCAAATTGCCCTTGGTACTAGTCACCCTAAGGGTAACAGGGTAATCCAAACGTGGACCCCTTGCTCACAGTGCCTAGAGAGATCAGCGGCACCTCACTGACGAGGCCCAACAAGGCCGAAACGTACATCTGGGGTTGGCTGCTTCTCTTGCTCAGAGAGGAATTGCCTGGAACTTTGTGGCTGGACTGCCTTTTGGTAGGATCAGTATGATGTGCTTCATGATATTTCCTCTCTGTGAAAGGCACTAGTGAGCTAAAAGAGATTGCACCCTGGGTAGGATACTTACCCTATAGAGCCTCATCACTTTCAGGGCAGGCTCGTTCCTAGTTGAGCATCTCTGACTAGCTCTTTTAGTTTATCTAATGAAACAGAGTAACCAACTCTTTTACAACACTAGATATTACCTTAAACACATATTTCAGGATCTCTCTACTTTAATTAGTTAGTGTCCTAACTTAACTGGTTTACTTAGTTTCTCCGCATAATATATGTAGGGTGATATATGACTAAATCAAATATTCTACAGTAGAAGAAACAATAGAATTTCCAGTGATATCTGAATCAATATTTCCTGTCTGCAGTTAGATAATCTGATACAGCTAATATCTACTCTATCCTTAAAGGGATAGTAATACTTCGTTTTAACTTTATTTTATTTTGTAGGCATTAAAAAAATATGAAGAATGATGTAAGTCTTATCTCTCAAACCTTTATGGTTTGAGAGATATTCACAAGCAAAGTTCCCCTCCCGCCCCTTTTACCTAGTGTAACCCATCTCTTCTCAGATGTGAATCCAGTCCATAGACCAGACAGATAACAGAAGGGGACAATCTTCTTCCTATGAGAACAATGAAAGCCCTGCCCCCCTTGACAAGTTTTTCAGGTTTTTCCCTTATCTTAATTGAAGATTGTCCCTCTCTGCAATCTACCTGGGCACCTCCCTTCTGATCTGGCTGAGCAGTGTTACATCAGTAAAATGGACGGGAGGAGGATACTTTATCATTCAATTACTCTTGTACTACAACTCTGACAGTACTGATATAACACTCTCCAAAGTCCAAATACTATGATGATTAATTAAAGCTGCTTTTATTATGAAACATTACTATCACTTTAAACTTTAAGGCAATGCAATTATTTGATTGGTCATATAACACATGCAGAGAAACTAAAATAAAGTTTAAGAGAGGTGTATTTACCAACCCTTTTGCAGATCCTGAAATATGGTAGAGCCATTTTCCCTGAGGTCTCTCTGTCTTTGGTGGGTATCTCCTGAGTATGTCTGGGGGTCTGGCCTCTCCTGTGGACTCTGGACTTCTTATGGATATCTGACCCTCCACCTGCTCTTTCTTGGGTATCCCTGGGTATTATTTTTATTGAGTTTTTCCACATGTAAAGTTGAACACTCCCAAAAGGTGTGGTGAATAGGTGTCCTAATCTAATTTGATATTAATTCATCTTTACTGACAGGTTGTTACCTCTGTCATCACATGGCCACTAGGTGGCACCCTTAAAGGGATAGTAACACTTCGTTTTAACTTTATTTTATTTTGTAGGCATTAAAAAAACATGAAGAATGATATAAGTCTTATCTCTCAAACCTTTATGGTTTATGAGATATTCACAAGCAAAGTTCCCCTCCCCGCCCCTTTTACCTAGTGTAAGCCATCTCTTCTCAGATGTGAGTCAGGTTGTATGACAGTACAGATAACAGAAGGGGACAATTTTCTTTGTATGAAAACAATGAAAGCCCTTCCCCCCTTGACAAGTTTTTCAGCTTTTTCCATTATCTTAATTGAAGATTGTCCCTCTCTGCAGTCTACCTGGGCATCTCCCTTCTGATCTGCTTGAACAGGGGGGGGATACTTTGTTTGTGAATATCTCTTAAACCATAAAGGTTTCAGAGATAAGACTTATATCATTATTCATGTTTTTTTAATGCCTACAAAATAAAATAAAGTTAAAATGAAGTATTACTATCCCTTTAAGCATGTGTATGCATGTTTAATTCATTTGTTTACTCCTAAGGATAAATTGACCCTCTGACCTGATATCCACGTTTTCTGACTATTTGTCTTCCCCAGACCTGGTGACAATGTAACTTTTAGAATGTTTTGTTGAATCAACAGACACTCTTAATTAATTTTCACTGGCCACACACACCCGTATCTTCTTCCATTGTCTTGGAGGCCAGTCAGATTCCTCCCTATTTGTATAGTTAATGAAATGGTAAACCAAGACTGGCCATGGTGAAACATAGATACGCAGTTGCAAAAGACATGTTTTCTTAAGAATTAATTCTAATTTTAAAAAATGACTATTTCCCATATCTGCAAAGAAATCCCTAGGTCACATCTTTAGCTCTTTTTAATTTTTATATAGAGAGCTATTCTAACACCTCAAGCAGGAAGGAATGTGAACTCACTCAGGGAATCTGTGAGACTAGATTTCAGGTCTCTGAAAACTGTTTTATAGAACAGCACATCTCCCTTCTTGAATACAGGTGGGTAATCGTTAGGTCAGCTATTTTGATTAAGCTCCTGTACTTAATTAGCAGTAGCCTTAAAGGGATACTAATGTGTCATAATAAAAGCAGCTCTAATTAATCATCATAGTATTTGGGCCATGGAAAGTGTTATATCAATACTGTCAGAGTTGTAGTACAAGAGTAATTGAATGATAAAGTGTCCCCCTCCCGCCCCTTTTACTGATGTAACACTGCTCAGCCAGATCAGAAGGGAGGTGTCCAGGTAAATTGCAGAGAGGGACAATCTTCAATTAAGATAAGGGAAAAACCTGTCAAGGGGGGCAGGGTTTTCCTTATGATCACAGTAAGAAGATTGTCCCTTGCTGTGATCTGTCCGGTCAAGAGACCAGATTCCGCATCTATGGGGAGGTGGCTTACACTAGGTAAAAGGGGCGGAAGGGGGATACTTTATCATTCAATTACTCTTGTACAACAACTCTCACAGTATTGAAATAACACCCTCTATGGCTCAATTGCTATGAAGCTTAATTGGAGCTGCTGTTATTTGTGAAACATTACTATCATTTAAAACGTGATATGCTGGTGTGTCCTGTGGACTGGAGATGTGAATCACTGACACAGACAATTGCTACAATTTCTGAACGAAATACAGGATATTTAATTGTATATAATCCCAGTTCGTTGTTAGGGTTTAGTGTTTTGCTTTTTAATATACATGGAAACATGCATGATCAGATTATACATAACTAGAGAGGAAAGCGCTCAGATGATTGATGATATCATGCATAACATAAGTATTAAATATATGACTGAAGCACAAGGGGGGAGGAGATCATGTTTGTGGAACTTCTTTAAAGGGATAGTAATACTTAATTATTACTAATCCCTATATTAAAGTCATATTAAAAATAAATATATTGCCCCCAGTGACATCTCTCAAACCTTTATGGTTTGAGAGATAAGCGCTCCTAAAGTTGCCCTCTCCCTCCTCCGAAGTCAGAGTTCTAGCTGACTGCAGGGAAATCCGGTCTTACGATCATCAGGAGGCTCTGCAGCACAGCCAAGATCGCGTTAATAAAAAATAAATCTTTCACTGAAATGGTCTTCTACGTGTGCTTGGTTTGCAATGTGTTCTTCACTTATGAGACAATCAATGGGTTAATCGCAGAACACATTGCTGTACACCTCTCTGACATGCAAAAGGTTAATAACTGATAATGTTTTGCATACAGTAGGTTGATAAGCATTTATGCCTCTTTAGCAATGCTGAGCACTATGTACCCCCCCCCCCGGCACTCGAATACCAGCTAGTGGGCCAGTTAAATAAAAAAATCCCCCAGGGCTGGTATTGTACCACAGTCCGCCCCTGCCATCATATACTGCTGGGAGACTGGACTCAGGGTACCACCATGTACTCCTGGGAGACTGGACTCAGGGTACCAACAAGTACTGCTGGGAGACTGGACTCAGTGTACCACCACGTACTGCTGGGAGACTGGACTCAGGGTACCACCACATACTGCTGGGAGACTGGACTCAGTGTACCACCACGTACTGCTGGGAGAATGGACTCAGGGTACCACCACGTACAGCTGGGTGACTGAGCTCTGGGAACCACCATGTACTGCTGGTAGACTGGACTCAGTGTATCACCACGTACTGCTGGGAGACTGGACTCAGGGTACCACCACGTACTGCTGGGAGACTGGACTCAGTGTACCACCATGTACTGCTGGGTGACTGAGCTCTGGGAACCACCATGTACTGCTGGGAGACTGGACTCAGGGTACCACCACGTACTGCTGGGTGACTGAGCTCTGGGTCCCACCACGTACTGCTGGGAGACTGGACTCAGGGTACCACCACATACTGCTGGGAGACTGGACTCAGGGTACCACCATGTACAGCTGGGAGACTGGACTCAGGGTACCACCACGTACTGCTGGGAGAATGGACTCAGTGTACCACCATGTACAGCTGGGAGACTGGACTCAGGGTACCACCATGTACAGCTGGGTGACTGAGCACTGGGTACCACCACGTACTGCTGGGAGACTGGACTCAGGGTACCACCACGTACTGCTGGGAGAATGGACTCAGTGTACCACCATGTACAGCTGGGAGACTGGACTCAGGGTACCACCACATACTGCTGGGAGACTGGACTCAGCGTACCACCACGTACTGCTGGGAGACTGGACTCAGGGTACCACCACGTACTGCTGGGAGAATGGACTCAGTGTACTACCATGTACAGCTGGGAGACTGGACTGAGGGTACCACCACATACTGCTGGGAGACTGGACTCAGGGTACCACCATGTACTGCTGGGAGACTGGACTCAGGGTACCACCACGTACTGCTGGGTGACTGAGCTCTGGGTCCCACCACGTACTGCTGGGTGACTGAGCACTGGGTACCACCACGTACTGCTGGGAGACTGGACTCAGGGTACCACCACGTACTGCTGGGAGAATGGACTCAGTGTACCACCATGTACAGCTGGGAGACTGGACTCAGGGTACCACCACATACTGCTGGGAGACTGGACTCAGGGTACCACCACGTACTGCTGGAAGACTGGACTCAGTGTACCACCCTGTACTGCTGGGAGACTGGACTCAGGGTACCACCACGTACTGCTGGGAGACTGGACTCAGGGTACCACCACGTACTTTTGGAAGACTGGACTCAATGTACCACCACATACTGCTGGGAGACTGGACTCAGTGTACCACCACGTACTGCTGGGAGAATGGACTCAGGGTACCACCACGTACAGCTGGGTGACTGAGCTCTGGGAACCACCATGTACTGCTGGTAGACTGGACTCAGTGTATCACCACGTACTGCTGGGAGACTGGACTCAGGGTACCAACACGTACTGCTGGGAGACTGGACTCAGTGTACCACCATGTACTGCTGGGTGACTGAGCTCTGGGAACCACCATGTACTGCTGGTAGACTGGACTCAGTGTATCACCACATACTGCTGGGAGACTGGACTCAGGGTACCAACACGTACTGCTGGGAGAATGGACTCAGTGTACCACCATGTACTGCTGGGTGACTGAGCTCTGGGTCCCACCACGTACTGCTGGGTGACTGAGCACTGGGTACCACCACGTACTGCTGGGAGACTGGACTCAGGGTACCACCACGTACTGCTGGGAGAATGGACTCAGTGTACCACCATGTACAGCTGGGAGACTGGACTCAGGGTACCACCACATACTGCTGGGAGACTGGACTCAGGGTACCACCACGTACTGCTGGGAGAATGGACTCAGTGTACCACCATGTACAGCTGGGAGACTGGACTCAGGGTACCACCACATACTGCTGGGAGACTGGACTCAGGGTACCACCATGTACAGCTGGGAGACTGGACTCAGGGTACCACCACGTACTGCTGGGTGACTGAGCTCTGGGTACCACCACGTACTGCTGGGAGACTGGACTCAGGGTACCACCACGTACTGCTGGGAGAATGGACTCAGTGTACCACCATGTACAGCTGGGAGACTGGACTCAGGGTACCACCACATACTGCTGGGAGACTGGACTCAGGGTACCACCATGTACTGCTGGGAGACTGGACTCAGGGTACCACCATGTACTGCTGGGAGACTGGACTCAGGGTACCACCACATACTGCTGGGAGACTGGACTCAGGGTACCACCACGTACTGCTGGAAGACTGGACTCAGTGTACCACCCTGTACTGCTGGGAGACTGGACTCAGGGTACCACCACGTACTGCTGGGAGACTGGACTCAGTGTACCATCATGTACAGCTGGGAGACTGGACTCAATGTACCACCACATACTGCTGGGAGACTGGACTCAGTACCACCACGTACTGCTGGGAGACTGGACTCAGGGTACCACCACGTACTGCTGGGAGACTGGACTCAGGTTACCACCACGTACTGCTGGGAGAATGGACTCAGTGTACTACCATGTACAGCTGGGAGACTGGACTCAGGGTACCACCACGTACTGCTGGGAGACTGGACTCAGGGTACCACCACTTACAGCTGGGAGACTGGACTCAGGGTACCACCACATACTGCTGGGAGACTGGACTCAGGGTACCACCACGTAATGCTGGGAGACTGGACTCAGGGTACCACCACGTACTGCTGGGAGACTGGACTCAGGGTACCACCACGTAATGCTGGGAGACTGGACTCAGGGTACCACCACGTACTGCTGGGAGACTGGACTCAGGGTACCACCACGTACTGCTGGGAGAATGGACTCAGGGTACCACCACGTACTGCTGGGAGACTGGACTCAGGGTACCACCACGTACTGCTGGGAGACTGGACTCAGGGTACCACCACGTACTGCTGGGAGACTGGACTCAGGGTACCACCACGTACTGCTGGGAGAATGGACTCAGGGTACCACCACGTACTGCTGGGAGACTGGACTCAGGGTACCACCACATACTGCTGGGAGACTGGACTCAGGGTACCACCACGTACTGCTGGGAGACTGGACTCAGGGTACCACCACGTACTGCTGGGAGACTGGACTCAGGGTACCACCACATACTGCTGGGAGACTGGACTCAGGGTACCACCACGTACTGCTGGGAGACTGGACTCAGGGTACCACCACGTACTGCTGGGAGACTGAGCTCTGGGTACCACCATGTATTGCTGGGAGACTGAGCTCTGGGTACACCACGTACTGCTGGGTGACTGAGCACTGGGTACCACCACGTACTGCTGGGTGACTGAGCACTGGGTACCACCACGTACTGCTGGGAGACTGAGCTCTGGGTACCACCACGTACTGCTGGGTGACTGGACTCAGGGTACCACCACGTACTGCTGGGTGACTGAGCTCTGGGTACAACCACGTACTGCTGGGAGACTGAGCTCTGGGTACCACCACGTACTGCTGGGTGACTGACCTCTGGGTACCACCACGTACTGCTGGGAGACTGAGCTCTAGGTACCACCACGTACTGCTGGGTGACTGAGCACTGGGTACCACCACGTACTGCTGGGAGACTGGACTCAGGGTACCACCACATACTCTGGGAGACTGGACTCAGGGTACCACCATGTACAGCTGGGAGACTGGACTCAGGGTACCACCATGTACTGCTGGGAGACTGGACTCAGGGTACCACCATGTACTGCTGGGAGACTGGACTCAGGGTACCACCACGTACTGCTGGGAGACTGGACTCAGGGTACCACCACTTACAGCTGGGAGACTGGACTCAGGGTACCACCACGTACTGCTGGGAGACTGGACTCAGGGTACCACCACGTACAACTTGGTGACTGATCGGGACATGGTGACACCCCAAAAACCAGACACAGCACCCCACTGACAGAAACCCATTCCCCCGCTCTCTGTCCACTCCAACACACTGTCTGGTTGGCAATCAGGTGAATATGCCAACCAAGCGTCGCCATGGAGACAAGAGGCGTGGCCACAGCTAATAGGATCGCCTTGCGCTGACGTCATCTGACAGTGACTTCCCGGTATGACTATTCGCTGGACATAACATGGCGGCTGCAGGACAGAGGGGCAGATTTGTGGTCGTGGGAGGAGGAATTGCTGGGGTGACCTGCGCGGAACAAGTGAGGGCGATGTAGAGATGACAGGCCTGTCCGAGACTTCTGTGGTCACCATGCGGCTTCCCAGCTCTTACTGGCCTACAACTCCCATGAGCCTCAGCTAGTGGAACGTTGCTACTCATGGAACTTGTAATCAGACAGCTGGAGAGTCACATGTTAACTCAGCTAAGTGTATAATTCCGATCAGCGCCTCCGTGTCCCATTGTACTGCTACAGAACAGTTCCCTGGAATATCCTCTTATATTGGGGGGCGCCTACCCCCGGCCTTTTATAATGTGGACACGGACCTGCCCCCCACCTCTTCTAATGGGGTATACAGACCTGCCCCCACCTCTTCTAATGAGAGACAGACACCTCCCCTGACCTCTTCTAATGGGGGACACAGACCTACCCCCGACCTCTTCTAATGGGGGACACAGACCTGTCCCCGACCTCGTCTAATGGGGGACACAGACCTGTCCCCGACCTCTTCTAATGGGGCACACAGACCTGCCCCCGACCTCTTCTAATGAGAGACAGACACCTCCCCTGACCTCTTCTAATGGGGGACACAGACCTGCCCCCGACCTCTTCTAATGGGGCACACAGACCTACCCCCGACCTCTTCTAATGGGGGACACAGACCTGCCCCCAACCTCTTATAATGGGGGACACAGACCTGCCCCCGACCTCTTCTAATGGGGCACACAGACCTGCCCCCGACCTCGTCTAATGAGAGACAGACACCTCCCCTGACCTCTTCTAATGGGGGACACAGACCTGCCCCCGACCTCTTCTAATGGGGGACACAGACCTGTCCCCGACCTCTTCTAATGGGGCACACAGACCTACCCCGACCCCTTATAATGGGAGACACAGACCTGCCCCCGACCTCTTCTAATGGGGCACACAGACCTGCCCCCGACCTCTTCTAATGGGGGACACAGACCTGCCCCCGACCTCTTCTAATGGGGGACACAGACCTACCCCCGACCTCTTCTAATGGGGCACACAGACCTACCCCCGACCTCTTCTAATGGGGCACACAGACCTACCCCCGACCTCTTCTAATGGGGGACACAGACCTGCCCCCACCTCTTCTAATGAGAGACAGACACCTCCCCTGACCTCTTCTAATGGGGGACACAGACCTGCCCCCGACCTCTTCTAATGGGGGACACAGACCTGTCCCCGACCTCGTCTAATGGGGGACACAGACCTGTCCCCGACCTCTTCTAATGGGGCACACAGACCTACCCCGACCCCTTATAATGGGAGACACAGACCTGCCCCCGACCTCTTCTAATGGGGCACACAGACCTGCCCCCGACCTCTTCTAATGGGGGACACAGACCTGCCCCCGACCTCTTCTAATGGGGGACACAGACCTACCCCCGACCTCTTCTAATGGGGCACACAGACCTACCCCCGACCTCTTCTAATGGGGGACACAGACCTACCCCCGACCTCTTCTAATGGGGGACACAGACCTGCCCCCACCTCTTCTAATGAGAGACAGACACCTCCCCTGACCTCTTCTAATGGGGGACACAGACCTGCCCCCGACCTCTTCTAATGGGGGACACAGACCTGTCCCCGACCTCGTCTAATGGGGGACACAGACCTGTCCCCGACCTCTTCTAATGGGGCACACAGACCTACCCCGACCCCTTATAATGGGAGACACAGACCTGCCCCCGACCTCTTCTAATGGGGCACACAGACCTGCCCCCGACCTCTTCTAATGGGGGACACAGACCTGCCCCCGACCTCTTCTAATGGGGGACACAGACCTACCCCCGACCTCTTCTAATGGGGCACACAGACCTACCCCCGACCTCTTCTAATGGGGGACACAGACCTACCCCCGACCCCTTATAATGGGGGACACAGACCTGCCCCCGACCTCTTCTAATGGGGGACACAGACCTGCCCCCGACCTCTTCTAATGGGGGACACAGACCTGCCCCCGACCTCTTCTAGTGGGGGACACAGACCTCCCCCGACCCCTTATAATGGGGGACACAGACCTGCCCCCGACCTCTTCTAGTGGGGGACACAGACCTCCCCCGACCTCTTATAATGGGGGACACAGACCTGCCCCCGACCTCTTATAATGGGGGACACAGACCTGCCCCCGACCTCTTCTAGTGGGGGACACAGACCTCCCCCGACCCCTTATAATGGGGGACACAGACCTGCCCCCGACCTCTTCTAATGGGGGACACAGACCTCCCCCGACCCCTTATAATGGGGGACACAGACCTGCCCCGACCTCTTCTAATGGGGGACACAGACCTGCCCCCGACCTCTTCTAATGGGGGACACAGACCTGCCCCCACCTCTTCTAATGAGAGACAGACACCTCCCCTGACCTCTTCTAATGGGGGACACAGACCTGCCCCCGACCTCTTCTAATGGGGGACACAGACCTGTCCCCGACTTCGTCTAATGGGGGACACAGACCTGTCCCCGACCTCTTCTAATGGGGCACACAGACCTACCCCGACCCCTTATAATGGGAGACACAGACCTGCCCCCGACCTCTTCTAATGGGGCACACAGACCTGCCCCCGACCTCTTCTAATGGGGGACACAGACCTGCCCCCGACCTCTTCTAATGGGGGACACAGACCTACCCCCGACCTCTTCTAATGGGGCACACAGACCTACCCCCGACCTCTTCTAATGGGGGACACAGACCTGTCCCCGACCTCTTCTAATGGGGCACACAGACCTACCCCGACCCCTTATAATGGGAGACACAGACCTGCCCCCGACCTCTTCTAATGGGGCACACAGACCTGCCCCCGACCTCTTCTAATGGGGGACACAGACCTGCCCCCGACCTCTTCTAATGGGGGACACAGACCTACCCCCGACCTCTTCTAATGGGGCACACAGACCTACCCCCGACCTCTTCTAATGGGGGACACAGACCTACCCCCGACCCCTTATAATGGGGGACACAGACCTGCCCCCGACCTCTTCTAATGGGGCACACAGACCTACCCCGACCCCTTATAATGGGAGACACAGACCTGCCCCCGACCTCTTCTAATGGGGCACACAGACCTGCCCCCGACCTCTTCTAATGGGGGACACAGACCTGCCCCCGACCTCTTCTAATGGGGGACACAGACCTACCCCCGACCTCTTCTAATGGGGGACACAGACCTGTCCCCGACCTCGTCTAATGGGGGACACAGACCTGTCCCCGACCTCTTCTAATGGGGCACACAGACCTACCCCGACCCCTTATAATGGGAGACACAGACCTGCCCCCGACCTCTTCTAATGGGGCACACAGACCTGCCCCCGACCTCTTCTAATGGGGGACACAGACCTGCCCCCGACCTCTTCTAATGGGGGACACAGACCTACCCCCGACCTCTTCTAATGGGGCACACAGACCTACCCCCGACCTCTTCTAATGGGGGACACAGACCTACCCCCGACCTCTTCTAATGGGGGACACAGACCTGCCCCCACCTCTTCTAATGAGAGACAGACACCTCCCCTGACCTCTTCTAATGGGGGACACAGACCTGCCCCCGACCTCTTCTAATGGGGGACACAGACCTGTCCCCGACCTCGTCTAATGGGGGACACAGACCTGTCCCCGACCTCTTCTAATGGGGCACACAGACCTACCCCGACCCCTTATAATGGGAGACACAGACCTGCCCCCGACCTCTTCTAATGGGGCACACAGACCTGCCCCCGACCTCTTCTAATGGGGGACACAGACCTGCCCCCGACCTCTTCTAATGGGGGACACAGACCTACCCCCGACCTCTTCTAATGGGGCACACAGACCTACCCCCGACCTCTTCTAATGGGGGACACAGACCTACCCCCGACCCCTTATAATGGGGGACACAGACCTGCCCCCGACCTCTTCTAATGGGGGACACAGACCTGCCCCCGACCTCTTCTAATGGGGGACACAGACCTGCCCCCGACCTCTTCTAGTGGGGGACACAGACCTCCCCCGACCCCTTATAATGGGGGACACAGACCTGCCCCCGACCTCTTCTAGTGGGGGACACAGACCTCCCCCGACCTCTTATAATGGGGGACACAGACCTGCCCCCGACCTCTTATAATGGGGGACACAGACCTGCCCCCGACCTCTTCTAGTGGGGGACACAGACCTCCCCCGACCCCTTATAATGGGGGACACAGACCTGCCCCCGACCTCTTCTAATGGGGGACACAGACCTCCCCCGACCCCTTATAATGGGGGACACAGACCTGCCCCGACCTCTTCTAATGGGGGACACAGACCTGCCCCCGACCTCTTCTAATGGGAGACACAGACCTGCCCCCGACCCCTTATAATGGGGGACACAGACCTACCCCCTGGAGTGCAGTGGTTCCCATATAGACACGTATTTGCAATATGCCCCTTTTCAATCCTTTAAGTTCTAGAGTACGTTTCAATGCATTGCGTACCCCTCTGGTACTCAGAGGGTTAAAAGAATGGTCTTGTATAATATTGTTACATGACTCCCAACATTTCAAATGGCTCAAGAGGGACACTTGTGTTTCAGGTAATCCTACTACTTCTCGTTCTAATGCTAAGGTGGTTAAAGAGCCATACAGCGAAGGGTTAAAGAGACATAGTGAAGGGTTAAATAGCCATACAGTGACGGATTAAGGAGACATACAATGAAGGGCTAAAGAGCCATCCAGTGAAGGGTTAAGGAACACTACAATGAAAGCCACTGTATGGCTATTTAATCCTTTGCGTGCCAGAGAGCCATCCTTCTAGCACTCAAAGGATTAACACTTTATGTACTAGATGAGTGCAATGTGTTCTATACCACCTATGGCACAAAAAGGGTTAACATTTGTGGCTCTGGGCTATGTTTATTCTCCTCTCTCCGGAGCACAGGTCTCCATTGTATTACTTCTCTCAGTATATACACAGTCTGTAGCTCTAGTCCTGGTACTTTATGTGACACGGCCCTTTTAAGGACGGGATGTCTGCGCAGCGGCCATCTTTGTTTCAGGCTGTTTGTGTCAGGGACGTATCTCGGCCCCCGTTTTTCCCAGAAGGGGCTCGAACTGAACCGGAGGTCCTGCACTGTCTCACAGTCCCCTTAAAACGTTGTGCGTAGCACGAAATTCGTCGTTTGTAACGCTGGAGAGCCACGATTTTCTGTACGTGGACATAGAGAAACTACATTTCCCAGAATCCTCCGTTTCCCGGGCTTTCTGGATTGGTTTTTGGTAGCCATTTTGTTTTCGCGTTGTGTGTGTTGCGCGGAGGCTGGACTCTCCTCTCTTCCTAACAGTTAACCCCTTGCTGTCAGATAAGTACTTTATTTCTCATACTTTCTAGCTAAATTGGACTATTTTATTACAGTTTGAGGGTTTCTCTGAACATGTCAGATCCCAAGGTATCCATGGGGGGATCTAAAACCTCTGATTCTGGGGTCCCCTTCACCCCTTTAACATGTTGTCGCTCATGCCAGACTTGGCTTCAACAGGACTTTTCAGGTACCCTATGTCCTTCTTGTGCTGTGGCTCCTACTGCGCACCCTGGGCCTTCTACTGCAAAACAAGGGCCAGTTTGGGCTAAGAATCTGCTTTCTTCATGTTCCACTATGCAATCAAATGTGCTGGAGATCAAAAAGACCTGGCTTTCTAAACACCGTACCAGAAACATTAATCCTGGTTTTGGGGGTCATTCTCAAGTGACTAGAAATATGCATGTGGAGTTAAAAGAGTCTTCTGGAGATAATTATGGGGATGCAGTTTTCCCCTCTACTGAGTGGCTCATCAGAGTGACACTGGAGACACTTCAAGTCTCCGAGACCTCTGACTCTGGATCTTCCTCACCAGACATCTTCCAGCTTCCCAAAAAGAAGGGACCTGTTTTTCCTCCCCAACCTTCTCTGGACAAGGTTCTCCTTGAAGAGTGGAAGACGCCCGATAAGAGACTCTCCTTTAACAAGCGTATTAACAACCTTTATCCTTTTTCGGCTGAGGCTTTGTCTCAGTGGGCTTCTCCACCTACTGTTGATCCCCCAGTAGCTCGCCTTTCTAAAAACACAGTCCTACCACAGGGAGACGCTACGGCTTTTAAGGATCAAGCTGATAAACGCTTAGATTCCTTATTGAAGGCCAACTTTGCAGCCACTGGGGCCGCTTTGCGACCCATCTTTGCCATTGCTTGGGTCAGTAAAGCTATGGCTTTCTGGGGTAAAGACCTCTCAGAAGCTATCCTTAATGGTTCCAGAAAGGAGATGCAGGTTATACTTGCCAAAATCCTACAGGCTAATGCATACCTTACAGAAGCAGCATTTGATGCTGCAAGGTTTTCTGGTAAATCCTCCGCCTTTTCAGTAGCTGCACGTCGCACTTTATGGCTCAAGCTTTGGTCAGCTGACCAAGCTTCCAAAAACTTATTGGTGTCCATTCCTTTTGTGGGGAAACAGCTTTTTGGACCTGATCTAGACGAGGTTCTCAGTGAAGCTACTGGAGGCAAAAGCACAACACTGCCTCAGATTCCTTCAAAGCATCCCTTTTTCCCAACGAAGGCTCGTTTTTCCCCTTACCCCGACCCATTTGCCATACCTAGGGTTCAGCCCCTTCAGGCTTTTGAAACTCTGCCCAACCTGAAGCCTAAGCAGGCTTGGCATAACAGGAAGTCTGCTCAGAAGCGTAAGACCGACAAGCCCACCTCCGCATGACTCGCAGTGTTCCTGTCTGTTTCTAACTGTCGGGGGTCACCTCCATCTTTTTCAAGATGCATGGGAGACTTCAATGACAGACCCGTGGGTTTTATGTGTCATTTCGGAAGCGTACCTCTTAGACTTCAGGACCCTTCTACCTCACCTTTTCTTTTTGTCCATAGTTCCTTGGGATCTGTTTCAGGAATGTTTACTTATGGACGCAGTATACTCTCTTCTGTAAAAGCAGGTGCTGGTTCCAGTCCAGGAACACATCACAGGATTCTACGTCAACCTTTCTGTAGTTCCCAAGAAGGATGGTGGCTGCTGCTCTATTCTGGATTTGAAGTGTCTGAAATAATTTGTGTACACTCTGTATTTCAGAATGGAGCCTCTGTGCTATGTCATTGCAGCCATGTGTCTGGGAGGGTTCCTTGCCTCACTGACCATCCAAGACTAATACCTTTATGTTTCAGATCATCAGTGCTTTTAATGCTTTGCCTTTGCAGGGAGTCATTACAGGTTTTCTGCTCTTCCCTTTGGTCTAGTGTCTGCTCTAAGAATCTTTTGAATGGTCATGTCTGCTTTGGCAGCTCACATCCATGCCCAAGGAAAATACTTGACTCAGTCCATCATGGGACCCTTTCATCTCCTATTGCGGCTGGATCTTCTGACCCATGGTTTGGTTTGTCGTTCTCAGGTGGAGAGATTTGCTTTGCTGGCATGGCTTTCGAAACCAACATCTTGATGAAGGGGTTTTCTAACTCTGTCATCTCTACCATGCTCCAAGCTAGGAAGCTAATTTTGTCTAAGCCCCATCATAAGATCTGGTTCCTGTACTATCAGTGGTGTGCTGGTCATGACTCTTCTCCATTTCCTTTTAGACTCCTAATTGTTTTGAGTTTTCTTCTAGATGACGTCAATAATGGTCTTTGCCTGCGCTCTCTCAAGGTTCAGATCTTGGCTCTTTCTGTTCTTTTTCAAAGAGGCATTGCTTTTATGCCTGATGTGAAAATCTTTGTTCAGGGGGTGGCCCATGTCTGCCCTGCTTTCAGGGATCCCAGTCCACAGTGGGATTTGAATTTGGTATTATTTCTCCAGCAGCCTCATTTTGAACCTCTTTCAGCCATGTCTTTGCTTTACTTGATGCTTGAGATGACCTTCCTTCTGGCCATTGTGTCTGTATGCCGAGCTGCCGAATTACAGGTCTTGTCCTGTAAACCTTCTTTCTTGTTTTTTCACCAGAACCAGACAGACCTATATACTCCCAGTGGTTTTCTGCTCAAAGGCATCTTGGATTTCCATATCAACCAGGAAATTGTCCTCCTTTCTTTCTGCCCTGATCCTTCTAGCAAACAGGAGCAGTATCTTAATCTGTTGATTTCAGTACGCTATCTAAAGTACTATGTTCATAGTACGCAAGCCTTTAGGGCATTTGACTACTTGTTCATCATTCATGAGGGTCCCCATGTGGGATGGGCTGCGTCTAATGCTTCCTGGATTAAGGCGACCATCCAACCTCAAGTCAAGGCACACTCCACCAGATCGGTGTGTGCCTTTTGGGCCTGCAAGAATTGGGACACTGCTGAGCAGTTGCTCATGGAAGCAGAATGGTCATCTCTGCACACCTCTGACAGACGCTACCGTGTCAGTGTCCTGGCCTCTCCCAAGGCCTGTTTTGGCTGGAAGGTCCTTCAGGCAGTGGTGCCTGTTTAAGGATCCTTCTACTCATTCTTTTACAGAATTCTGAACCCTGTTAGTTCTCGTTTTTTGTTCAGTTTGTTGTGCAAGTTTGGTGTCTGTTGACACCTGAAGTTTATATGGTACCAGATATTCCTGTGGATACTGCTCTTCAGTGGAGGTTTTGTTCTCCCCAGGAAATCTTGGTGGATGCTTTCTTATATCCCCATGGTTCTTGTGTTCCACATTGGATGAAAGAGAAAAAATAATTTGTTAATTTGCTGTTGAAGCCTTTCCTTTTAGTCCATGTGGAATACAGGATACCCCCCCAGTAGTGGGGTCCTCTTGGGGTCTCTGTTCAGGGGACTTCTTTCTTTTCTATATTTTTTTTCTTCAGTTTGCTGTATGTTAAAAGTGAGGGGTGGCTGGTAAAGCTGGAGGGAAGAGGGGAGTCTCCGCCTCCAAGGCCTTGCCTTTTTTTTTTTTTTTTTTTTTTTTTTTTTTTAAGTGACTTGCCCTCCAGAGGAGGAGGACTTTACCCCATGGTTCTTGTTCCACGTGGAGTAAAAGAAAAGTATTTAATGGTGAGTTCACTAAAATCCTCTTTTTTTTCCCCATAATTAACTAGTACACATGGACTAGTAAGCCAATAAGACCTAACCACTGCTTGCTAGTACTGTACAGTTCAAGAATAGTTTTCAATATTTTTATTAGCTGACAGGCTATATGATTAACCATTATTATCAATTTAGAAATAATGTGCATTAAGAATTTCTATCTATTGACACCTCTATGAGTAAATGATTTAGAACAAAACCAAAGTATTTTATTTGCACAGACTAATATATAAACACATATGGTGACGTTTAAACAAATATGAATGTGATTTTTATTGCTGTGGAGCAATGTGTTACGCTTATATACACACCACACAGTCTGATCTCCTACACACAGGGACACCAGGGTGATAAACTTATATACACACCACACAGTCTGATCTAAACACAGGGACACCAGGGTGATACAGCTATATACGCACAACACAGTCTGATCTCCTAAACACAGGGACACCAGGGTGATACACTTCTATACACACCATACAGTCTTATCTCCTAAACACAGGGACACCTGGGTGATATACTTACATACACACCACACAGCCTGATGTCCTAAAAACAGGGACACCAGGGTGATATACTTATACACACGTCACACAGTCTGATCTCCTAAACACAGGGACACCAGGGTGATACACATCTATTCACACCACACAGTCTGATCTCCTAAACACAGAGACACCATGGTGATACACTTCTATACACACCACACAGTCTGATCTCCTAAACACATGGACACCAGGGTAATACACTTCTATACACACCACACAGTCTGATCTCCTAAACACAGGGACACCAGGGTGATACACTTATATACACACCACACAGTCTGATCTCCTAAACACAGTGACACCAGGGTGATACACTTATATACATACCACACAGTCTGATCTCCTAAACACAGGGACACCAGGGTGATACACTTATATACCCACCACACAGTCTGATCTCCTAAACACAGGGACACCAGGGTGATACACTTATATACACACCACACAGTCTGATCTCCTAAACACAGGGACATCAGGGTGATACACTTATATACACACCACACAGTCTGATCTCCTAAACACAGTGACACCAGGGTGATACACTTCTATACATACCACACAGTCTGATCTCCTAAACACAGGGACATCAGGGTGATACACTTATATACACACCACACAGTCTGATCTCCTAAACACAGGGGCACCAGGGTGATACGCTTATATACACACCACACAGTCTGATCTCCTAAACACAGGGACACCAGGGTGATACACTTATATACACACCACACAGTCTGATCTCCTAAACACAGGGGCACCAGGGTGATACACTTATATACACAACACACAGTCTGATCTCCTAAACACAGGGACACCAGGGTGATACACTTCTATACACACCACACAGTCTGATCTCCTAAACACAGTGACACCAGGGTGACACCACACAGTCTGATCTCCTAAACACAGTGACACCAGGGTGATACACTTCTATACACACCACACAGTCTGATCTCCTAAACACAGGGACACCAGGGTGATACACTTCTATATACACACCACACAGTCTGATCTCCTAAACACAGGGACATTAGGGTGTGAAATAGGGACAGGGGAGTTTGGGTCTCAAAGATGAACTGTTCCTCCTAAAAAGGGAAAATTGGGGGGGTCTGGACTCCTGATACCTACTAAGGAGGGACACTTTGGTGTTATAATATAAGCAATAGGTAAACCTTCCTCAGCCTCCCCTTATATCTGTTTTATTTCCCGATAATAGAGTCCCTGTAGCTGGTTTCGTCACGTATTGTGACATAACCTAATAAGGAAGGGCTTTGGGCATGATTCACTAGGCTGATGCTCTACAATGAAATAGAAAAAACAGCAGCATACAGACATTTTCACTACCTGTAGTATTTAGGTTGTCACATGGGCCCATCACCTTCACCACTGTGCTCTGATGAAATGGTGCTCACATCATAGAGGCAAATATCACTCTCTCTAGTGTTAAATGCCATACTGGTATACACCCCAGGTAGGTCTTCTAGGGTCTCCTCCATCTCCTAGCTCTCTGGTCCTTCACAGGCAACTTGCAGTAAGTAATCTGGTGCTATATAGGGTTCCGCTAGAGATACTGCAATCTCTGTGTCCCCTAACAGTGCCCATGCACAGCTACTAATGTACCCTGTACTAGGCTACTATATGGAGTAGTCCCTCAATAAGTATGAGCTTATACAGGAATAAAGAATAAGTAACACATTTATTAAAGGATATCTAAAATCATAAACACAATAAACCATACTTTTTGCAAACATATCTATGCTCAACGCATTTTGTAATCCATTGAATGCCCCTCTTGCACTCAATGGGTTAAAGAAAGGGAGGAAAACATACTAGATTATTGGTGTAAAAGCAGAATCTGGAATTTGCTGGGTTTTCAGACCTCTCATTACAATGTGGTTTGTTTTCTAGCTTGCGCTTCAGTTTCCCGAAGATAAAGTGTATTTGATTACTGCATCTCCGCTTATTAAGGCTGTGACAAATTTAAAGCAGGTAAGAAGATTTTCACATTAATTTCCCCTCATTTGCTACCTCTTACTGCACATATATCTCCTTGTTGCCAAGACAGACAAATTATTGTGATTGAAAGTGACCAGAGAACTGTGTCAGAAGTTTCTCTGATGGTAAGAATTCCATACCAGCCACATATCCTTACACTGAATTTACCTATTCTACGGCCAGATTAATCCCTTGCTTCTGATGCTTCCAGCACCTAAAGGGCATTTCATTGCCACTTTTGAAGTCTGAGTGAAAAAGAAGTTGCTTTCCAGTGATACCTGCAGTTTACTCACCATTACGTTTCAGCAAATCGAGCTCCCTGAATCATGTTTTTATTTAACCTTCTCAGTGCTGGAAGGGTTTGTAATGCATTGTATACCATACTGACACTCAAAGACTTAAAGGGATAGTAATACTTAAAAATTACTTATCCCTGTTTTGTAGCCCTTAAATAAAGAAGAAAAATGCCACCAGCGGCATCTCTCAAACCCTTATGGTTGGAGAGATAACCGCTTACAAAGTTCTCACCTGCCTGACGTCAGCGTTCTAGCTGACAGGTTTGGAATCCAGTCCGCAGACCATCCGGCAGCTCTGCAGCAGAGCCGAGATTGCGTCAATGAAAAATAAATCTTTCACTTAAAAGGTCTTCTACATGTGCTTGCAAACCAAGCACACGTAGAAGATCTTTTTAGTGAAGGCTTTCTTTTTTATTGACACGATCTCGGCTCTGCTGCAGAGCCGCCAGTTGATCCCAGGAGAGGATTTCCCTGCTGTCAGCTAGAACACTGACGTCAGGCAGGGGAGAATTTTGTAAGCGGTTATCTTTCCAACCATAAGGGTCTGAGAGATATGCCGCTGGTGGCATTTTTCTTCTTTATTTAAGGGCTACAAAATAGGGATAAGTAATATTTAAGTATTACTATTCCTTTAATAATATTCCATAGCCCTTTGAATGCCAGAGGGTTACGCAGTGTATTGCTTCAAAATGTATTGCTTACCTTTCTGGCACACAAAGAGTTAAAGTATAACTTGATGGTGATATTTATGACACTGATATTACTTTCATACTCTTGTGAAGGTTTCTAGAACACTGGAGGAGTTTGATGTGGAGGAACAAGCAAGCTCTTTGCTGGAGAGACAGTATCCAAACATTAGTGTTGTGCAGTCTGCTGTGATACAGCTGAAGAGTCAACAGAAGGTAAAGAGCTTAGAACATTTAAAGGCGCAATAATACCTAAGTGTGAAATGGGGTTGATATACACTTAAATATCATGTACACCTAGCTAAAACCTGAAAGGTAGAAGCCAGTAAGATTCCAGGGCTGATTAACAGTCCCTTTAAAACCCTGCAAGTTTCTTACAAATTGACTGTAGCTTTTTAGTACCAAACTGCTTAAAATTTCATTCTTGCCATTCTGTATTGTGAGTAAATGTAGTCAGACCTACAGCCCAACCACTATATGGATTGTCACAGAATTATCATGGAGAAAGTCCCTGATCTGTACTGCATGGTGTTTTTAAAGGGATAAAAGCAGCTCCAATTAATCTTCATAGTATTTGGTCCATGGAGAGTGTTATTTCAATACTGTCAGAGTTGTAGTACAAGAGTAATTGAATGATAAATTTTCCCCCTCCTGCCCCTTTTACCTAGTGTAACACTACTCATCTCATGTGGAACCTGGTCTCTTGACCGGACAGATCACAGCAAGGGACAATCTTCTTACTGTGATCATAAGGAAAACCATACCCCCCTTGACAGGTTTTTCCTTATGATCACTGAAGATTATCCCCTCTCTTTGATCCATGTGGACACCACCTTTCTGTTCTGAGGTGAGCAGTGTTACACTAGGGTAAAAGGGGTGGGAGGGGGATACTTTATAATTCAATTACTCTTGTATTACATCTGCATGCCGTTCGGGGAGTCCGGAATCAGATTCCGAAAAAAGTAAAAATTGGTCCTTAAGTGACCGCACCATGCATGCACAGCCAGTCCTTAAGGGGTTAAAGCTAGCAAATTGAATCAGTGGAATAGAGAGATGAGCGTTAAAATATAAAACACCAAATAATTTATCGCCATGTGATAATAGCTCACGGGTCCAGTAGAGAGCCCACAGTGAAACAAACTCTGAATAGGTGTAGTACCATTCTTCTTCAGTAGAGTGCACTGAAGGCCTACAAATGAGATCCCAGTGAAACAACCTCTGAATAGTTGTAATACCGTCCTTCTTCAGTAGGGTGCACTGAAGGCCTACAAATGAGATCCCAGTGAAACAACCTCTGAATAGTTGTAATGCCATCCTTATTCAGTAGGGTGCACTGAAGGCCTACAAATGAGATCCCAGTGAAACAACCTCAGAATAGTTGTAATACCACTTTCTTCAGTAGGGTGCACTGAAGGCCTACAAATGAGATCCCAGTGAAACAACCTCTGAATAGAGATTGAGATTTCATGAAAAAACAAATGTCACAATAAACTTATTCCCTAGTAAACGATGTAACAACGGGATAAAGATACCGTACCACAAGGAAATTTGGTACTGAATAAACGTAAGCTCGAAAGATGTAAAGCAGTATACAAAGACGTTTAAAAAAAATAAACCCTCTGGCCCTTTTAATCCTTTGAGTGCCAGAGGGGGTATGCAACACATTGGTTTGCAATCCGTTTTGTACCCCTCTGGCACTCAAAGGGTTAACGAAGTAAGAGGTATGTCAGACGTGGCCTTCGGGGCGAAACATGTGGCCAGCAGAGTCCTGCCATAGACAGAACATTTAAACCCTTTTGCGTGCCAGAGAGGTACCTAGTGCATTGCAGTACAATGCATTGGACTCCTTTCCGGCAAACAGAGAGTTAAGTGTCCTGCAGCCCAGCATACAGGGGTTAGAAGTCACATTTGGAACAATAAGATTTTTTTTTTCCTTAGTCACTTTAATCCTCTGATTGCCAGAGGTGTCGGTGCATTTCTTTGCAGTGGGTTTGGAACTTCACTGGTGCTCAAAGGATTAATTCAGTGATTCTCAACCAGGGTGCCGTGGCGCTTTGGTGTGCCACAGACATCAGCTTAGGGTGCCCCATGTTTTCTATGAGGACTTAAAAAAATGGACTTTTAAATAAAGATTTTTAGAAATTGTTATGCACATTATGTTTAATTTTGTTATTATGATTGTAAGACCTAATAATAGCTGCATATTTATGTACTATACCTTTATTATGCCCTTGATAAAGTACATTAAATATGTCAGGAGTGCCACAAATGTTCTAGATAACTTGTTAGGGGTGCCGTGAACAAAAAAAGATTGAGAATCACTGGATTAATTGATCAACCTGTGCCCCCCCCCCCCCCCCCCCCAGTAAGAGAGAGCAGACAGTGTACGGTGGTTTTGTGGATACCAGTGGACCAAGGATGGGGTGTCAGTGTATCATATCATAGAATATATAGTTACTAGTGTAAAAGCCTGTGTACAGGGGCCAAGGTCTGGGTAATGTTAACCCTTTGAGTGCTTTGCAATGCATTGTGTACCCCTCTGGCACTCAAAGGGTTAAGAGGCCGCTACCTCACTGCTCCACGCGATGCAGTCTTGCGTCCCCTCACTCACGCGATGCAATCATGTGCAGTAGAGACTGGCCGAACGCGGGCATTACTGCGCATGACTGCATCGTGACAAACATCCTAGCGAATTATTATATAGTTATATACCTCCATAGAGGAAGTATCATGTGACCAAAATGATTTGTCTACACAAAACACACCCTGGGGTGACAGAAAGGAGGCATTATACAAATGTACTCCTGCCAAAACCTCCGCAAGGCGATGCAGGGTCTACAATGAACATAATGCAATGCACAAAACACTCTACACTCCTGCTGACTGATGGAGAGTAGTGTAATGCAGTGTTCTGCAATGCGTTGCATATCTTTTTGGAGCTGAAAGGGCTAAGTATTGAAAATTCAACAAATTTAACCCCTTAGAGTCCGGCGACGTACCCGGACCGTCAGGCTGGTCCGGCACTTAAGGACCAGTGACAGTCCTGGTACGTCACGTACTATTACTCATCGCGCTCCTGCAGGAGCGCGGTGAGTAATAACGGGGACTGAATTTGATCGCTCCAAGACCGGAGAGATCTCTTTCAGTCACTCAGTTCGGCGTGCCGCACCACGTGATCAGTCACGTGGGGCGGCACGCCGAAATTCTCTATCTGGTCCTTAAAGGACCACTCACTCTGCGACCGCTGGTCGTTAAGGGGTTAAAAACATTGCCTTCTTTTTGGATTCACCAGAATGTCAGGGGACAATAGCCCTACACATACATCTGCTTTTAATTTTTTAGCATTATTAGTGCCAAACACGGATCCAGTGCATTGGTTTTCAGTGCAGTGGATAACACACCTAATGGCTACTCTTGTTTAGAAGATCTTCTGTAGTGTCTGTCTTCAGTGCAGTCTTCCTTTAGAAATCATTTTATGTTAATTTAGCCATATATAGAACTGCATGGAACTTTCGTGTTTTTATTTGTTTTACTAACCGCATGGGCAACTCCATGTCAGTATTGCTAGTGTGTGTGTTTATGTATGCTTGACTAACTCTTCTTCTTCCATAAGAGTTTCAGATAAGCCGATACTATACCAACTGATGTTGTTTAGTTCTTGTACTAGTTCCTCTAAGTGTGAAGCTGTACTCGTGGATCGAATGTTAAGCGTTCTAATGTGTAAAGACCAAAGTCAGCCTGATAGGACCTGGTAATTCTTAGCACCATCTGCCATCTAGCTGTTCTTCCTGCTGCTGTAAGAAGTAGCTCATTAGCTTCCAGGCAATAAGGGCAATTGTTTTTGTTGTGAAGCCATATTTAGGGAATGGACTATAATCCCGCTGGTCCAGTGAAGGTTGGCAGAGTTTGGACTGATTTAGTCTTGTGTCTCCGCTTCGATCTCTCCACCTCTGGTGACTCTGCCAGGAAAATATGCTCCCAAATGGCATAGTTCTTGGTTTAACTGACACATGCAAACACTCCCGCCACAGTAGAGAGGCATTGAACCATGGGGACGTAGTTAGGTGTGTTTCTATAACTACCCTAAGCCACCCCTACTACAGTATATTCCTCCCCTACCACAGTGTAAAAAATCTAAACATTTTACATAGTAACATAGTAATTTAGGTTGAAAAAAGACTTGCGTCCATCTAGTTCAACCCTTTTCCTATTCCTTTTTACCATCGTTTATCCAAAAGAAGGCAAACCCTCCTTGGATCAACAAGCCCTAACTAAATATTAATCACAATGCTAATGTACATAGCCCTCTATGTTCTGCTCTTTTAAATAAGTATCCAGGCCTTTTTTAAAGGCATCTAATGTATTGGATAGCACCACCTCCTCAGGCAGTGAATTCCATACCTTTATTGTCCTTACTGTACAGAATCCCTTCCTTGTTGTAGATTAAATCTCCTTTCCTCAAGTCTAAGCGGGTGGCCCCTTGTCCTGTGTACTGTTCTGTTAATGAACAGGTCTTTGGAGAGCCCTTTGTATGGGCCCTGAACATATTTATATAGTGTGATCATATCCCCTCTAAGACGCCGTTTCTCTAGTGTGTACAAATTTAACTTTTCTCACCTCTCTTCATAACTAAAAGTTTCCATTCCCATTACTAGTTTTGTAGCCCTCCTTACCATCATTAAAAATAAAGAAAGGTCCTAGTGATGCTCCCCTATTGTGTTATTCATATTGTGGCCCTCGGCTGTATTTGAGTTTGACATATCTAAGTTACAATTACCGTAAGCAGTGAGCCGAGTCTGAGGTCTTTTTAGCAACTTGACATGCCATCCAGATGTTCTCCTGACATGAGCTGTGGAGCCCTGCATAAGGTCTACTTAAAGAACTGATCACATGAAACAAAAAATACATCGTCTCATTCTTTTTATGAGTTAATCTCTGCCACAACCGTATCTAATGGCAGTAGCAGCAGCGGTAGCAGTGTGAGGAACCTACAGGGATAATGGTATAAGCCCATGTTTGTTTTTTGTCTCACCTGCAGGTTCCCCTTCCTTGTCCAGTCTTCACATTTAGCTTTAGGATTCCTCCTGTGATTTGTGTGTAAAACCTTCCTCTACTTTCAGGCAGTCATCACAGACAATGGATCTCAGTATTTCTATGACAAGTTGTGCTTGTGCGCCGGAGCCAGACCGAAGGTCATTGCCAAAGGAAATCCATATGTGCTAGGAATCCGGGACACGGACAGTGCCCAGGTACTCCTATATCGATATACCTCAATAAAACATTTTGAACCAACAGCAAAGATTATGGCAGTAGATAATGGGGGAATCTTATCAGTTGGGACCTTCTCCATATTGTTTGATTTAGATTTCTTCTCTGCAGCTGTAAACTGGTCAGTTCCTTCCAGATGTTAAGTACAGTAATTCTGTGAGACGAATGGATCTAGGCAGAGTCCACATACTGTGATATGAATGGATCTAGTCCACACACTGTGATATGAATGGATCTAGGCAGAGTCCACACACTTTGATATGACTGGATCTAGGCAGAGTCCACACACTGTGACATGAATGGATCTAGTCCACACACTGTGATATGAATGGATCTAGGCAGAGTCCACACACTTTGATATGAATGGATCTAGGCAGAGTCCACACACTTTGATATGAATGGATCTAGTCCACACTCTGTGATATGAATGGATTTAGTCCACGCACTGTGATATGAATGGATCTAGTCTATGCACTATGATATGAATGGATCTAGTCCACGCACTGTGATATGAATGGATCTAGTCCATGCACCGTGATATGAATGGATCTAGTCCACGCACTGTGATATGAATGGATCTAGTCCACGCACTGTGATATGAATGGATCTAGTCCACGCACCGTGATATGAATGGATCTAGTCCACACACTGATATAAATGAATCTAGGCAGAGTCCACACGCTGGGGACATCTCTAATAGCACACCAGAGGGTAAGCTGGGTCAGGAACATAACTAATTAGCAGGCTGTGCAGGGAATTGGCATAAAGTTCCAGACTGTGCCATAAAAATTTGAAAGTTATTTATCAAAATATTTAATTTATAAAAATATGTCTAGTACAATATATGAGCATTTTTTTCTCCTTAAAACAAACAAATTGTCATAAGTTGATGGCTCCACTCTTACCCTTTCTAAAATATTAAGAGGCAATTCTGCTTGTTCCAGGAGTTTCAGAGACGTCTCTCTAAGGCCAGACGGGTGATCATTGTGGGGAACGGGGGAATAGCACTGGAATTGGTGTGAGTATTGAACCTCTGGAGATCACATCTCAGGTTCTACCGTCAGTTATCAGTGAATTCTGTGTTATTACTTAATTCTATTCTTGTCTCCTCCGCCCAAAAAATAACTCTAAAGGCTCTTATGTTATCAATCCAGTGGTGGACATAATGTTTAAGAGCCAACTAGCAATTTTAGGAGGCAGTGACGAGAATCAGGTACATAGATGGATATAAAATGCCCCCAAGGTTTAGTAGCAGAAGCAGAATTTTAGGAGACCATGCTCCCAGTCTCCGGGGATTTTCCCCTCCCTTGTGCTACATGGATGTAAAAAAAAATGCCTGGGTTTTCCCCATGAAGATTTCCATTGACAGCGAGGGACAATGGGGTTGTATGGGAAAGTTACCAGGTGGGTGGGTTGTTAGTCACCTGATCACACATGGTGATGTAAACACTGGTTACACTTAAAGGTGAACGAACAACTAATAATTAACCCCTCATTTACCTTACTATCCTTAGAAAATTCCAATGGCTTTTATTACATTTGCTCAATTTGTTTAAGAGAATAGGGTACTTGCTGTTAATGACAGTAAATCTGGTACAGTGATAGAAGAAAATAATAGGGTACTTGCTATTGATGACAAACATCTTCAGTCAGTTCTGTAAATCAGGTCCATGGTGGTGGACATGTCAGCTGCTGGTAGGACCACAGGACCTCAAACATTGCACATCGTAATCTTAGCATTTTAACCCCCTTAAAGACCAATGACATGTCAGGACCATCACAACTCTGGGTCCGTTAAGGACAGCTGGCAGTCATTGGCACGTCATGAGTGTTTTGATCAAAGCTCTTCTGGAGTGTAAAACTGCTCCAAGACCAGAGCGGTCAGTTTCGGCCTCTCCCATGGTGAGCCGGTATGTATGCTCGCTTACGTGCTGGCTGTCCAAACAAAATGACCTTGGTCCTCTGGTGCACAAAACACCCTGGTTTTGGGGGTTAACCACCAGATCTGCCTCCATGGACAAGACATCCAGGACTACAAAATTAATAGGGCCATTAGAATTTTCTAGCCATAGTAAAACACCTGTGGGATTGTTGTTACGAGGTGTTGGTTCTGCTGTGAATATATGTGACGGGTCTTTCCCATTTTGGGTGGGGACTATCATTACGTGGTTACCACTCTACATCCCCAGATACAGTGGGAAACCTAGTGAATGGGGCCCTGGTGCAAACTAACTGTTGGGTCTCTAATTCACTGCAAACTAGTGGTGAATTCTAAACATTTTCTATTTTCAGCATTCAGTGGGCATGTAAAGGTGGCGGGTCTTTGCACCTGCTGTTACAGTGGTAGTTGAGCCCCCAACCAAAGGAATAGGATTATGCCGTAACCCATACCTGAGTGAGACCTTCATTTCTGTCATGACGTGTGAGTTGTTGTCCAACACCCGTCAAGGTATTGGCTCAAGAGTCTTGTACAAAGACCAAGCTGGAGTAATTTTGTTGTAGAGCAACTTCCCTATATGCCAGTCCATATGCTAGGAGAGTATCAGAGCTCGGCGCAGCCTAATGTGAAAACGTCATCTGGTCTGTCATCAGGTGAAGGATGTTCCTCATTTTCAATTTAAAGTAGTGTCATCATTCCACATTAAAGAGGAGCTAATTTTCCCATCCTTATCTTCTAATCAACACAATCAGAAGGAAGAAGAATTGAATACGATGGGTGTGGGCAAGTGTCTTCAACATTGTGTTCAAGTTACAAACTCTTTTAGACCATTGGATACTCTGTATGTTATTCCAAGGGGTCCCAAAAAGGATAAACCTACATCCAAAGTTTCTTTTGCTTCATAGATTAATTGGACAGATTGACAAGCCTATTGTCTGAAGTATAACCCGGCAACATTTAAGGTTACTGCAGATCTGCTTTGTAAAGCAGCCACATGATCATCTGTTAGTTAAGTTAATGTGTTTGCTTAAAGGGATAGTATTGCTTGAAAATCATTTTATTTTATATGGTAGCCCTTAAAAAACATTAAAAATCATATAAGTCTTAAGTTTTGGGAGATATTAGCAAGTAAAGTTTCCCCTGGGTGACGTCCCTGCTCAAGCCTTCAGATTTGGAATCCGGTCCACAGACCGGCCTGCGGCTCTTCAGCAGTGCTGAGATCACGATCTTTAAAAAGAATTTCTTAAATGGAATGGTCTACAAAGTGTGCTAGCAAGCCAGGCACGCTTTGTACACAGTTCCAATGAAGTAGTTCTTTTTAAAGATCATGATCTCGGCACTGCTAAAGAGCTTCCCGCTGATCTGTGGACCGGATTCCAAATCTGTCCACTAGATGGCAGACCTGGCTAAAGCAGCCAGGAAAAGGGAACTTTACTTTTATTATTATTAGCTTTACTTGCTAATAGCTCCCAAACCATAATGGTTTGGGAGATAATACTTTTATCATTTTTAATGTTTTTTAAGGGTTACAATATAAAATAAAATTATTTTCAAGCAATACTGTCCCTTTAAGCAAATGTCTGTTTTGAACAGCAAGTCTTTTAATCTTGTGTTTCTGGGACCCCTCTGGGATGTCTTCATGGTCCCTGTGTCCCCCATTGGACACAAGATAAAAATGTATTTGTTATACTCGTTGATAATTCCTTTTCCCTTAGTTCATAGGGGGACAGGACATTACGCCCTCAGACATGTCCTCTTGTCAGGTTTGGGATACATTGTGTTTCTTGACTTTCCTGCCCTGATGTCTTAGCTTTCGTATACTTTTCTGTATGTTAACTAGTTAATGTGTGAAATGTAGGGGTAAAGTAAAGTAGGGAGGAGGAGATGTTTGTTGTTTTATAGTTAACTGTTGAGTGCCTCCTGGTGTATAAGCCTTTACCCCATGGTTCTAGTGTCCCCTATTACACTAATAGAAAATGATTTATTAATGAGTATAAAAAAATCTCATTTACACAACACTCAGAGTTACAGAAGACTCCAAAACATTGTTTTGTACCCAGTCATTGTTTCCTTTTGAGCCATCCCCGTTCCCCTTGTACGCAGCCTTAATCTGAAAGTCACATCTCCCGTAGGTATGAGATTAAAGGCTGCGAGGTGATTTGGGCCATTAAAGACAAGGCCATTGGAAACACGTTCTTCGATGCCGGAGCAGCTGAGTTCCTGATCTCACAACTGAAGTCTGATAAAGCGGAGAGTCCGCTCGTGTGTAAGAGAACCAAGTACACAACGGAGGCACCTCGAGGTACGTTCACTACACAGCTGCTTCCATTCAGGTGCGCTTCACAGGGCCTTATGTACAGGCGCAAAATGGAGCCATTCAGGGGCAACCCATCTGTCGCATAGAGAGGTACAAAGAATTACCCTTGATTTAAATTAGGTTTTTAACCTCTTGAATGCTAGAGAGGATTGTGGTGCAGATGAATTGCCCCAGAATTGTTCCACTTATCTTTGCGCATATGACTCAAAAGCTTAAAGGAGATATATATACTCTACTCTGAGAATAAATCTCAACCCTTTCAATGTCAGCGAGGTATCCAGTGCATTTCAACACGTGTTAGATACCCACGTGGCACAGACTTAACTAGGCAGGCATTCTTCTAACAGCAGTTATTTCCATTTACTGCTTTGATTTGTATCCAGTCTCTGTTTTAGTCTCCTGCAAGGTGTTCTTGTGTCCCTTATGAGTCATTCAACTCTGCTCTAATCCATTGTTTGTTGTGAGGCGATGCCACCTAGAGGCAGACACTTGTAAAGATCACTATATACAGCAAACTGCAGAGATGCAAACATTTATAGATACATCTGCCTTCTGTATGAAGGAAAGCTGCCATGGCATAGCCAGTGTGTTAGACAAATTCAAAGACACTTATTCCTAGGTAACAGTTCCCCTCAACCGTCAAAGTGAATTTCAGAGATCTTATACTGAGAGGGAAAATAGTTAAAATGTCATTATTACCAATAAATGTTCAAGGGGACTTTATAAATCAGTTAAGTGCATGAAAATTATCTTATATTATTCTAAAATCAGGTGTGGTCAGACTTCACATCAAAATGAACAATATGTTCTGGGAAAAAATAGCATTATTTCAGTTTTAACTCCAGAAAAATGCAGTAAAAAATTCTAATGATAAAATAACTGTTTAAATCCAGTAGTTCAAAGCCTATATCACCAGAGAAGGTTTCTTTCTGCAGAATGGTGCTAATGATGTCAGATTTTCAAAAATGCTGTGTTATTTTGAAATTCTGGCCCAAAAAAGGAAAGAAAATGGTGTAAAAGTGACTGCAAGGGCCACATATACAAAATAAAAGTGTATCAAATCATCCCTTCTGATTTTAATGGGGGTTTGCTCCCAGTGCATTGTATTCAAGGGGTTAAAAGTCCAGTTTAAATCAAAGGGAATATGTATTTCTCCTGTGTTTACTCCATAATGATTCCACTTTCTCATTATCACTCCTTAAGGACGAGTTGGGTACGCAGTGGATTGCTAAGCAATGAGGTGCACACTCCTCTGGTCCTTAACAGGTTAAGGGAGCCCCCTACATTTAATCTGTATTTTGAAATGACACTATGAAAGGATGTGCCCGAGGGTAAGCTGCTGGGCAGACAACTGAATACATCTTCTGTTCCAGGTAAAGAAGATGCCAGGCTTGGCAGTGCTCTTGGTCCTGACTGGCACGAGGGTCTCAATCTTAAAGCTACAGAAGAGGTGGGCACTTAACCATTTGAGCACCAGAGTGGCTTGCATTTGAGGAGTGTGAACAAGGATGCTGTCAGAACTTATTACAGTTCATACTTGTGTGTTTTTTCTTCTTTT
Source organism: Rhinophrynus dorsalis (assembly GCA_037306005.1). Taxonomy (NCBI): domain Eukaryota; kingdom Metazoa; phylum Chordata; class Amphibia; order Anura; family Rhinophrynidae; genus Rhinophrynus; species Rhinophrynus dorsalis. Next base: position 7,182,384 of record CM074721.1, read on the forward strand.
TTACTTCTTGAGCACCAGAGGGGTGTCAGTCGGAGCAATGCGTTGCACACGCACACCTCTGGTCCTCAAGGGGTAAACTGCAGTTTTATGTTATGGTCACTGGGTGATGGTGTCCACTTATTTTGGGGAACTATTTTACTAAAGAGGTGATAGATAAATGGAACAGCCTCCGATGAGATGTGGTAGAGGCTACACGGTGATGTAGGAACCATTGGGGTACATTTATGTCCATTGCGAGCGTAAGATAAGTGTGAGCTAACTAGACAGGGAATTGGTCAGTCTAGGTAGGCCAGTTGGTTCTGGAGCTGTAATAACTTTTGTAAGAGATATCTCCCAGCAGTGTGTGTATCCTTATTTTATTGGCAGGAAAAGACACGTAACCTATATTTTTTGCAATAAAAGTTTTCAGCCACTTTAACCCTGTTGAGACCGCACTTCCCTGAGGTGGGGTACACTGAAGGACCAACACTTTTTTATTTTCTGATTGGCTATGATTGGCCCACCTTGTAGACATGCTGTGATCAAGAAATATCATGACGCTCCAGGGCCGTCACCAGTCCTCAACACCGAGACCACCGTGACTGTCCTAGCGCGTCACCCGTTGTTGACAGGTTAAAGGAACAGTAAACCAAATCGCTAAACTAACATACAACCTTGGCCGTATGTGTCCCTTACTACCACTAAAGTGCTTTGGTACCTGAGGGGTTAATACTCATCCAGCCACCCGCCCAATCCAGTGCTGTTTCCTGCAGGGTGGGGGGGGGAGGCTGCTCCAGGTCCAGTCTGATTGGTGTCTGGTTACTTTGGGGGCTGAGAAGGACCAGTAAGATCGCTCCGTGCGGATTTCACAACCCCCGTAATAGTGAGTCCCAGGTGGAACCAGAATTGGGGTATCCTCCCCCCACCCTGCAAAAACAGCACTGAATTGGGTGAGACACTGGATGAGTATTAACCCCTGAGCTACAAGCAGTAGCCAGAGACACATGGTAAAGGTTTTAGGTTATTTAGAGATTGGGTTCATAATATATGATTACTCAATAGAAGCTGTGAGGTTTTGAACTGTATGTATAAAGACAAATTGGTGCAATTCTGGGTTAAACCAACTGCACTACGGGGGAAATATAACCATTCCCCAGGTTTCCCATTGATTTAAATGGGGCTTTTACCCCTTGAATACTGGAGGTGTCTTCAACTCATTGTGCAGTGGAGACCTTTCTTGCATTATTTGTCCCCTGTGTTGCAGTCCTTTGGCCCCAGAATTGCTCCTCTGAGTCATCATGTGTCAGGCCATTAGTTCTGTGTAATGAGGAGTTCCTTTATCCAGAAGATATGTGATACTTTTTGGTTTGCGCCTTGTTTTTTTGGTTAGTTTTCGAGGTGCGTCCATATAGAGACAGAATGTGAGGTCAGGCACATTTTCTTACAAGACGAGTTTTTGCGGTTAAACTGCACTGATTTGCCGTTCCCTAGAGAAGGAAACGTGGAGTGTGGAGCCACCTCTGACACAGGTATGTAAATTTCCAGTTTTAATACGCGATAAACACAAAATGTTTCATTAAATTCCTATTACTATCATCATCCTATATTTACAAAGCTCTGACAAATTGCACAATGCATACAGTAATTTGCTATTGTACAGATAGATTACTGACCTGACGAGATGCAGACTCATTCGTTTTACTGAGTCTCAGAGGATAATTCCATGGTGACTAGTAGGACAATTTTAACTAGATTCTGCATAATCCAATCCAGGATGATTTTTGTGAAAAGTCACTTTTCTAGCATTTTTGTCCCATCTATGCTGGGGTACCCATACTTGTCTTTATTTCACGATACACTTGTAAAACTTCACTTTTTAAGAAAAAAATAATTAGGTGCTTGACTAACTTTACAGCTGAGGAATTATTCACTATTGTGTAAAACAAATCAACTTATTTTTTGAAACAAAAAGATACTGTCTGCTCCGCAGCTTTAGATTTTTGGGAAAAGGAAAAAAAAAAAACCCATTTAAAACATCATAAATTCATTTGGTTATTGGTTTCTTGTAATGCTGGTATGGAAGTATTCGTTTTTCATTTTATTATCTGGTGACCTCTAGTGGTACTGTGTGTTAATAGTGGCATAAATACATACATATGCCTCTGTAATCTGGGAGTTCTTTTGTGATTCCTGATTGAGACAAGATTTAGTACTGGAAATTCAGATTCATAAGGGATAATATGTAAATGATTCACAAATGCATAATGTTAATTGACCTGTTAACCCTGTGATTGCCAGAAGGGTCTGCATCCCATTCTAGAGCAATGCTTTTGCACATTAATTTGGTATGTACAGGGTTACGATGCTAATTTCCCCTTTCTCTGTTTTCTGGCAGTTTGGCCGGTGTATGTGGAACTGACCAATGGGAAGGCGTTCGGCTGTGATTTTATTGTCAGTGCCACGGGCGTGGTTCCGAATACTGAGCCTTTTATCAGTGGTAATAATGTGAGATATCTTGGATTTTACCTGATTATAGTATTTGTATGTTAAACTCTTCCCACTGAGGTTTTAATTCCTAAGGACCATTCAGTTTGAGGAACTTGAAGTTCTGGGAGTAGATGCACTAAGATGTGATAAAGTGGTGATAACTTCTCCAGTTCCTATGGATCCAATGCATTGCATTCCCCTCTTGTCTTCAAGACGTTAACATTTTATCTGCCAGGTAGTTGGCACAGTTGTCCCAATCACTTTGTACAGAAATTCTCAGGAGATAGCACTGACCCAAGTGTGATCAGAGAAGCCCCGATGCAGCCTCTTCCCAATGAGACAGCTTCACCCTGGATCTCACACACAGTCTGTGTTACTGCAGTCTCCTCTGGCTTTGTATCCCAAGACAATGCATCAGGGCTTCTCTGATCACACTTGGGTCAGCACTCACTCCTGAGAATTATTGTATACCGTTGCTGTGGGAGTGGTTGGACTCTGTGAGGAGAGATAGCGGCAAGACCGATTGTGTGGTTACCGGGTCCCTAGCTAACAAGTACCTGTGAAGAAGCCTTTTGGCCCAAGAACCTTCCGTTCTGGTGTTTTTGTGCCAATCACTTTGTAGTTAAAAAAAAAAATATTTGGGTTGAACTTTGATGCAATCTAACTGCTCCATGGGTGTGAATTGAAAATACTGCAAATCCACATTCATTTAAATGGTAAATTTAACCCTTTCAGTGCCAGAAGGATGAGCAATGCATTTATTTTGCACCCCTCTGGTACTGAAAGGGTTACTAAATTGAATGCTTATATGAATTTTAATTTCCCACAATTCCATGTCTTCATGTTGATGATTAAGACCCTTTGTGCTTACACCTATATCGTTTACAGTTTGATTTAGCAGAAGACGGAGGCCTTAGAGTAGACGAGCACATGAAGACCTCGCTGAGCGATGTGTACGCTGCTGGGGACATCTGCACGGCTTCCTGGAAAGTCAGCGCTCTGTGGCAGCAGGTATTTACTAGAGATGTGGTTAGAGGTGAAGTAGAATAAACAGCTGATATGGTCTGTATAAGGGATGTATCATTAAACACTACTCATATTAATGGTGAGTAGAGTTACATTAACTGAATTTTCCTGTTAGACTGGGGGTGTCAAACTCTGAGCACGTTTTGATTTCTGTGCACCTCCCAAGGACCCCACGCTGTTTAGACTGATTTCAGATGTGTTCAGTTATTGGATGGGTGTGTATACAGTTGAGTGTGAAATGCACATGAAAAGATTCGCACCGTCCCAAAACCCATATTACACCATCCCATATTAGGAGGAGAACGGAACAGGGAACAAGTACCCATATAGGTTAATCTCTGTTACCCAGGGATGCCATATGCACTCCAGATACAGCCCAACTCCATTTAGAGTTGTAGAGCCTGGACCCCAACCTCACAATTTGTATGGAGCACAGTGTGGGAACTAGCAGTGCAGTGGAGGAAGGGTTCTGTAGCACAGAGCTGCTGTTTGTCTCCCTTCACACTAGGCATCTGTGTGGGGTCTGTACCTCCTCTGTGAGGACTTTTAATACACTGGTTAGTATGTGTGGAGTGATGGAGGTAAAATAAGGAAGAAGAGCGCAAGCAGTTGTTACTTTTAGATTTAGTTAACTGTTTAATTGCTCAGCATTCTGTGGAGGGACCTTTTACCCCACTGCCCCTGTGTTCCCTAGTGGGCAAATAGGAATGTATTTATTTGTGAATATAAAAATCCCCTTATCCTACTTTTACTTATTTATCAAAAAAACAAAACAAGCAAAGGTATGTGAGCGGCTCCGAGTATGAACAAAAGCAAGAGCATCACATTTTAGCTCTCTAGTGCTATTACCGAGGAGAAATATCCACGTACATGTTAGATTAATCCCGCCTCAAAAGGGCTGTCCAGTTCCAAAATTAAGTCCCCTCTGCATGGGAGAGACCAGCCAACCCCATTTTGGCCTTGTTTAGGCCTCATCAGTGAGGTGCAGCTGGTTTCCGTAGTCAATGAGAGCAAGGGGTCCACATCTGGATTACCGTTTACTCTTAGGGAGAAACCCTAAGAGTTTAAAAAAAAAAAATGCACAGATATGAGGCTCTGAACACGAAAGCAGTGCTGCCTGTTATGCATTTAGTCACCGCTTAATCACATCACATTTTGGGTGTGATTAGTCTGTGTAGTTAAACATTTTTCCTCTGTAATGGCACTAGAGTGTGACTAACCACGGCACAGGCCTGTAATGGCACTAGAGTGTGACTAACCACGGAACAGGCCTGTAATGGCACTAGAGTGTGACTAGCCACGGCACAGGCCTGTAATGGCACTAGAGTGTGACTAGCCACGGAACAGGCCTGTAATGGCACTAGAGTGTGTTTGGCCACGGCACAGGCCTGTAATGGCACTAGAGTGTGACTAGCCACGGAACAGGCCTGTAATGGCACTAGAGTGTGACTAGCCACGGAACAGGCCTGTAATGGCACTAGAGTGTGACTAACCACGGCACAGGCCTGTAATGGCACTAGAGTGTGACTAGCCACGGCACAGGCCTGTAATGGCACTAGAGTGTGACTAGCCACGGAACAGGTCTGTAATGGCACTAGAGTGTGACTATCCACGGAACAGGCCTGTAATGGCACTAGAGTGTGACTATCCACGGAACAGGCCTGTAATGGCACTAGAGTGTGACTAACCACGGAACAGGCCTGTAATGGCACTAGAGTGTGACTATCCACGGAACAGGCCTGTAATGGCACTAGAGTGTGACTATCCACGGAACAGGCCTGTAATGGCACTAGAGTGTGACTATCCACGGAACAGGCCTGTAATGGCACTAGAGTGTGACTAACCACGGAACAGGCCTGTAATGGCACTAGAGTGTGACTATCCACGGAACAGGCCTGTAATGGCACTAGAGTGTGACTATCCACAGCACAGGCCTGTAATGGCACTAGAGTGTGACTAACCACGGAACAGGCCTGTAATGGCACTAGAGTGTGACTAACCACGGAACAGGCCTGTAATGGCACTAGAGTGTGACTAGCCACGGCACAGGCCTGTAATGGCACTAGAGTGTGACTAACCACGGCACAGGCCTGTAATGGCACTAGAGTGTGACTAACCACGGCACAGGCCTGTAATGGCACTAGAGTGTGACTAGCCACGGAACGGGTCTGTAATGGCACTAGAGTGTGACTAACCACGGCACAGGCCTGTAATGGCACTAGAGTGTGACTAACCCGGGAACAGGCCTGTAATGGCACTAGAGTGTGACTAGCCATGGCACAGGCCTGTAATGGTACTAGAGTGTGACTATCCACGGAACAGGCCTGTAATGGCACTAGAGTGTGACTAGCCACGGCACAGGCCTGTAATGGCACTAGAGTGTGACTAACCACGGCACAGGCCTGTAATGGCACTAGAGTGTGACTAACCACGGCACAGGCCTGTAATGGCACTAGAGTGTGACTAGCCACGGCACAGGCCTGTAATGGCACTAGAGTGTGACTAACCACGGAACAGGCCTGTAATGGCACTAGAGTGTGACTAGCCACGGAACAGGCCTGTAATGGCACTAGAGTGTGACTAGCCACGGAACAGGCCTGTAATGGCACTAGAGTGTGACTAGCCACGGAACAGGCCTGTAATGGCACTAGAGTGTGACTAGCCACGGAACAGGCCTGTAATGGCACTAGAGTGTGACTAGCCACGGCACAGGCCTGTAATGGCACTAGAGTGTGACTAACCACGGCACAGGCCTGTAATAGCACTAGAGTGTTACTAACCACGGAACAGATCTGTAATGGCACTAGAGTGTGACTGGCCACGGCACAGGCCTGTAATGGCACTAGAGTGTGACTAACCACGGCACAGGCCTGTAATGGCACTAGAGTGTGACTAGCCACGGCACAGGCCTGTAATGGCACTAGAGTGTGACTAACCACGGAACAGGCCTGTAATGGCACTAGAGTGTGACCGGCCACGGCACAGGCCTGTAATGGCACTAGAGTGTGACTAGCCACGGCACAGGCCTGTAATGGCACTAGAGTGTGACTAGCCACGGAACAGGCCTGTAATGGCACTAGAGTGTGACTAACCAGGGAACAGGCCTGTAATGGCACTAGAGTGTGACTAACCACGGAACAGGCCTGTAATGGCACTAGAGTGTGACTAGCCATGGAACAGGCCTGTAATGGCACTAGAGTGTTACTAACCACGGAACAGGTCTGTAATGGCACTAGAGTGTGACTAGCCACGGCACAGGCCTGTAATGGCACTAGAGTGTGACTAACCAGGGAACAGGCCTGTAATGGCACTAGAGTGTGACTAACCAGGGAACAGGCCTGTAATGGCACTAGAGTGGACTAGCCATGGAACAGGCCTGTAATGGCACTAGAGTGTGACTAACCACGGCACAGGCCTGTAATGGCACTAGAGTGTGACTAACCACGGCACAGGCCTGTAATGGCACTAGAGTGTGAGTAACCACGGCACAGGCCTGTAATGGCACTAGAGTGTGACTAGCCATGGAACAGGCCTGTAATGGCACTAGAGTGTGACTAGCCACGGAACGGGTCTGTAATGGCACTAGAGTGTGACTAGCCATGGAACAGGCCTGTAATGGCACTAGAGTGTGACTAGCCACGGCACAGGCCTGTAATGGCACTAGAGTGTGACTAGCCACGGAACAGGCCTGTAATGGCACTAGAGTGTGACTAGCCACGGCACAGGCCTGTAATGGCACTAGAGTGTGACTAGCCACGGCACAGGCCTGTAATGGCACTAGAGTGTGACTAGCCACAGAACGGGTCTGTAATGGCACTAGAGTGTGACTAGCCACGGCACAGGCCTGTAATGGCACTAGAGTGTGACTAGCCATGGCACAGGCCTGTAATGGCACTAGAGTGTGACTAGCCACAAAACAGGCCTGTAATGGCACTAGAGTGTGACTAGCCACGAAACAGACCTGTAATGGCACTAGAGTGTGACTAACCACGGAACAGGCCTGTAATTGCACTAGAGTGTGACTAACCACGGCACAGGCCTGTAATGGCACTAGAGTGTGACTAGCCACGGAACGGGTCTGTAATGGCACTAGAGTGTGACTAGCCACGGCACAGGCCTGTAATGGCACTAGAGTGTGACTAACCAGGGAACAGGCCTGTAATGGCACTAGAGTGTGACTAACCACGGAACAGGCCTGTAATGGCACTAGAGTGTTACTAACCACGGAACAGGTCTGTAATGGCACTAGAGTGTGACTAGCCACGGCACAGGCCTGTAATGGCACTAGAGTGTGACTAACCAGGGAACAGGCCTGTAATGGCACTAGAGTGTGACTAACCAGGGAACAGGCCTGTAATGGCACTAGAGTGGACTAGCCATGGAACAGGCCTGTAATGGCACTAGAGTGTGACTAACCACAGAACAGGCCTGTAATGGCACTAGAGTGTGACTAGCCACGGAACAGGCCTGTAATGGCACTAGAGTGTGACTAGCCACGGAACGGGTCTGTAATGGCACTAGAGTGTGACTAGCCATGGAACAGGCCTGTAGTGGCACTAGAGTGTGACTAGCCACGGCACAGGCCTGTAATGGCACTAGATTGTGACTAGCCACGGAACAGGCCTGTAATGGCACTAGAGAGTGACTAACCACGGAACAGGCCTGTAATGGCACTAGAGTGTGACTAACCACGGAACAGGCCTGTAATGGCACTAGAGTGTGACTGGCCACGGAACAGGCCTGTAATGGCACTAGAGTGTGACTAACCACGGAACAGGCCTGTAATGGCACTAGAGTGTGACTAACCACGGCACAGGCCTGTAATGGCACTAGAGTGTGACTAGCCACGGCACAGGCCTGTAATGGCACTAGAGTGTGACTAACCACGGAACAGGCCTGTAATGGCACTAGAGTGTGACTAGCCACGGAACAGGCCTGTAATGGCACTAGAGTGTGACTAGCCACGGCACAGGCCTGTAATGGCACTAGAGTGTGACTAACCACGGCACAGGCCTGTAATGGCACTAGAGTGTGACTAACCACGGCACAGGCCTGTAATGGCACTAGAGTGTGACTAACCATGGCACAGGCCTGTAATGGCACTAGAGTGTGACTAACCACGGCACAGGCCTGTAATGGCACTAGAGTGTGACTAACCACGGCACAGGCCTGTAATGGCACTAGAGTGTGACTAACCATGGCACAGGCCTGTAATGGCACTAGAGTGTGACTAGCCATGGAACAGGCCTGTAATGGCACTAGAGTGTGACTAGCCACGGAACGGGTCTGTAATGGCACTAGAGTGTGACTAGCCATGGAACAGGCCTGTAATGGCACTAGAGTGTGACTAGCCACGGCACAGGCCTGTAATGGCACTAGAGTGTGACTAGCCACGGAACAGGCCTGTAATGGCACTAGAGTGTGACTAACCACGGAACAGGCCTGTAATGGCACTAGAGTGTGACTAACCACGGAACAGGCCTGTAATGGCACTAGAGTTTGACTGGCCACGGAACAGGCCTGTAATGGCACTAGAGTGTGACTAACCACGGAACAGGCCTGTAATGGCACTAGAGTGTGACTAGCCACAGAACGGGTCTGTAATGGCACTAGAGTGTGACTAACCACGGCACAGGCCTGTAATGGCACTAGAGTGTGACTAACCAGGGAACAGGCCTGTAATGGCACTAGAGTGTGACTAGCCATGGAACAGGCCTGTAATGGCACTAGAGTGTGACTAGCCACGGCACAGGCCTGTAATGGCACTAGAGTGTGACTAACCACGGCACAGGCCTGTAATGGCACTAGAGTGTGACTAGCCACGGCACAGGCCTGTAATGGCACTAGAGTGTGACTAACCAGGGAACAGGCCTGTAATGGCACTAGAGTGTGACTAACCACGGAACAGGTCTGTAATGGCACTAGAGTGTGACTAGCCACGGCACAGGCCTGTAATGGCACTAGAGTGTGACTAACCAGGGAACAGGCCTGTAATGGCACTAGAGTGTGACTAACCAGGGAACAGGCCTGTAATGGCACTAGAGTGGACTAGCCATGGAACAGGCCTGTAATGGCACTAGAGTGTGACTAACCACGGCACAGGCCTGTAATGGCACTAGAGTGTGACTAACCACGGAACAGGCCTGTAATGGCACTAGAGTGTGACTAGCCACGGAACAGGCTTGTAATGGCACTAGAGTGTGACTAGCCATGGAACAGGCCTGTAATGGCACTAGAGTGTGACTAGCCACGGCACAGGCCTGTAATGGCACTAGAGTGTGACTAGCCACGGAACAGGCCTGTAATGGCACTAGAGAGTGACTAACCACGGAACAGGCCTGTAATGGCACTAGAGTGTGACTAACCACGGCACAGGCCTGTAATGGCACTAGAGTGTGACTAGCCACGGCACAGGCCTGTAATGGCACTAGAGTGTGACTAGCCACGGCACAGGCCTGTAATGGCACTAGAGTGTGACTAGCCACGGCACAGGCCTGTAATGGCACTAGAGTGTGACTAGCCACGGCACAGGCCTGTAATGGCACTAGAGTGTGACTAGCCACGGCACAGGCCTGTAATGGCACCAGAGTGTGACTAGCCACGGAACAGGCCTGTAATGGCACTAGAGTGTGACTAGCCATGGAACAGGCCTGTAATGGCACTAGAGTGTGACTAACCACGGCACAGGCCTGTAATGGCACTAGAGTGTGACTAGCCACGGAACAGGCCTGTAATGGCACTAGAGTGTGACTAACCACGGGACAGGTCTGTAATGGCACTAGAGAGCCAAAATATGAAGCTCTTGAGGTGTGACTAGCCACGGAACAGGCATCATTGCTTTTGTTCTTGCTCAGAGCCTCTCACATACCTTTGCTTGTTTTACTAATGTAGCCAGCCTGAAATAAATCAATATCTGGGGATCTGTGAGGGTGTCTAAATAACGAGAGACTGCAATTTCAGAGTAAAAAGAGCTCTGTGTTTTTTCCAGATGCGATTATGGACCCAGGCCCGGCAGATGGGGTGGTACGCTGCCAAGTCTATGGCTGCTGACGTATTGGCACAACCCATCGAGATGGATTTCTGCTTTGAGCTTTTTGCCCATGTTACCAAATTCTTTAACTATAAGGTAAATATGTTTGATTTCCACCCAATTCCTCAGTGTCACTGTGTGCTTGTAAATAAGTCAGAATCTGTTTGTGTGCTGTAAAGTAAGTTGGGATATTATTACGGACATAACTTGTATTAGTATCACTTCGGACCAGTGCTTAGATAAGGATTATATTCAATGATCTACAGTGGTGCAATTCTCGATCAAACCGGCTGCACCCTAAGGGACAATTAACCCTTTAAGGACCATCCAATTGTGCACCCGGACTGCACTTAAGGACCATGGACCGTTTTTTGGGGGGGGGGGGGGTTTCAGCATTCGATTCAGGACTCCCCGAATGGCGTGCAGGGAGCCCTGAATTCCATGACGGTCCTGGCACTTCATGGACCCTCATCGCTCCCCAACCTGTGACATGCCAGAACCGTTAAGGGGCTAAACATTCCCTAAAGTGGCATTGATTTACAGTGCACCTGTCCCCTTAAGACAAGTTTACAGAGAAGATTAGTGTGTTGGACCAGACATTTTCCCCCTAACCCTCTGGTCCTTAATGGATAACCCTTTGAGTGCCAGAGGGGAACACTGCATACCCCTCTGGCACTCAAAGGGTTGAAAAGCCCATTGATATAATGAGAATTATGCATTTCCTAACTTGTAATTTTGCTTATTGCTTGAATATCCAAGTCTGTGATTCCTATTGCTACCCATTTCCATTTGTCTCCTCTCCATCCATGTCTGTGATTCCTATTGCTATACATTATCCATTTGTCTCCTCTCCATCCAAGTCTGTGATTCCTATTGCTATACATTATCCATTTGTCTCCTCTCCATCCAAGTCTGTGATTCCTATTGCTATACATTATCCATTTGTCTCCTCTCCATCCAAGTCTGTGATTCCTATTCCTATACATTATCCATTTGTCTCCTCTCCATCCAAGTCTGTGATTCCTATTGCTATACATTATCCGTTTCCTCTCCGTCCAAGTCTGTGATTGCTATTGCTATACATTATCTGTTTCTTTCCTCTCTGTCCAAGTCTGTGATTCCTATTGCTATACATTATCCGTTTCCTCTCAGTCCAAGTCTGTGATTCCTATTGCTATACATTATCTGTTTCCTCTCAGTCCAAGTCTGTGATTCCTATTGCTATACATTATCCGTTTCCTCTCAGTCCAAGTCTGTGATTCCTATTGCTATACATTATCCATTTCCTCTCAGTACAAGTCTGTGATTCCTATTGCTATACATTATCCATTTCCTCTCAGTACAAGTCTGTGATTCCTATTGCTATACATTATCCGTTTCCTCTCAGTACAAGTCTGTGATTCCTATTGCTATACATTATCCATTTCCTCTCAGTCCAAGTCTGTGATTCCTATTGCTATACATTATCCGTTTCCTCTCAGTCCAAGTCTGTGATTCCTATTGCTATACATTATCCGTTTCCTCTCAGTACAAGTCTGTGATTCCTATTGCTATACATTATCCGTTTCCTCTCAGTACAAGTCTGTGATTCCTATTGCTATACATTATCCGTTTCCTCTCAGTCCAAGTCTGTGATTGCTATTGCTATATATTATCTGTTTCTTTCCTCTCTGTCCAAGTCTGTGATTCCTATTGTTATACATTATCCGTTTCCTCTCAGTCCAAGTCTGTGATTCCTATTGCTTTACGTTATCCGTTTCTCTCTTCTCCATCCAAGTCTGTAATTCCTATTGCTATACATTATCCGTTTCCTCTCTGTCCAAGTCTGTGATTCCTATTGTTATACATTATCCGTTTCCTCTCAGTCCAAGTCTGTGATTCCTATTGCTATACATTATCCGTTTCTCTCTTCTCCATCCAAGTCTGTGATTCCTATTGCTATACACTATCCGTTTCCTCTCAGTACAAGTCTGTGATTCCTATTGTTATACATTATCCGTTTCGTCTCAGTCCAAGTCTGTGATTCCTATTGCTTTACGTTATCCGTTTCTCTCTTCTCCATCCAAGTCTGTGATTCCTATTGCTATACACTATCCGTTTCCTCTCAGTACAAGTCTGTGATTCCTATTGCTATACATTATCCATTTCCTCTCAGTACAAGTCTGTGATTCCTATTGCTATACACTATCCGTTTCCTCTCAGTACAAGTCTGTGATTCCTATTGCTATACAATATCCGTTTCCTCTCAGTACAAGTCTGTGATTCCTATTGCTATACACTATCCGTTTCCTCTCAGTACAAGTCTGTGATTCCTATTGCTATACACTATCCGTTTCCTCTCAGTACAAGTCTGTGATTCCTATTGCTATACATTATCCGTTTCCTCTCAGTACAAGTCTGTGATTCCTATTGCTATACACTATCCGTTTCCTCTCAGTACAAGTCTGTGATTCCTATTGCTATACATTATCCGTTTCCTCTCAGTACAAGTCTGTGATTCCTATTGCTATACACTATCCGTTTCCTCTCAGTACAAGTCTGTGATTCCTATTGCTATACATTATCCGTTTCCTCTCAGTACAAGTCTGTGATTCCTATTGCTATACACTATCCGTTTCCTCTCAGTACAAGTCTGTGATTCCTATTGCTATACATTATCCGTTTCCTCTCAGTACAAGTCTGTGATTCCTATTGCTATACATTATCCGTTTCCTCTCAGTACAAGTCTGTGATTCCTATTGCTATACATTATCCGTTTCCTCTCAGTCCAAGTCTGTGATTCCTATTGCTATACACTATCCGTTTCTCTCCTGTCAGGTGATCCTGCTGGGTAAGTACAACGCTCAGGGCCTCGGTAATGACCACGAGCTGATGTTGCGGTGCACGAAAGGCATGGAATACGTGAAAGTCGTCCTGCAGAACGGGCGGATGGTGGGCGCAGTCTTAATTGGAGAGACTGATCTGGAAGAAACGTTTGAGAACTTGATATTGAATCAGATGGATCTGTCCTCCTACGGAGAGGACCTCCTGGATCCAAACGTGGACATAGAAGATTATTTTGACTAAAAACAAATAGAAATAACCGGGAAACATTGTAATTTATTAAAGAGAGCCATTTATTTTATTATTCCTAAAGCTTTGCTGAGAGGAAAAGACTTTGGGCCTCCGTGTGCAGAAAGGCAAAAGAGGGGCAGATGCACAGTAGGGGATGTAAAATTGCCATTTACTTAATTGTGGTTTTAACCTCTTAAATGTCAGAGAGGTCTCCAGTTAAAAACCCCATTTAAGTCGGTGGGAATTTTGCAGTCGGTTTGTCACAGAATGAATTTGCTTTTGCCTCCGTGTGGTGGCCCTTTATGTTTCTGAAAACCAGTCCAAAGACTACGTACAAACCCGTCTGGAAAAAGCGTTAAGTACTTTTCTAGTTTTTGTTAAAATGCAAATACATCTTGATGAAGTTTATTCTGTAGTGTGATTTATTGCTGATTCATTAACCCTTTGAGTGCCAGATGGGTACGGAACGCATTGCAAAGCAGTGCGTTCCATACCCTTCTGGCATTCAAAGGGTTAAGGATTGGAGCGGTGTGCTACAAATTGAAAAGCACACCCCTGTTTTCTTTATACAGTTTATACCCGGTGGAAGAGGAACAGTTGTGAATATGGTACGTGCTCAGTCAATCACAAAAGTTACACGGTTATTAGTGCTCATATTTTTCAAAGATTCATGTGAGATTTCTCACAATGTTACTACGGTAAATATTCCATCTAAGTAACGTGACTGAGAGTTAATATCACAGGGTCAGATTGGTTTTAAAGGGACACTCACACCCCTACCCCCAGTCAATCTGGTTTAGTGTTAAAGGGACAGTAATGTCCCATAGTAATTGTTTAGGGTTTTGTATAGATTAAAAGAATAAGCCAAATGCCGCAAATCCTATCTCTCAGACCGCTATGGTTAGAGAGATATCCTCCGCTAAAGTTCCTCTTCTCCTGATGTCGGCTGTGAAGCTGACAGAAGGAGATCCATGTTGGCCGACACGATGAGGCTCTTCAGCAGAGCCGCAATAGCGCGATTAACCCCTTAACTACAGACCACGCGGCGGTCACTAAAGGACCACGGAGCTTTTTTCTTTTCTTTTTTTTATTTTCTTTTTCCGATTCCGGACTCCCCGAATGGTGTGCAGCCGCGGGGGGAGCCTGGAATTCCATGACGGCCATAGTATGTCATGGGTCGTTAACTCTGATCGACCCATGACGTACTATGACCGTTAAGGGGTTAAAAAGAATTACTTCTTTGGAACGATCTAAAAAGTGTGCTTGCAAACCAGGCACACTTTGTAGACCGTTCCAAAGAAGTATTTCTTTTTAAATCTCGCTATTGTGGCGATGCTGAAGAGCCACTTGTCCAACTCCTGCTGTCAGCTTACAGCTGATGTCAGGAGAAGAGAGAGGGGAACTTTAACTGAGGATATCTCTCACACCATAGCGGTGAGAGAGAGGATTTGTGCATTTAGCTTATTTTTTTAATCTCTACAAAACTCACCATTTTTTATGGGATGTTACTGTCCCTTTAACGTACACATTGTGCATTTCATACTCCGCCTGTCGGACAGGCTGCAGATTTGTTTATTTAAAGTTATATACTCTTTAATGCTAGTGTTCCCTGGGGATGAAGTTCCCCACCACTGATAGATACCGTTCAGTGCCTTCCCTCCACTCCAGTAATGGTACAGCCTCTTTGATGGTGACTCCACCCCATGCATGACATCACACACATATGAAGCGGAGACACCGTATATTCAGATTGTATCAACATTCACTGAAATCATCATAACGCCACTGGATACCGGAATGCGCCTGACACTTCATGGGGGAGGGTCTGGTTCATGGAGATCTTCGCAGCCTTATGGTTCCCTTAACCTCTTGAGTGCCAGAGAGGGATCCAATGCATTGCAACGCGTTGGATACCTCCAGCACTCAAAGTGTTACTGCTCCCACTGTCGGCTGCAGAAGCAACCTCACCAATGATTCCAAAAGCGTATAGTTTAACATTTATTCAGATTATAGGGATAAGTGCTTTAATATTATGTATTTATTAGAGATGTTGTGTGTCCCTTTCATTTCCCTGCCTGTGTGACCCTTCATATAAATGACATTAGGTGGCGCTGTTCCACATTTTAGTTTAAATTCCTTCCTATCTCTATGGATGTTAGTGACATATTGAACATACTGTAAAGAAATAGAGTGGTGACAGATCTAACATCCCATGAGTTAATGCTGAATTCTGTTCCCTCCAAAGTGGTTCCAGTAATAAATCTCCCAACAGGATTTTCTGGACCAAAAACAGTACAGATAATGAATCCTATATTAGCATAAATGACTGAACTTTCTTCCCCTTTGTCTTAATGCATGTGGCCTAGTGTACACAGACAGGCAGTGCTTGAGCTGTGATAAGGTAGGATCCTCCTCTGGTGATGGTATGAGCCCTAATTGGCTGCATTTCCCCTTTGTGGGGAATTGTCCTGTTGGAGCCTATAGACAGAGGCTATGTACTGGATCTGTGTTTCCCATCCTCAGGGACCTCTAGTAGGCCATGTCTTTAGGATTTCCCTGCTTGTGCGCAAGTGAATTAGAGGATTAGTCATTTCATTACCTCACTAGTGCACAAGCAGGGGAACCCTAAAAATGTGGTCTGTTAGAGGAGAGGGGTGGGAACTACTAGACTGAGGTGTGAGAGAAACTCTCCAGTTCGTATGTTATTCTATGGACCCTCTCTACATCTAGAGCAATCTTGGCCCAGAGGCTTCACAGAGTAACACATAGGTAAAGCACGGTACCGTGTCCGCTGTAGGAAAAGCAGGACACAAGTAGAGGAAAGGTGATCCCTTTATTGGATAACTGAGTGGGTGAGGAGAGAGGTGGAGGATAGGGTGGTGTTTGGGTGAGGAGAGAGGTGGAGGATAGGGTGGTGTTTGGGTGGGGAGCGAGGTGGAGGATAGGGTGGTGTTTGGGTGGGGAGAGAGGTGGAGGATAGGGTGGTGTTGAGAGGTGTTGAGATGGAGGACAGGGTGGTGTTGAGATGGAGGACAGGGTGGTGTTGAGATGGAGGACAGGGTGGTGTTGAGATGGAGGACAGGGTGGTGTTGAGGTGGAGGATAGGGTGGTGTTTGGGTGAGGAGAGAGGTGGAGAATAGGGTGGTGTATGGGTGGAGGATAGGGTGGTGTTTGTGTGAGGAGAGAGGTGGAGGATAGCGTGGTGTTTGGGTGAGGAGAGAGGTGGAGGATAGGGTGGTGTATGGGTGGAGGATAGGGTGGTGTTTGGGTGAGGAGAGAGGTGGAATATAGGGTGGTGTTTGGGTGGAGGATAAGGTGGTGTTTGGGTGGAAAGAGAGGTGAAGGATAGAGTGGTGGGTGGGTGGAGAGAGGTGGAGGATAGGGTTGTGGGTGGAGAGAGGTGGAGGGATAGGGTGGTGGGTGGGTGGAGAGAGAGGTGGAGGATAGGGTGGTAGGTGGGTGGAGAGAGAGGTGGAGGATAGGGTGGTGGGTGGGTGGAGAGAGAGGTGGAGGATAGGGTGGTGTTTGGGTGAAGAACGAGGTGGAGGATAGGGTGGTGTTTGGGTGGGGAGAGAGGTGGAGGATAGGGTGGTGCTTGGGTGAGGAGAGAGGTGGAGGATAGGGTGGTGTTTGGGTGAGGAGAGAGGTGGAGGATAGGGTGGTGTTTGGTTGGAGGATAGGGTGGTGTTTGGGTGAAGAACGAGGTGGAGGATAGGGTGGCGTTTGAGTGGGGAGAGGTGGAGGATGGGGTGGTGTTTTGGTGGGGAGAGAGGTGGAGGATAGGGTGGTGTTTGGGTGGAGAGAGAGGTTAATGACTGAGCGGGTGATGGCAGCAAAAGATTGGCATAATGGGTAAGCGATGGGTACTGGTCAAGGAAAGTGACACAGAGGAGGATAATGTTAATGGCCAGTAAAGAGGACAGAGCAGAGGGTGATGGCAGAAAGGGATCCAGGGACAAGGGAGGGTGACATCCTCCTGGAATCGTAGAGTGAGGAGGGATGATAGGATTCACATACAGGTCCAAATCACTGCTTGCAGCAGACGGTGAGGGGCAAGGTTACTGACGGATAGCAGTTGTCACTACTGTTATATAATCAGACGTGTGAGAGGTGGCACCGTCACACGCTTTTCTGCACTCGTATCCACTGAGTTAATTCTGATGCTTCTACTTTATGATGTGAGCGCCCTCTACCTGCAGTCTTAAGAATAAATGCAAAGTGGAACAAACTGGCTTCGCTATCAGGAAGAAAAACACACACTGAATTAAATGGGCTTTTTAACCTTTTGACTGTTAGACAGTTCGCCAATGCATTGGCCCCTCTAGTTGTGTTGGTTTGCTGAAGAATTCAGTCACAGGGCCATAAGATCTGTGTTTGACTCATTTTCTATTCACTTGTTTCAGCTGAACAGAGAAAACCCACATCCTTTATGATCCTTTATAGCTACAGTTCAGTCACAGACACCTTCTTGATTGCACCTAGAGGGTGCTCATCACTAAAAGTACAAGGAATAAACAGATGAAGCGCCTAACAAATTAACACTTACTGGGGGGAGTGCAACATTCTGCTATTCTCTAGTTTAAATTGACCCATCACCTAAAAACAACTTTCTCTGTCGGCCAATATAAGTTACTGGTAACTTTGGGTAGGTGAGCCGCCTCTTTAAGTAGGCTGGAACAATTATAGAATTGAATGCTGGGTGGAGCCTACCTCCTCTCCTTAGCTGCATCTAGCCACTTCTCTCCAGAAAGATTTGTTCCTTGATGAAGCAAGGCATGAGAACAGTTCTGCTATAGTTTTAGCTTTTTTATTGTTTTCTGTTAGATATGGAATACCACCATTAGGAGGATTACCATCACTGACATTCCCTAGTGGATAGATCAGTTTCCAGGCGCTATAGTGAATGTCTCAGCCCTGGGGGGGAAATCTTTCCCTAGGAGTTGCCCACTGAGGCTTCTTCATTACATATGGTAATCTGAAGACAGAAGACCTGTTGAAAAGGTGAGCAACCCTTTGAGTGCTGAGGTCCACATGTCCCACATTTCCTCTCCGTACAGATGTCTCCTTTGGAGTTCCTATTACATACTCCTGCACTCACTGGGTTTGTCTCTAGGTCTGTTGGAGATTTGGAGCGGTGTTTCTGTGGTAAAGTTAACCCTTTGCCGATTTGGCATCTCTGGGGGGTTTCACACTTTTCCCTTTAGGGTATAATGTTTATTTAACTCTTAACATGTCTTGTAGTGTTTTTACAACATTTTTTTAACTCTGTGTAAAATTGAGTTCCCGTATGTTTTACCACATGGATGCCATTGCTCCATTCACCTATGGGACATATCTCTGCAACCGCTCAACATAGTGACTTCAGAGATGGCTCGTTTTGTTTGTCTGCCCTTGTTCTCTCATCCTATCAGCATTCTGTGTGTTTTGGGGGGCTCAGGGGACTTCTGGCACTGTTGGGGTACTTTTTTTTTTTTTTTTTAGGGAAAACTACATTTTCCATGAGTGCTTACTTTGCGTGTTCATTTCTGATTGGCTCCCATTGTGGCAGCCATTTTCTGCTTTCCCTTCATGAGTATCCTATGCAGGGCTTGGACCCTCCTCCTCTCCTCAGTAGATTAACCCTTCGCCTGCCAGATCAGTGCAAATTTGCAGTTTCTGTGGTGAAATGTTAATATTACACACTGTATTTATGTTGATTCATACTTATAATGTTGTGACACCGTTAGGATGTCAACACTGTTGGAACTTGAAACTAGACTTATGACTAAGGATACTGGGGTGTCTGTGACCCCCATTGTGCTTTGCTCCTTATGTCAATCAGGGTTACCTAGAGAATGCCCAGAATGCACTGCTGCCTTTGCGTCTCTTCCAGGGACCTCCAGCTGTGCACTACAGCCAATGTGGATGCAAGAGTTTAAGGCTACCAATCTACCTTACCACACCTTCCATCCCAATTGCACGGGGTCTTCCAGTCTTGGCAGCCCCCTACTCCCAGCAGGTCTTCTCTACCAAAAATGCAGGGAGTATCAGATTCCTCTGAGGGGGAATTGTTGGTGGATTCTGATGAAGGGGAATGTTCTGCAGTGGTCTACTCACAATTCTGTGGGGACCCTTTTGAGGCTGATCCTGGTACCTCAGCTGAGGGCCTGATCAGGGCTGTGTTAAATACCCTAAACATTCCCTTGGTTCAGGAGGTTCCCACAGATCCTTCTTATGTGTTTCAGGAGCCTAAGTAGCTGTCTACCTGTGTTCCATCCAACCCCACTCTTGACTGTCTGGTGTCTGATGAGTGGGAGTCTCCTGACAAAAGCCCTTCTGTACCTAAGAAGTTTGCTAAGCTGTATCCCTTCTCTGAAGAGCTCAGGGGGCTCATCCACCCAAGGTGAACGCCCCTGTTTCTAGACTATCTAAGTCCACTGCTTTGCCTGTGGCAGACACATCTGTCCTTAAAGACTGGACTGACAAGACGTTTAAGACTTCCCTGAAGGCCATTTTTGCTACGTCTGGTACTTCCTTTTGCCAAGGGTTCTTAGAGCTTGGGTGAACCGGGCCCTTGAAATTCAGACTGGACAACTGACTGTAGCTGTCCGGTAGGGAGCGCCTACTGCTGATATGTTGCGGTTCCTTGCGAACATCTCTCAGGCTCAGCATTATGTTTCTGCTGCTACATTTGATGCCATCCAGTTGGTGTCCAGAGTCTCTACCATGTCTGTGATAGCCAGGTGGGCTCTTGGCTCATGATCTGGTCTGCAGACACTACTTCTAAGAAACTCTTACTTTCGTTTACCCCTTCAGGTCAGAGCTTAAGGACCTCATTAGCGAGGCCACTGGGGTCAAGAGTACCCTCCTGCCCTTAGTCCCTAGGAAGAAGCCTCCAACAAAGCAGAATCAGCTTTTTCGTCCCTCTCAGGCTGAGGCGCGCCCAGCGAACCAGGCGGTTTCCAAGGCTCCGCGTTCCTCCTCCAAGCCAAAACAGCAATAGAGGGCTAAGTCCTCCTCCAAGCTCAGACACCGTGGTGGATCCATGGGTTTGGCAGGTGGTGTCAGAGGTGTACAGGATCCTTTTCACCCCTCTTCCTCCTTTCAGGTTCCTTCCTTCTCACATTCCTCAGGGTGTAGAGAAATGCTGTGTGCAACGGTGCCATCCAGACCCTTTTGACAAGGACATTCTGGAACTAGTCCCCATGAAGGACATGGGTTTGGGTTTTTACTCAAACCTGTATGTGGTTTTCATGAAGGGCGGTGGTTGTCGTCCAGTTCTGGACCTCAAAGATCTCATTTCCTTTGTGGTCAAGACTCATTACCACCAGGAGTCCCTGAGGATGGTGATCGCGGCCATGTCTCCTGGGAAATTTCTTGCTTCTCTGGATCTTCAGGACGCATACCTGCATATAGCCATCCATCCAGAGAGCCGGCAGTATGTCAGGTTTGCTTGTGACCAATGGCAATTTTAGTTTTCTGCTCTTGCCTTTGGTCTGACTATAGCCCCCCAGGTCTTCAATAGCGTCCTGGGAGCCTTAGTGTCCGTCCCCCATTGGGACGCTGCATACATGAAGGACTCCATACATGGACGACTTGCTTCTGAAGGCCCCCTCTCTGGACCTTCTTCATCAGCAGGTCAAGGACTGCATTCATGCATTGACCCATCACGGATGGATCCTCAACATGGACAAGACGGATAATGTACCATCACAGAGACCCGTCTTCCTGGGCCTTCTCTTCGACACCCAGCAGAGCATGGTGTTTCTCATGGACGAGGTGGCTCACCAGATCATCCACAAAGTGTCTGCTGTTCTGGCTCACGATCCAGTTCCAGCCAAGAAGATGACCACTCTAGTGGGGAAGTTCATCTCCACCATAGAAGCGGTACCATTTACCATGGTTCACACCAGGGAGCTCCAGAGGTTTGTGATCCATGTGTGCAGGGGTCAGCCGGATCTACTGAAGATGTCGGTGTCTCTTCTCCTTCATGTGGAACTGAGCCTGTCGTGGTGGCTCAACCTCTCCAATCTGCTGAAGGGCCAACCATTCCTGGTATCCTTCTGGATGACTGACACCAACCTCTCTGGCTGGGGAGCATTCTTGGGTAATTTGAATGCTCAGGGACGGTGGTCTCTGGGGGAATCTCTCCTTCCATCAAAGTATTGGAGCTTCGAGCGATATTTCCTGCTCTTCATTACTGGACGCACCAGCTGGAGGGATGCCCAGGAGAGTCCAGTCCGACATCACCACGGCAGTGGCTTACTTCAACAAGCAAGGCGGAACAAGAAGTCTCGTAGCTTGATTAGAGGTCAAGGCTATTTGCTTGGGCAGAAGAACATGTTTCTGCCATATCCGCAGTTTATATTCCCGGCGTAGACAACGTTCTAGAGGACTTCCTAAGTCGACATATAGTGGCAGCGAAGTGTGGGAACTGCATCAAGAGGTGTTCAACCTCATTGTTCAGAGGTGGGGATTTCCTTGCATCGACCTGATGGCAATGAGACACAACCGGAAGGTACCGATGTTCTGTTCCCGCTGGAGGGATCCGCTAGCTCTAGCAGTGGATGCCACGTCAATACCTTGACATTTTCCTCTGACGTACATATTTCCACCCATTACCATGTTACACAGGGTACTGCGGAAACTGCTGCTGGGGCGCTATCCAGTCTTTCGGATTGCTCCGTACTGGACTCGGCAGGCTTGGTTTCTGGAGCTTCTGGATCTCTCAGTGGCTGAGCCTTTTGGCTTCCCTGCCGTCCGGATCTTTTTCTACAGGGATACCTATGGAAGAATGATGTCCATAATCTGGGTTTGACGGCATGGAAATTGAATCCTCAGTATTGAAGAAGACAGGTTTTCTCTTTTGGTGTCGTGGCTACTATGCTTAGTGCCCGCAAGCCTGTTTTCTCTAAGGCCTACCATCGTGTCTGGCCCACCTTTCTCTCTTGTTGTGGTGATAAGGATATTTTCCAGGAATTTGATCTTCCAATGGTCCCATCATTCCTACAGGACAGAGTGGATAAGGGCCTCAGCTTCAGTTCCCTTAAGGTTCAGACTTCTGCTCTCTCTGTCTTCTTTCAGAGACTCATCGCTATTCTTCCTGATGTCAAGGTTTTTTTCAGGGGAGTTGCTCATACTCGCCCTGTATTTAAGAATCCTGCTCCTCTGTGGGATATTAACTTGGTTTTGGGCACTGATTGAGTCTTTGGCTACTATTCCTCTACGCCTGCTGACTTGGAAAATTGCCTTTCTCCTGGCGATCATATCTCTTCCCCGGCTTGCGGAGTTGCATGCCCTATCTTGTAAACCTCCCTTTTTTGGTGTTTCGTAAAGACAAGGTGGTGCTTTGTGCTTCTCAGGAGTTTCTCCCGAAGGTGGTCTCTGCATTCCACATTAATCAGGAGATTGTGGTGCCTTCTTCCTGCCCAGACCCTACATCTGACAAGGAAAGGGATCTTCACTTGTTATGTGTGGTGTGCTGCCTTAAGTACTATGTGCACCGCACTGAGTCTATTTGTCTGATGTTCTTTTTGTTATTCCTGAGGGTCCCGTGGCAGGGAGACCCGCATCCAAGGTGATCATTGTTTCTTGGATTCAGTCTACCATTCGTATGGCTTATGGACTGAGGAAGAAGCCCGTCCCCTTTCGGGTCACGTCTCATTCCACAAGATCCATTGTGGCATCTTGGGCTTACAAGAATCAGGCCTCAGCCGATCCGTTGTGCAAGGCAGCCACTTGGTCCTCTGTGCACACTTCTCTAAACACTACCGTGTTGATGTGCTGGCATCGGCTGATGCCTGTCTAGGATCTCCTTCATCTCTACAGTACTCCTTCACTTTTGAGCCCGGTTGGCTCTAGTTCTGGGTGCTGTGTAACAGTTCCTGGGGTGTTTGTACCCGTTTTTGTGTCTGTTGACACTTTGTTGTTGTTGTCAGGCTGTCTATGATCTGATGGTTCATATCTGCTCTGGTGACTTTGGGGGCCTTGCACCTGGTCCTTGCCTTACTTCCCGCCTCTGGGAAACTCAATGGTTGGACATCCCAAAGTTACCAGTAACCTGTATTGGAGAACAGAGAAAAGAGGATTTTATTCTTACCTGTTAAATCCTTTTCTCTTAATCCATACAGGTTACTGGTCTCCCACCCTCTCAAGGGACCATGCTTGGCTGTCCTGTGACTGAACGTGGGAGTCCTTTCGGATTCATGCTCACAGGAGTCTTCTTTCCCTTCTTACTACCTAGTCAATAGTTAGTGTCTCAAATCTTTCTAGAGAGGAAGTGGCTAAATGCAGCTAAGGAGAGGAGGTACATTCCACCCGGCATTCACTTCTAGAATTATTCCTGACTACTTAAAGGGGTGGATCGCCTACCCAAAGTTACCAGTAACCCATATGGACTAAGAGAAAAGGATTTAACAGGTAAGACTAAAATCCTCTTTTAGTGACTGAAAGACCTTTCTAAATCACCTGTATAAATTACCTAGATGTCTGCATTTTTTTAATTTAGAAAACTAGTTTGGGTTATTTAGATTTATAGATTATTTAAGGCCATGCAGGCACTTCCTGTCTTACAACTACATTATCTCCCCCACTTACTGACAATCCTCAGAGTATTGCCACCTCCCCTAGAACTGACTTACTGCCTTATCCCTATATTACCTCCCCCACTCACTGACACTGCTCAGCAATGCATTACCCACCTCCCCTAGAACTGTCTTACTGTCTTATCCCTACATTACCTCCCCACTCACTGACACTGCTCAGCAATGTATTACCCACCTCTCCTAGCACTGACTTCCTGTCTTATCCCTACATTACCTCCCCACTCACTGACACTGCTCAGCAATGTACTGCCACCTCCCCTAGTACTGACTTCCTGTCTTATCCCTACATTACCTCTCCACTCACTGACACTGCTCAGCAACGCATTACCCACCTCCCCTAACACTGACTTCCTGTCTTATCCCTACATTACCTCCCCCACTCACTGACACTGCTCAGCAATGTATTACCCACCTCTCCTAGCACTGACTTCCTGTCTTATCCCTACATTACCTCCCCACTCACTGACACTGCTCAGCAATGTACTGCCACCTCCCCTAGTACTGACTTCCTGTCTTATCCCTACATTTCCTCCCCACTCACTGACACTGCTCAGCAATGTACTGCCACCTCCCCTAGTACTGACTTCCTGTCTTATCCCTACATTACCTCTCCACTCACTGACACTGCTCAGCAACGCATTACCCACCTCCCCTAACACTGACTTCCTGTATTATCCCTACATTACCTCCCCACTCACTGACACTGCTCAGTAATGCATTACCCACCTCCCCTAGCACTGACTTCCTGTATTATCCCTACATTACCTCCCCACTCACTGACACTGCTCAGTAATGCATTACCCACCTCCCCTAGCACTGACTTCCTGTCTTATCCCTACATTACCTCCCCACTCACTGACACTGCTCAGTAATGCATTACCCACCTCCCATAGTACTGACTTCCTGTCTTATAACTACATTACCTCCTCACTCAATGACACTGCTCAGTAATGCATTACCCACCTTCCATAGTACTGACTTCCTGTCTTATCCCTGCATTACCTCCCCACTCACTGACACTGCTCAGCAATGCATTACCCACCTCCCATAGTACTGACTTCCTGTCTTATCCCTGCATTACCTCCCCACTCACTGACACTGCTCAGCAATGCATTACCCACCTCCCCTAGCACAGACTTCCTATCTTATCTCTACATAACCTCCCCACTCACTGACACTGCTCAGCAATGCAGTACCCACCTCCCCTAGCACTGACTTCCTGTCTTATCCCTACATTACCTCTCCCCACTCACTGACACTGCTCAGCAATGCATTACCCACCTCCCCTAGCACTGACTTCCTGTCTTATCCCTACATTACCTCCCCCACTCACTGACACTGCTCAGCAATGCATTACCCACCTCCCCTAGCATTGACTTCCTGTCTTATCCCTACATTACCTCCCCACTCACTGACACTAGTCAATAATGCATTGCTCACCTGCCCTAACACTGACTTCCTGTATTATCCCTACATTACCTCCCCACTCACTGACACTGCTCAGCAATGCATTACACACCTCCCCTAGCACTGACTTCCTGTATTATCCCTACATTACCTCCCCACTCACTGACACTGCTCAGTAATGCATTACCCACCTTCCCTAGCACTGACTTCCTGTCTTATTCCTGTATTCTCTCCCACAGACACTGCTCAGCAATGAGTTATACACCTCTCCTAGCACTGAAAGGGTTAAGTCTTTTGAGTGGGGGAGGTAATGTAGGGATAAGACAGGAAGCGTCTGCATGATCTTCATTCCCATCATGGATACATATAAATAACTCAAAAAGAAGTTATCTGAATGGAAATAAATGGCCAACACGGCATTCAGGGGATTTCTGAAGCACTTTTAAAGTCACAAAGTTGTTTTTAGGCGACAGGTGCGTTTAAATGAATGATACTTATATAAAAAGGTCAAATTCTGATGCAAGACATAATAGTCAATTAATAATTAGGCTGAAAAAAAGACACAAGTCCATCAAGTTGAACCCTTGTCTCATAACTCAGAGAAATGTTTAATTACCAAGTAGCTTAACCCTTTGGATGGAAGAAGCCTCGTAAATAGATTTACAAATATTTTACATTTATTTGTAGCATCTTCAGTACAAAAAATGCATTTTTGTGTTTTTACAAATAAACTGTTACAAAATAGAAAAAAAAACATTTCCCAAAATATCATACAATATTTGCAATAAATATAGAGATACTGAGGGTTTGATAGATCATTGAATACAAAGGAAAACTTATGATAAAAGTGCAGATCTGAGTATATGATTAAGTGCCCGGTATGGAGCGAAGCGTCTCCCACTACCCCAGGACGTGTCCAGCAGTCATTTGTGTATCCGCTTCTCATGGCCCCGTGCAGTTTTCACTCATTTGAAAATAGTAAAGCTTAACGTGTTTAACCCCTTAGTGACAGCCGCGTTCGTATGCGGCTGTCACGTTAACGTCCGCCTAACTTTTTTTTTTTTTTCTTTTCCTCAAAGAAGTCCTGAGTCTCTGAGCGGCGTGCAGCCGCACGGAGACGCGGACTTCCGTGACTTACCAGGTACGTCCTCTGTCACTAAGTGACAGTTTTTGCGGGACGTACCTGGTAAGTCACATGTTGTTAAGGGGTTAACAAGCGCTGATCAGATATTGTCCTGTGAGTGCTGTCTGATTGGAGACCTTATGGCATAAAGCTGCCCGGATATTGACCTGTGAGTGCTGTCTGATTGGAGACCTTATGGCATAAAACGGCAAAAAGTATAGGGAATTTCTGGGCATTGTTAGGTATATAAAAACAAAAACATCTGGACTATTTTAGCCCAAGAAAATGCATAAAATAAATAAGCCATGAAGTGGTTACCGAGAGATCTGCATGTGTTTGACACTGGGGTGGACAACCTAACGCTCTCCAGCTATTGGGGGCTACAATCCCCTTCAGCCCAACTAACCAACAGCTGAATGATACGAGTTGTGGTCACCTGTACAGTAGACTACCCCGGACTATATCTATGCCATGGGCCGTATACAGGAAGCCAGAATGGCACAAACCAACTGAGCCACAGGGAGAAACAAGATTCCCAATTATCTAAAAGGGGATTTTAACTCCTGGAATGCAATGCACCTGAGAGGTCTAGCATTCGGGTTAAAAGCCCCATTTAAATCAAAGGAAATCTGGGAATTTTTTAATTGGTTTGCTGAAGAATGTATCAATTTTCTTTTACTGCATATGGTCCTAAAACCTCCATCTTACAATGACTGACGTGGGGATGGGCAATATATTGATGTTAGAGTACATTTCCCATAATCCTCAACTGGCTACTGATCCAGTCTATGAGCAGAGTAAGGTTCTCTGGTGATGGGGGAGAGGAGAGAGATATGTGGCCAACGCGTCCCCTTCTACTTTCCCCAAAATCCAAACCCAGTCCTGTTCATCTCTGTACAGATCCACAGCATGCGGGAGCCTGGCCATCAGGCTGTTTAACCCTGTGTGTGCCAGATGGATCAGAACATTCAGCAACGCTATCCAGCAGCCCAGCTCTTATGTGTCCCTTGTTACCAATGGGTAAACCAAGGTCTGCACAGACCACAGACAGAGCAGGATTTACATCACGGTAGGAAAGGCGGGACCCGCCCGTCGCTGACAGATTAGACTTCCTGCATTTATGGGGAATGATGGGAGAGGTCATGTGACAGCAGCTGGACGGTCTCACATCAACCAATACGGTTTTAAAAGGACAGTTCCACCTTATTTTGGCTTTACGTAATCTGCAAGTGGATAATAAATCATATTGCCAATACTTCTTATTTCCCTATTTTCACCTATTTATTTATGTTATACCCATGTTCCTGACAGGGGAGCTCACCGACTTCATCTTTCCAGAGAATGTTCTGTCAGGAACTGTGAAAGCTGGTACTGATACCGTGTAACACTATCCCTGAAGCACTGAGTGCTCTGTATCTGAAAAACCAGGCTTTTCTACATTGATTCACTGTCGTTTTTCACACTGTTGCAATTGCTTTGCTTTCACAGAAAGGTCTCTGGAAAAACAGTCAGAAGGCTGGTCAGGGACATGAGACTGAAAAAAGGAGGAATGGAAAAAAAATAGTAATACAGATAAATCTAGATAATATTACTTTACATCTTATGCATTTGTACAATATGAGAGGTCAAAATAAAGAGGAACTGTCCCTTTTAAAGGGATAGTAATACTTCGTTTTATCTTTATTTCATTTTGTAGGCATTAAAAAAACATGAAGAACGATATAAGTCTTATCTCTCAAACCTTTATGGTTTAAGAGATATTCACAAGCAAAGTATCCCCTCTCCGTTCAGCCAGATCAGAAGGGAGGTGCCCAGGTAGACTGCAGAGAGGGACAATCTTCAATTAAGATAAGGGAAAAAGCTGAAAAACGTGTCAAGGGGGCAGGGCTTTCATTGTTCTCATAGGAAGAAGATTGTCCCCTGCTGTTATCTGTCTGGTCTATGGACTGGATTCCACATCTGAGAAGAGATGGCTTACACTAGGTAAAAGGGGGGCAGGGCTTTCATTGTTCTCATAGGAAGAAGATTGTCCCCTGCTGTTATCTGTCTGGTCTATGGACTGGATTCCACATCTGAGAAGAGATGGCTTACACTAGGTAAAAGGGGGGCAGGGCTTTCATTGTTCTCATAGGAAGAAGATTGTCCCCTGCTGTTATCTGTCTGGTCTATGGACTGCATTCCACATCTGAGAAGAGATGGCTTACACTAGGTAAAAGGGGCAGGAGGGGGATACTTTGTTTGTGAATATCTCTTAAACCATAAAGGTTTGAGAGATAAGACTTATATCGTTCTTCATGTTTTTTTAATGCCTACAAAATAAAATAAAGTTAAAATGAAGTATTACTATCCCTTTAAGTGTTAGTAATGTCCCAAAAGTTCTTTTAATAGATTTGTAGAGGCTAAAAAAATTCTCATTACCACAAACCCCGTCTCTCAAACCGCTATGGTCAGAGATATTGACAATCAAATTCCCCCTCCCTCCCCTTCTCCTGATGTCTGCTGTAAAGCTGACAGCAGGAGATCCGTGTCGGCCGCCACGATGAGGCTCTGCAGCAGAGCCGAAATCCCGTGATCAGACAAGAACTACTTCATGGGAATGGTCTACAAAGTGTGCCTGCAAACCAGGCACACTTTGTAGACCTTTCCAATGAAGCAATTCTTTTTTAATAACGGGATTTCAGTTCTGCTGCAGAGCCTCATCGTGGCGGCCGACACGGATCTCCTGTTGTCAGCATAGCACTGACGTCAGAAGGGGAGGGCGGGTGGATATTTCATTGCCAATATCTCTCAGACCATAGCGGATTGAGAGATGGTGTTTGTGGCAATGAGAATCTTTTTTAGCCTCTACAAATCTATTAAAATAAATTTGTGGACATTAGTAACACTTTAACCCTCCCAAAGCGCAGCCGAACAAATCCATGTGAAAGATCCGGTAAGGCCCAGTCACACGGTCCCCTTATTGTAAGACATTATACAGAACCGATATCATTGTTTTCTATGGGGCAGTTCACACGGGTCGTTGAAAGTCACCTAAATGAACCCGGCCTCACACCTGTGGTCCAGCATCCTAATTACTACGCAACACATTGAGTGTGGTTCTCAAAGGGTAAAACCTGTCCTGTTGGAGACATGAGGACCGGGATTGAGTGAAGCCAAATAATAGGATTATCCATCTCTACTATCTTCCTGACTTCAGTGTGTGCCATGAGTAGGAAACACATGGCTCTCCAGCTGCTGGATAGTTGGGGACGATCAGAGTTGTAGTCCCCAACAAACACAGAGTTAAAGGTCATTGCACACCACTCCGGTCTTCCAGAGGTTAACACTGCAATCTATTAACAACAGTGTGTGTGCTGGAGGGCTCTACAGCACCAACGCATTTCACAATTCTCTCCCTTCAACAGATCAAACAGTAAGGACACAAACTCCTAATAACGATCCCTCACGTATTATCTTCACCTGGGCAGAAAATTCTAACGGCCTCTATGAATCAATTCTCTGCGGTCTGGTTCCCAGACATTAATCTTATTAGTATGGGGTATCATGTAATGGATGACGATGCAATTTCTAAGTACTCTGGGACTCTAAACCCATCACACTGAAGGTGTAAGGGACAGACAGAAGGAAAGGGACGGACAGGAGGAAAAGGAGGAGGAAAAGGACGGACAGGAAGAAAGGGACGGACAGGAAGAAAGGGACAGACAGGAGGAAAGGGACAGACAGGAGGAAAGGGACAGACAGGAGGAAAGGGACAGACAGGAGGAAAGGGACAGACAGGAGGAAAGGGACAGACAGGAGGAGGAAAGGGACGGACAGGAGGAGGAAAGGGACGGACAGGAGGAAAGGGACGGACAGGAGGAAAGGGACAGACAGGAGGAAAGGGACAGACAGGAGGAAAGGGACAGACAGGAGGAAAGGGACAGGAGGAAAGGGACAGACAGGAGGAAAGGGACAGACAGGAGGAAAGGGACAGACAGGAGGAAAGGGAAAGACAGGAGGAAAGGGAAAGACAGGAGGAAAGGGACGGACAGGAGGAGGAAAGGGACGGACAGGAGGAGGAAAGGGACGGACAGGAGGAGGAAAGGGACGGACAGGAGGAAAGGGACGGACAGGAGGAAAGGGACAGACAGGAGGAAAGGGACAGACAGGAGGAAAGGGACAGACAGGAAGAAAGGGACAGACAGGAAGAAAGGGACAGACAGGAAGAAAGGGACAGACAGGAGGAAAGGGACAGACAGGAGGAAAGGGACGGACAGGAGGAAAGGGACGGACAGGAGGAAAGGGACGGACAGGAGGAGGAAAGGGACGGACAGGAGGAAAGGGACGGACAGGAGGAAAGGGACGGACAGGAGGAAAGGGACGGACAGGAGGAAAGCAGATTTCAGCGGGAGGAATTTGGTGTCCTGTAACAAGCTATCACCATCGGATTCCACGGTCATGATACGCTGTACACTTTAGAGGTTAATTCTGAGGAACCATTCCATGCAGACGTGATTTATGGTAGCATTAGAATTTTCTGCCCATATTAATGCTAACTTTTCACCTGATTTTAATATCATTAAACTCCTATACCTTGTGCCTTTTACTTTCCAAACACGTTAACAGTTGTAGAGATTTTTGGTTGAGTAGTTGGTGAATCTAAGCCCAGCAGAGCTTTGTTCTCTGACTTGGTCTGAAAAAACTGCAGAATGAATTACTGATATGTCCAGCAAATCCCCTCTCCCCTCCTTCTTTGGCAATGACCACTAAAGAGGGGTGCAATGAACTGATAAGGGGGAATAATCAAACAAATCCTTTCATGAAGGAGGCTCTATCGAGGGGAGGATCTGACAAGTTTAGGGTAAATGGGGGCTATTATAAGGACCGGTCAGTGTTCCATTTAAAAGCCAAAGCGTTTGCTGGACAAAACGTATTCATTATTTATACCAATCTTCAGCATCCACGTTTTGTTTTACATTTAAGTTGACAGTTTTGTAGAAATTCTCTCTAGAAGTCGTATTTGCCCTCGTCATTCAGTCGATTATAATCGAGTCATCGCTGGAGATTTTGCTTTTCTTTGCACCAGAGGAAATCTCTGAACTTGGGCGCTTGCGATCCCCACTCGCTTTCATTGCCACAGACTTATTGGGTTTCACTTCAGACGATTTCTTACAGGTCGCGTCAGGAGATTTAACCTGTAAAAAGCCAAGAAATTTTACCAAACCAATCCTGACATATAAACGGTAAAATCTCACCATTCACACGGGAAACACCAATGTAGAGATACAGACCACTGTAAAAGTGTCTATGCTGGACTATGGCGCCTTTCACACTGGTGACTATTGCCTTGGGTGAACGCAACAAAGTCCAACATGTTGTATTTTTACTGTATTCCTAACACACACACACACACACAAAGTGTGTATCTGTATTTATATATATATATATATTATAAATACACACACACACTCCCATGTGGGGGGAATCGAACTTCCCACTAACCTTGGCTGCGCAGTTTTTCGCCTGCCCCATTTGTAGGAGAATTGGGCACTTGTCGTTCTTCAGCAGATCCGCTTTGGGCCCTCTCTTTATGTACGAGATCGTGGCGTACGCTGTGAAACTGAAGTCTTCTCTGCAAGAAAATGCAAACACGTAAATATGGAAGAATAGCCTAATACAATACATTTGGGGCCACATCCAGAATCTAATGACGAACAATTCTGGAGCAAACCAACTGTACAGGGGTGGGGGGCAAATAAACATTCCCATTGTTTTAAATTGGGTTGCAAACAAAGACGTTGTTAAAGCAGAACTATGAGAGATTGAGGGACTAACCCAGATCAGATCACAACATTAACCCCTTAAGGACCACTGGTCCAGGGAAGTTGCCTGTTCTTTAAGACCGATTTGATCCGACAAGCCAGTACACGTGACCTGTTACCTGTTAAGCCAGTACACGTGACCTGTTACCTGTTAAGCCAGTACACGTGACCTGTTATACATACCGGTGTGCCACTTTGGGGTCTGAGAGAGCGCTCCAGTCTTGGATAGGTCATTTACAGACCCTGTTTTTACTTACAGAACTCCCAGAGGAGGACGTGCTTTGACCATCACCGATCCTTAAGGGTATAAACACCGTGACAGTCACAGAATGTCACCTAGTCCTTAAGGGGTTAAGGCACGTGCAATAGTCTCCCCAAAACAATGTGCAACACCACAGTATCATCAGTCGAGGGGAGGGGAACTGCCTGGGAGACCAGGGGGCAGAGAGGGATACAGTCCATCCTACACTAGACTAAGGGAATATTGGTGGTAAGCCCACTGGCATTTTCAAATAATGGGGCACGTTGGCAGTCTTCTGATTGGCTGCTTTGGGGAGTGCCACTCGACTGTATTGGTTGCACACATCTCTTGAGTGTTTGCAGTGTGGTGCTTGATGCCACATACGTATTTATTGTTTGGAATGAAATTAGGAGTGAACAGACAAAGTACAGTATTTCATCAGTGACGTCAGATTTCCTCACTACAATCTCAGGAATATCAATGTGCGCACACGTGAAAGCCTCACCCGCTTCTCCCAGTCACTCCCCGATCTCCCAGTTCCTCCCCGATCTCCCCCAGTTTCCTCCCCGACCTCCCAGTCACTCCCCGATCTCCCAGTTCCTCCCCGATCTCCCCCAGTCACTCACCGATCTCCCAACTTCCTCCCCGACCTCCCAGTTCCTCCCCGATCTCCCAGTCACTCCCCGATCTCCCGATCTCCCCCAGTCACTCCCCGATCTCCCCCCAGTCACTCCCCGATCTCCCAGTCACTCCCCGGTCTCCCCCAGTCACTTACTTGATGTACTGCTGCAGCAGGAGATGTGCAATGATCCTTTCTATTTCATTACGTGGGAGTTTTGGCGGTTGGACATCAGAGACTCGCAATTTCGAGGCCCCTTTACCCGTCCAGGCGTCGATGAGTTTCAGTGGGGTGAGTTTTTCGTCCATCTGATGCGCCTGGTCCAGGATTTTCACAATGTCCCTGCTGTACTTGGTTATGTCCACCTTGTCATAAGCTAAATAAAAAGGTGTTTATGTCATTACTTACACAGCGAGGCAGATGATTTAAATGGAGTGTTTAACCCCTTGAATGCCAGAGAGGGTTTCAAAACTTTGAAATGTGTTGGAGGACTCTCTAGCATTCAAGGGGTTAAAATACTCATTTAAATCAATGGGAATATTTATCTGTAACCTACAGTGCAGCTGGTTTGCCCCAGAACTGCTCCTCTTTGGACGGGTAATAAAAATGCTCTAAAAAATGTGCAAAAAATGTCAACTAGGCGCCTGCAGCAACGTGACTGTATAGAAGTAACTGCGCCATTCTCATGAATTAGCGGTGTTGCGCCATGCTGTAGTGGCGTACAGGTTCAGCACAAACTTGCTATAATTTACAGTGAAATTTGCACTATTATACATCTCGTGCACCTTCTTAACATTTCCTTGTGCCCAAACTTTTACCAAAATTGCTGCATATGGAGCACATTGAGTGCATTCATCCCGTCTTGTGTGTGAACGCTCTATTACATTCCCATATGCTAAATCAGTGCGGAAACATTTTTGCATTGAAGGCACAAAATCTTCTGCAAGTTGTTTTTGTGCTGTGTGACGTACGGCAAAACTGTCCGTGTGAACAGCCTGATCCACAACATTTCTGCGTTCAACACACAGCAGAAACAAACGTGTTGAAAACAGTCTCGTGAACTAGGCGTTATACATAGAATTAATTAACCACTTACTTTTCTCACTGCAGCAGTTATCACACATTTTATTGCACTGAGCAGAGTCCCAGACTTCATCAAAATGCTGTGCAATGAGAACTCGCCTACATCTGAAACCAACAAGAAAGCAAGATGAGATGGGGACGTCTACAGAGTTAGACTAGAACGGTATGGTAATACAGCTTCACTCATCCACATTTACACATCTCTACGAGAAATGAAGTACCTACATCCTGTATCATCGATTAGTGAAAAAGGATGTCATTTTGTTTTCACTATTTAACAGCATATTATGAGGTTTTTCACATGTGTACTGCAAATTATATTTGAACTTGTCATATTTTATTATATTATTTGTGCCATGTCCCTGAGGAAAAAGTCTCTCCGAGACGGCGTTTTAACCATGAACAATAAATGCCAAGTTTAAGATTGAGGTGTACACTGACACCCGAACTAACGCCGACTCATTATGTGAGCATATTGAAGAAGTGTGTTACACACCCCTCTGGTCTTTATTGGTTTAACCCCTTAAGGACCACCCGAACCGGCATGTGGGTGGCCGTTAAGGACCATGAAGCTTTTATTTATTTATTTTTAAAGAGAGGAGAATTCTGGGATGTCAGAGCAGCACGCAAGCATCCCAGAATTCCAAAACACATGGGTCAGTGACATCCTGGCACGTCATGGGTCCGTAAGGGATTAAAGATTCCCCAAAATAACTCTATGTTCTATTAAACTTTAAGTTACAGAGAGAGGAAAGTAGTGATAACCAAAAAATAAACTCTTCTATTAAGATTTGAGTGAGAGAAAGAAAATGAAAGATACCCAAAAACAACACTATGTACTATTAACCAGCTGAGCGCCACATGACAAACACACTGCTTCACAACGATCTGGACACGACTAGTGCTCAAAGGGCTAAGAAGTGGGCTTTCTTAAGGTTTGTTTTGGAAATAAACCACACAAGAGATTTCGGTAATCCATTTCACACAGTAAAGCAGATGTACTAAGAACAGGAGCAATTCTAGGGGAACAAACTGCACTATGGGGGGGGGGGGCAAATGATACTTTCCATTCAATTAAAAGAACCATAAAGTTTTATAAATAAATAAAACAAATAATAATAATAATAATAATGTTATAGTACTTTTCGTGCCAAGTAAAATAAATGTATTTCTACTGCTGATATACAAAACTTTTTTTTTTTTTTTTTTTTTTTTTTTTTAAATGAAAATGTTAGCGAAAGTGTGATTTTTTTTTTTATGCACTCTATGGGAGAGCTGGAGTCAGTGACTACACGTCTCCATAGTAAGTAATAAGATCAGAATCATCTGGTGACCACAATTGAAAGTTGAATTTTAATTAAAAAAAAAAAAAAAAAAAATTGAATGCTACAGAATCAATGTTCTGGAGCCCCCCCCACCAGGTATGGGGTTAAAAATAAACATAATTATGACGGAATGGTTGTCACTCAGAGAAAGAAATGTGTCTGTTTTCAGTGATCGCCATTGTCTTAACATGTGTTCCCATTCTTGAAACATTAATGTCCCCTGTGTGTGCATGCAATAGAGTGTGTTGTCCAGTTACCAGCAGTGAATGGGTTGGTTAGTGTATATGACGTACAGAGGGATGGTGCCATCCAGCCTAGCTAAACCCAGAGATTGTGTTATGAGATAGCCAGTGTTGGTCAGATAGAGGGGGGCAGGGCAAATCTGTGTGTGGAATGTGTGTATCTACCCCCTCACATCAGGATAAGTAGAACAGACCGGGTAGATGGTACCTGTGACATCACATCCTGTAGGGGGGGTGTAGAAAAAAGGCTAGGAAGAGAGAGAGAGAGATATAGAGACAGGTAGGAGAATGTAGGAGCAGGAGAGAGCCCCTCTCCAGAACTGGGGGAGGCCTGGGGCCAGCCTGGAGTTGGACTGGTCCAGGTGCTAAACTGGGACTGGTGAGTGCCCTCACTGGAAGAGTTAGAGTGAGCGGGCACTGTAGTGGCCAGGTCTCCTTTTCAAATGTAGGCTGTAAGTCAAGGCGGCTTCAAAGTACGCTGATGTTCCCACTACAAGGAAATTGTGGCCAGGGAGCTAAACTTCGGTGGTTATGTCCCAAGACTAAAGAAAGTGGCCGGGGACCATCTCTCAGGATGCCGTTCCCAACTCCTCCGTCAGGACTAAAAGATACAAGGAACCTTCACCTAATTCAGCACCAGGCGCAGTGGGCGGGGTGTCACTCTTGCCTCTAGTGGTGACTATGTGTAAGCTCCAGTATAAAGCTAAAATGGACTGTGAGTATTATGTGGAACCCCTGACAATTTGTGCAGCCAAGAAGAGAACCACAGAAGTGTTTAGTTTTTGTGTTTTACCCATTTGTTTGCCTGTAATTGTTGCCCTATGTTTGTGTGCCGTGACCTCTCTAATAAATGCAATTTATTATCT
The DNA here is from genome assembly GCA_037306005.1 of Rhinophrynus dorsalis. NCBI lineage: Eukaryota > Metazoa > Chordata > Amphibia > Anura > Rhinophrynidae > Rhinophrynus > Rhinophrynus dorsalis. The sequence goes on from CM074721.1 coordinate 7,219,250, forward strand.
TTTTGTCTGGCTGGATATATCGCTTAACCCTCGGTCTACCAATCAGTAACCCCTGTACCCCCGTCACAATAATCAGTTACGTTTTCTTTATTTTGAGATGCAGTTTATTTGCCCCAGAATTGCTCCATTTTTACATTGTGCAAAAGAACCACAAAAAGTAAAAGTCATTGATATCTCCCTGGCACCATACTCTGCCCTGGTTTGTGCTCAGGTTCAGTCGCTCACCTGGTCAGGTCCTGACAGTATTTCACCATCTCGTATAATTTTTTCTGACCCACGTTTTCCATAACGACCATGGAACTTATCCTGAAGATGTCTCCAAAGCCGTAATACAATATGCAGTCCGCCCTTTGGTCATCTCGACCTGAGGAGATGAAAACAGGACAGGTCAAGTGTCATCCAGATTTTCTTCAAATGCAAAAGAGAGAGATTAAACTGCGTTACAGCCGGCAGGTACAAGTGACACAATGTAACCTTTACCAGGACGGTGCCAACTAGGACAAGACGGGGGTAACTGCAGGGACGTGTTAAAGGGATAGTAATACTTTGTTTTAACTTTATTTTATTTTGTAGGCATTAAAAAAACATGAAGAACGATACAAGTCTTATCTCTCAAACCTTTATGGTTTATGAGATATTCACAAGCAAAGTTTCCCCTCCCGCCCCTTTTACCTAGTGTAAGCCATCTCTTCTCAGATGTGGAATCCAGTCCATAGACCAGACAGATAACAGAAGGGGACAATCTTCTTCCTATGAGAACAATGAAAGCCCTGCCCCCCTTGACAAGTTTTTCAGGTTTTTCCCTTATCTTAATTGAAGATTGTCCCTCTCTGCAGTCTACCTGGGCACCTCCCTTCTGATCTGGCTGAACAGTGTTACATTAGTAAAAGGGGCGGGAGGGGGATACTTTGTCATTGAATTACTCTGGAACTATAACTCTGACAGAATTGATATAACACTCTCCAAAGTGCAAATACTATGATGATTAATTAGAGCTGCTTTTATTGTGAAACATTACTATCCCTTTAACTGCTTGAGAAGCAGAGGGGCATGCAATTCACTGTAACACAATGCATTTCACATCTCTCACTTTCAAGGGGTTAAGATCTGCATTTATATTTTTCCTCCTAATTTCTTAGAGTAGTAAAATCTGCCTGCATGTTGTACTATTCATTTTTTTCTGTAAAACAAATGAGAAATTGCCCTTTATGTGTTATGGCACAGGCTGGCACTTTATGCTAATTCCCTGTATGGTATGCCAATTAGTTCAGTTCCAGTCCAAACTCATTGAGCCATTAGACTAATTAGCAGCGGAAGGGATTCTTTACGGTAAGGACAATAAAGGTATGGAATTCACTGCCTGAGGAGGTGGTGCTAGCGAATACATTAGGTGCCTTTAAAAAGGGCCTGGATACTTATTTAAAAGAGCAGAACACAGAGGGCTATGTATGTTCATATTGGGATCGATATTTAGTTAGTGCTCGTTGATCCAAGGAGATATCTGATTGCCATCTGGAATCAAGAAGGAATTTTTTCCACCTATACAGGGTAGAATTTGAAATTGCTTTATTGAAGGGTTTTTTTTGCTTTCTTTTGGATCAACGATGGTAAACAGGAATAGGAAGAGGGTTGAACTAGATGGATGCAAGTCTTTTTTCAACCTAAATTACTATGTTACTATTAAGTGTCAGACTGTGCCACAAACACATAAAAGTTCATTTCTCACATATATACTTTCCAAACACATAAATAGATCATCATTTAGGAAGATTTTACTTTTTTTAACGTCACCTAACCTTCTCTTAGGGTGACAGGTCCACTTTAAGGACTAGACTGGTGTGCCACACTGTGCCACCAACAAATACATGTTACATTCTCAAACAGTCTTTATATTACAAACAACTGACAGGTACAACACACAAGACAAAAAGGAGAAATAGGAGCGGCATACGTCAAGTCTTTCATATTTTACTGGGTTAATTCTCATCCCAAATAAAGAAGATCAGAAAAAGTCCTTGATTTAATATGAAGGTGCAAGTGATTAAAATACCGGGTCCCATCAGTGTTTAAAGTCTACTCCTTTATCGATAATATTAAAGGGAAGATATAATAGTCTTATTAATTTGGGTTGTGCATTAATTTATCCCTCGCTACCGATTAGATATTTTGTGCATCTCATCTCTCAGTCTGTAGGCAGTGCAACATAGCGGCTTATATACCACAGACACACACACACGCAGACAGACACACGCAGACAGACACACGCAGACAGACACACGCAGACAGACACACGCAGACAGACACACACACTAACGTTTATTCTAGCTTATTAGTAACGTCACGGATGTTTATAACCCTTTGAGTGCCAGAGGGGTATGCAAAGCATTGCTTTGCCCTCTGGCACTCAAAGGTTAAAATAAATGGGGGGCTTTTTCTTTTTTACTGAAATTAATAAAAGTTAAGTATTATGACTACCATCTAGTAATAACTTTCTGCACTGAACTAGTCTTCTTTCTTTGTGATGAGAATTAACCCAGTAAAATATAAAATACTTCGTGTATACCTCTCCTATTTCTGCTTTTTCTCTTGAGTCAATATGCAAGACTTGCAGTGGCATAAATGCACCCTTATTTAATTTATTAACCCGGTTTAAGTTATTTACATTTAATTGGTACTACACATAGGCAATTTTACTTCTATTTAATTAACTAAATGTATGTAAAAGTAACAGATGCACTTTAACTCTATGAATGCTGGAGACTGTTACAATGCATTACAAAGCCAACTAATTAATTTACAACTAGCGTACATTCAACACAGAATTATTAGCTGTGCCTGTGTGATTTTATCAGCCTTTTGGATTGTCTGTTCCAGCACATTAAACTGATTATTTTTATATGCTCCAGGATTCAGTGATAGCCAAGAGAAACTATACCCCCTCGAGTTGATCAGATTCCCCCCCCAGAGCCCCCCCATTACCCGCTCGGCCACTCTCCTGGTAATAATTCTCCATGGATTTACTCATCGAGTGATGGATTACAAATCTCACATCCGGTTTATCGATTCCCATCCCGAAGGCCACGGTGGCAACGACAATCTGCAATACAAAGTAAACCAACATCTGTAACATGAGCGCCCACATCTGGCTGATCCCCTTCACTCAGTGCCACCATTTACCTGGATGTCATTGGACGTCCACTTTGTATGGACCTTTGTTTTATCCCCGGGCTCCATGTTGGCGTGATAAGTACCAGCGCGAATCCCCAGTTTCTGTAAACTTATGGTAACTTGTTCTGAATCTTTCTGGGAAAAACAGTAAATAATACCTAGAAATAAAACACAGACACAAGCTGAAATCACAGCACAATGTACGGAAATCATCAATAAATACACAGTTCATCTTACGTTATTAACCTGCTGGACTATAGCGATGACTACAACGTATTGCTCTGTATTGGGGATGACTGCACCATCAGAGACAATAAACGGGAATTGTCATTACACCTTATAATCCTGTTTAACTCTAAAGGAGAATTACACTAAGAATAAGTGGCGTTACCCAGGAAAGACTCCATAGGCCCATCAAACAGCAGTCAGTTATTTCCATTTGATCTCTGGTGTAGTACATTTCTGTTACATTTTACAGTCTGACAAAAACAAGTGACCCATAAGAGCCAATCATGATTACTGGGTAATGCATTGCTGAGCAGTGTCAGTGAGTGGGGGAGGTAATGTAGGGATAAGACAGGAAGTCAGTGCTAGGGGAGGTGGGTAATACATTACTGAGCAGTGTCAGTGAGTGGGGAGGTAATGTAGGGATAAGACAGGAAGTCAGTGCTAGGGGAGGTGGGTAATGCATTACTGAGCAGTATCAGTGAGTGGGGAAGTAATGTAGGGATAAGACAGGAAGTCAGTGCTAGGGGAGGTGGGTAATGCATTGCTGAGCAGTGTCAGTGAGTGGGGAGGTAATGTAGGGATAAGACAGGAAGTCAGTGCTAGGGGAGGTGGGTAATACATTACTGAGCAGTGTCAGTGAGTGGGGAGGTAATGTAGGAATAAAACAGGAAGTCAGTGCTAGGGGAGGTGGGTAATGCATTACTGAGCAGTGTCAGTGAGTGAGGAAGTAATGTAGGGATAAGACAGGAAGTCAGTGCTAGGGGAGGTGGGTAATGCATTGCTGAGCAGTGACAGTGAGTGGAGAGGTAATGTAGATATAAGACAGGAGGTCAGTGCTAGGGGAGGTGGGTAATGCATTGCTGAGCAGTGTCAGTGAGTGGGGGAGGTAATGTAGGGATAAGACAGGAAATCAGTACTAGGGGAGGTGGGTAATGCATTGCTGAGCAGTGTCAGTGAGTGGGGAGGTAATGTAGGGATAAGACAGGAAGTCAGTGCTAGGGGAGGTGGGTAATGTATTGCTGAGCAGTGTCAGTGAGTGGGGAGGTAATGTAGGGATAAGACAGGAAGTCAGTGCTAGGGGAGGTGGGTAATGCATTGCTGAGCAGTGTCAGTGAGTGAGGAGGTAATGTAGGAATAAGACAGGAAGTCAGTGCTAGGGGAGGTGGGTAATGCATTGCTGAGCAGTGTCAGTGAGTGAGGAGGTAATGTAGGAATAAGACAGGAAGTCAGTGCTAGGGGAGGTGGGTAATGCATTACTAAGCAGTGTCAGTGAGTGAGGAAGTAATGTAGGGATAAGACAGGAAGTCAGTGCTAGGGGAGGTTGGTAATACATTGCTGAGCAGTGTCAGTGATTGTGGAGGTAATGTAGTGACAAGGCAGGAAGTCAGTGCTAGGGGAAGTGGGTAATGTATTAATGAGTAGTGTCAGTGAGTGGGGGAGGTAATGTAGGGATAAGACAGGAAGTCAGTGCTAGGGGAGGTGGGTAATGTATTAATAAGTAGTGTCAGTGAGTGGGGGAGGTAATGTAGGAATAAGACAGGAAGTCAGTGCTAGGGGAGGTGGGTAATGCATTACTGAGCAGTGTCAGTGAGTGAGGAAGTAATGTAGGGATAAGACAGGAAGTCAGTGCTAGGGGAGGTGGGTAATGCATTACTGAGCAGTGTCAGTGAGTGAGGAAGTAATGTAGGGATAAGACAGGAAGTCAGTGCTAGGAGAGGTGGGTAATGCATTACTGAACAGTGTCAGTGATTGTGGAGGTAATGTGACAAGGCAGGAAGTCAGTGCTAGGGGAGGTGGGTAATGTATTAATGAGCAGTGTCAGTGAGTGGGAAGGTAATGTAGGGATAAGACAGGAAGTCAGTGCTAGGGGAGGTGGGTAATGTATTAATGAGCAGTGTCAGTGAGTGGGGAGGTAATGTAGGGATAAGACAGGAAGTCAGTGCTAGGGGAGGTGGGTAATGTATTAATGAGTAGTGTCAGTGAGTGGGGAGGTAATGTAGAGATAAGACAGGAAGTCAGTGCTAGGGGAGATGGGTAATGCATTGCCGAGTAGTGTCAGTGAGTGGGGGAGGTAATGTAGAGATAAGACAGGAAGTCAGTGCTAGGGGAGATGGGTAATGCATTGCTGAGTAGTGTCAGTGAGTGGGGGAGGTAATGTAGGGATAAGATAGGAAGTACCTGAACAGCCTTAATTACTATCATCTACACATCTAAATAACAAACTAGTTCTAAATAAAAATGACTAGTACAAAACATAGGAGATTTTGAAAGATCTTTGTGTGTGTCCCTTTACACTGAGCGTGTAGAGTCATTTCAGACTATGGCTAGACTCTCCTTTTCATCAGTAATTACACCCAAATCAGTGAAACGTTTATCCCAATTGTTAATTTAAAAACAAAATTCAAAACACTTTGTTAGTGGAGTTTACACCTGACAGCTGGTCTGTTTACCCCACAGCTCTATAGTGAAATACCTACATTTATTCAATAATATGACCAAGTTGTTAATTGCAAATGATCACAGCATGAAATTAAATATTCTTCCAATGTTGTACAGAAAAGTAAATGTACTTTATTACCTGACTGTCCTTTATATCGACCGTTTATAAGCTTAACAATGTCTTCAATGAAGTCATTAGTACTGGACGGTTTCAGTCGGACCTGGAAGACAATATACAGGTTACATGAGGGAGAGGCAAAGGGAATTGCTGACGGACCAGCACTAGAATACACATTAAAGGGAATAAGTAACTTGTGTCCTTCATACAGTAGACAGGTTTGTATTATGTTGGCAGTTTCCTTTAGATCAGTGATTCTCAGCCAGGGTGCTGTGGCACTTTAGTGTGCCATGGCCATCAACACAGAGTCTCCGTGTTTTGAACAAACACTTTACTAAAAATATCAATATTGACTTTTAAATGTAGATTTGTGAAATTGTTATGCACAATATGTTTATTTTTATTATTTTGATTGTAAGACTTAATCATATCGGTATCCTGTATAATAATTCGCTAGGATGTTTGTCAGAAGCCGTCATGCGCAGAAGAGACTGAGCGAATTCGGGCAGTCTCCACTGTGCATGATTGCGTCGCATGAGTGAGGCGACGCAAGACTGAATCGCGTGGAGCAGTGAGGTAGCGGCCTCTTAAGCCTTTGAGTGCCAGAGGGGTAAGCAAGCAATGTGTTGCGTACCCCTCTGGCACTCAAAGGGTCACCATTACCTGGACCTTGGCCTGTGTTCACGGGCTGTTACACTAGTATCTTTATATTGTATCCTTGATTATGCCCTTGATAAATTACATTAAATGTCAAGGGTTCCCCAAAAGTTCCAGATCAGAAGTACAGGAATCCCAGGACCCTGTCACACAGTCTACAGTAACGAAGCAATATTGCACTGCATCTGGATCATCTCAACCTCCAGTGAATGGCCAAACAACATGGGTGCCAGCTGGCACTCACGCAGCCCGACCATCAGACATCCCAATAAGCGGAGGAACGCAGGAGGCAGAGGTGTGAGAGGCCTAAACAGAGATCAGATACAGATAGAGGTGACCGCTGTCGGAAGGAAACCTATGTAGGTAAGTCCCTCTTGGGATAGATTTCCCCGTTTGATATAAGAGGGAGGATTCTCTATCAGTACATCAGGTTATAAATACCCCACTGCCCACCACACACACACACACACACACACACACACAAAGGAGAGCTGGTCTGGGGCAAACCAAATGACAATTCCCAGATTTAAATGGGGCTTTTAACCATTTGAATGCTAGCGAGGTGCCCAGCGCATTGAGAAGTCGCCTACTGTGCATTTATCTAGACATCCATTGGCCTTTTGTACACGTGTAGTTCTGGGACAAACCAACTGCACCTGAGGGGGTATAAAAACTGCTTTTGCTGTCAATGGGGCATTTAACCTCTTGTATACTAGAGAGGCCTCTAATGTATTGGAAGCAATGCGCTGGAGACCTCTCTACCATTCAAGGGTTTAAAAACTCACTGAAAACAACAGATTTTTAGAATGTTTATTTTTCCCCTATGGTGCAATTGGTTTACTCCAGAATTGCTCCTCTATACATAAGGACCAATGTGTTAAAATGTCCTTTTAACCATCTGAGTGCCAGAGAGGTAACCAGCGCATCAAAATGCTTTGGCCAAGTCTTTGGCACTAAGAGAGTTAAATCAATGGGATTGTTTGTGTCCCCCATGACGCAGTTGGTTTGCTCTGGAATTTCTCCTCCTTTGTCTTGTGCATATGGACACATCACACAATGACTCACAGATACAAAGGAGAGAGGAAGAATTCTAGACTGAACCAAATGCATCATAGGGGATAACAGAAAATGTCCATTAAATTTAAACTGTTTTTAACCCCTTGCATGCTGGGGGGAGCATCTCTTGCACAAAAGGTGTGTAAAGCCCCATTTAAGTCACGGAGGGCGTCATTGCTTCCCTGTGGTGCAGCCGATCTGCCCCAGAATTGTTCCTTCTACCCACCTCATAGAAGAGGTTTGGTCGGTTGAAGGACGCGGTGAAGGTGATGGGCGTCTGCACACAGAGAATCTTCTGCGCGTCCTTCAGAACGTGGCTGGTCGCTGTGGCCGTCAATCCAATCAGAGGGGAGCTGGGGAACTGGCGCTTTAGGATTCCCAGTAACTTGTAGTCTTAGGGAACACGTAAAATCATCATCATTATTATTCATTAGGGGTCTTATAACGAACACATAATGACCTTAAACAGGTGGCCCTGATCACAGGACCTTACAATGGAATACCTCAAAATCCTAATGTTCCCTCTGAATTGTTCTGTGGCACCAGGATTAAAGTGATAATGCCTCCCATCAGTTTTGGATGTCAGGTCCATGGAGGCGGACATGACAGTTGTCATCAGGACACAAATTATATACACATGGCACAGATTTACATTCCAGGAGCCCCTAGGCAAGGCATACTAGGTTCCCTTAGCTCCTCCTATGACCACACCCCCTCTCATTACATGACTCCTCCCCCAGTCTTATCCACTGTTTCCTGGCACAGAAACTACCTTTATCCTTTAAGAAACAAGGACAGAAGTGTTGTTCTAGAGAAATCTCCAAAGCATAGCTTCCGCGGGGTTAAATAATAGCTGTAAAAAGGATATAACCTGGTGCAGAGATATTGACATTGCTTTGACCACACCCATAATTACAAATGTGGGTGTGGCCAGAACAGCAAAGGCACTGCCCCTCAAAATCTGCCACTCTAGTCAGTTGCCTACTTTGCCTACTGGGAACTCCCTCCCCGGGCACATGATCATTTTATCTTTTATGTAACCCTTTGGGTGCCACAGAGGCATCCAACACATTACAATACAATGTGCAGGATAACTCTCGGGCACACATAGGGTTAAAGAACAGAGCTGCATGCAATGCTTCACAAAGCATCACACTGCTCTGGTCCTGAAAGGGTTAAGTGGTCTCATGCACTCTGCAAAAACTGCCAGTAACTGTCATGTCTGCCCCCATGGATCTAACATCCTGCCAGTAACTGTCATGTCCGCCTCCACAGATATAGCATCCTGCCAGTAACTGTCATGTCTGTCCCCATGGGCCTAACATCCTGCCAGTAACTGTCATGTCTGCCTCCACAGATATAGCATCCTGCCAGTAACTGTCATGTCCGCCTCCACAGATATAGCACCCTGCCAGTAACTGTCATGTCCGCCTCCACAGATATAGCATCCTGCCAGTAACTGTCATGTCCGCCTCCACGGACATAACATCCTACCAGTAACTGTCATGTCCGCCTCCATGGACCAATCAGAGAGGTTATCTCTTCAGCAAAAGGTCAGCATTCATAGAGACATTAGTATTTTCTGCCTATAGTAAGGTAAGTGGAAGTCATCATTAGGAGGTGTAGTGTCTCCTATAAACACATCTTATTCTCAAGGCAACTGGCAACGTACCAACGAGCAGATCTACCACTACCGGCAGTTGTGTTACCAACAATCTCTCCGGTCATTGTTCTTTCCCGCTGACCTACTGGCCCTAACAGGGGACATTATCTAAATATACATCTCCTCCATACTGCCAGTCTTGGAGATACAGGGGGGAGTGATTTTGACAGGAATGCTCAGGGGCCAAAGGCTCTAACTACTCCTGTCAAAATATCTGCAAGGAGTTAGCCCAATCCTCAAAATCAGCCTACGCATACACACACAATCAGTTACTGTGACTCCCAGTGGCCTCAGCCTCGCTTGTAGTGCACCCACCTAAAGGATCGTCCTGCCATTCAAGGGGTTTGGCCCGCAAGATGGAGGAGAGGCAGCCATCAGGTGCATCCTTGACTCATTCAGTGCCAGAAGGTTGCACAATGCATTGCTCAGCAATGTGTTGCGTCCCCCCCCCGGCACTCAAGGGGTTAAGGAATGCCGTCATCGTTTTCGGTCTTGCAAGACGGAGGAGAGCCGGCCATCACGCACACCCTTAACCCTTTGAGTGCCAGAGGGTTATGCAATGCATTGCTCAGCAATATACTGCATACCCCTGTGGTACTCAGGGTTAAGGAACATCGACCTTGTTATATGAAATGTCCACAATACTAAATAAGGAGAGGTGATAAATGGATAAGAGGAGTGTATATCCAATGTGAAGTCTGTGTTAGGCACTGCTGGCAATATGCCTTCCCCATGTATAGCCCTCAATGAGACAGCAATATCTCGCTAATCCTGTATAACCAATGAGATGCACACAAAATGTCCCTAGGCTCACCACCCCTCCGCTTCAATGTAGGTGCTAGAGGGGGACTCGTTGGCGTCAAAAGAGCCAATCACCGAGGAGATCCTTAGTGCCATCAACATCGAAGGGGAATGGAGCAATATCCAACTGAGAGTGTTCCTGCCGAGGTGCCCCCGCAACTATCAACACCAGCAGCGGAGTGTTGGGGAGAAGGACTATTTGTCTACTTCTCATTGGTTATTTGTGTTTTCTGTACAAGGATTTAATTCCCAGTTAAGACTCTCCCAGTTCACATGTGCTGTGCTAAGCAAGGACACATTCCCTACTCAACATGTATAAACAGTAACAACAAGCGTAAACCCCCTCCCGCTACAATTCCACTGTTGCCGAGTCCATCAGATTCTAAAAGATTTTTCCAGGTCATCCATCACCCAGTAGGTAGGGTTGTCGGTCTACACCTTTTCCTGCTCTGTCAGACACAGCCCCATCCAACCTAACTGCACTTCTAGCTGATCTGCAGACATCCCCATTCGTTATATAAAACTACTGATCAGTGTTTCTGCCTTCCACACAATAGTATTATTTACCCACTGTAGGGCAAAGTGTGTCTGGTTTGTGAGCTACTCATCTGGTGTACATCAGGCAAAGGAGGATGATTGGAGGGAGTGCAGAAGGTAACTCACTACTGAAATACTTTAATACAACAACAGAAACCTATGCCCCCCACCCATTCGGTTGTATTTTATATACTCCACTACTGAACAGTCTGTGGCCCTCCAGCTTTATTACCTCATTTTCTTTATCTCCTTTTCTGCATTGCCTATAAGGGGATGCAGGGCCAGATTTACATCCCTGGTGCCCATAGGAGAGGCAATGTAGACGTCTTTACCTCTGCACGTGGCCACAACCCCATTCCCATCCACTATTTCCTAGCACATAAAAAACCCCTTGTCTATAACAATACAGGCGATAATATAGATATATACTAGCAAAAGGGGCACAGCGTTGCACGTAGGGATTAAAGGGATAGTAATACTTAAATATTACTAATCCCCATATTGTAGCCATGGTAAAAAGAACTGAATTGTCCCCAGCGTCATCTCTCACATTTATGGTTTGAGAGATAACCGAACGCAAAGTTCCCCCCTCCTCATTCCCTGAAGTCAGTGTTGTTCTGACTGCAGGGATATCCGGTTTTATATTCATCAGGCGGCTCTGTAGCAGAGCCAAGATAGCGTTAGTAATAATGAATTATTTCACTGAAATGGTCTTCTACGTGTGCTTGCAAACCAACCATAAAGGTTTGAGAGATGACACTGGGGACAATTACATTAAAAAAAATTTAATATTTAATTATTAATATCCCTTTAAGTCCTTCAAGTGTTCCAGGGGTATTGAATGCACTGATTGACAAGGGTTTGGGGCAGTGAAAAGGTTAAGTGTTTGCGAGGCAAAGACGTATCCATGCAGTGGAAGGTGTTGCATATCTCTGTCACTGAAGGAACCCAACACATCGGACAATTTGTTGGATTTCTTTAAAAGAGGTATCGGACACATTCAATTGTATAGATACCTCTTTGGCTCTGAAACACTGAACCCTTTCACTGCCGCAAACATACCCAAACCAATGCGTTAAATACCCCTCAAGCAGTCAAAGAACTTAATCCACGCAGGTGCCCCTTTTGCTAGTTATTATATAAGGGGTTCCATCAGGGGACATTATTATTACTATATAACAGATTCCATCAGGGGACATTATTGTTATTATATAAGGGGTTCCATCAGGGAACCCTTATTATATAATGAATTCCATCAAGGGACATTATTATTTAAGGTAGTTTCTCACCAGGCCGGAAGTCATGACCCCATTGGCTGCAGCAATGAACCTCATCCACAGCGATACGAGACAGACGACCGGCTTGATACGCCTTCTCCAGGCGAGACATGAAGAGTTTGCTTTTCGCTATTTTCTCAGGAGTGACATAGATGAGTTTTAACTTGGATTGTTTATTGGTCATTTCGTTGTGCACCCACTTCACATGTTCCTGGAGAAAATGGGAATGAGAACAAACGCCATTATACACATGGATAAAGTATAAAAGTGTTACAGGTGAACATCTCCTAATAACCCCTACATACCTTACTATGGCCAGAAAATCCTATTGCCCCCTATGAATGTTATCCTTGTGCCTTTGTTTAAAAGACAACATCTTCAATCAGGCATGGATGTCAGCTCCATGGAGGAGGACATGACAGTTATTGGCAGGATGTCAGATCCATGGGGCGGATATGACAGTTACTAGCAGAATGTCAGATCCATGGAGCGGATATGACAGTTACTAGCAGAATGTCAGATCCATGGAGCGGATATGACAGTTACTAGCAGGATGTCAGATCCATGGAGGAGGACATCACAGTTACTGGCAGGATGTCAGGTCCATGGAGGGCAGACATGACATTTACTGGCAGGATGTCAGATCCATGGGGCGGACATGACAGTTACTGGCAGGATGTCAGAACCACGCGGGCGGACATGACAGTTACTGGCAGGATGTCAGATCCATGGGGCGGACATGACAGTTACTGGAAGGATGTCAGATCCATGGGGCGGACATAACAGTTACTAGCAGGATGTCAGAACCACGCGGGCGGACATGACCGTTACTGGCAGGATGTCAGAACCATGGGGCGGACATGACAGTTACTAGTAGAATGTCAGATCCACGTGGGCGGATATGACAGTTACTAGTAGAATGTCAGATACACGTGGGCGGACAGGACCATTACCTGCAGGATGTCAGATCCACTCGGGCGGACAGGACCATTACCTGCAGGATGTCAGATCCACGCGGGCGGACATGACCGTTACTGGCAGGATGTCAGAACCATGGGGCGGACATGACAGTTACTAGCAGGATGTCAGATACACGTGGGCGGATATGACAGTTACTAGTAGAATGTCAGATACACGTGGGCGGACAGGACCATTACCTGCAGGATGTCAGATCCACGCGGGCGGACAGGACCATTACCTGCAGGATGTCAGGTGCATGGAGGGGACATGATGGTAGTTTTTTCAAACAAACAAGGAAAATGCATGATTCTAATTAAACCTTTAAAGGACAAGAGTGGAGGGCAACACAAAGCAATGCACTGCACACCCCATTCCCTTAAAGGATTAAGATTATGATGTGTAGTGGGTGGGGTTTGAGGTCCTGTGGTCCTACCAGCAAATTTCATGTCTGCCTCCATTCAGCAACGATGTTATTTCATGAATAATAGCAGAAAGATAATATTCATAGGGGCCATTAGTGGAGAAATTGAACATTACCACAGGTGACAAATAAAAATCCCCACTTATTAACTAAAGATGAACATAAAATAAGAGGTGATTTAGCAATTAAATATCAAATTCTAAGAACAATCTAAAGGCAAATTATCTAAAGGTGCAGTGGGTTTGCTGCAGAAATGGTCCACTTTCACTTTGTACTTATGACCCTTGGTACATCGTTTGTGGACAATTATAAGATGTAACACGTTATCCTGATTTCACTATTAACCCTTTGAGTGCCAGAGGGTTACGCAATGCATTGTAATGTCTTGAAAAAATTAAAGGGATAGTAATACTTCAGTATTACAAATCCCTATATTAAAGCCCTAGTTAAAAAAACGTATTGCCCCCAGTGTCGTCTCTCAGACCTTTATGGTTTGAGAGATAATCGCTTCTAAAGTTGGCCTCTCCCTCCCCCTTCCCCGTAGTCATAGTTCTAGCTGACTGCAGGGAACAGAGTCGTACGACTTTCGGGCGGCTCTCCAGCACAGCCAGATCGTGTTACTAAAAAAGAAAACTTTCACTGAAATGGTCTTCTACGTGGGCTTGGTTTGTGCTTGGTTTGTGCTTGGTTTGTGCTTGGTTTGTGCTTGGTTTGTGCTTGGTTTGTGCTTGGTTTGTGCTTGGTTTGTAAGCACACATAGAAGACCATTTTAGTGAAAGTTTTTTTTTTTAGTTAACGAGATCGCAGCTCTGCTGCAGAGCCGCCTGATGATCTCTCACCGGATTTCCCTGAGAGGGAGGGAGGGAGGGAGAGGGCAACTTTAGAAGCGATTATCTCTCAAACCATAAAGGTGTGAGAGATGACACTGGGCCAATACGTGGTTTTTTTTGTTTTTTTTTAGGGCTTTAATATAGGGATTTGTAATCTGAAACTGTAACTGAAGTATTACTATCCCTTTAAGAAGTAATATTGTAGATATTGAAAAAATAAATCCATTGCTGCCAGTCTGATCTCTCAACCTTTATGGATTGAGATATATACAGTGATAAAATTCTCCCCTCCCTCTCCTTTCACAAACATAAGTGCTCCAGCTGACGGCAAGAGATCCTGGGACTGGCAGTCAGCTCTTCAGCAGAGCTGAAATAGTGCTATCTTAAAACAAACAAAAAAAAAAAAATCGACTTCATTGGAATGGTATACAATGTGCTTGCAAACCAGGCACACTTTGTAGATCGTTCCAATGAAGTATTTCTTTTTTTAGATTGCGGTATTTCGGCTCTGCTGAAGAGCCGCCTCGCGTCAGCCGCCACAAATCTCCTTCTGTCAGCTTTACAGAGGACATCAGTGACAGGAGAGGGAGGGGAGAACTTTATCACAGTATATATATCTCATACTATAAAGGTCTGAGAGATCAGACTGGCAGCAATGGATTTATTTTTTGAATATCTACAATATTACATTTTATTTATTCCAGACATTACTAACCATTTAATATGTAGTCACTTGAAACACCTGCAATAAATTAAAATACAAAATTGTATGTGTTTGAAATGAAATCACATTCTTTACAATAATATTACATTAAAGCGGAACTACCACCCCACACAATCTTTAGCTTCACTAAATCCCCATCTGGCAACTAGCTGCTTAGTAGCGCTAGTCGTCAGAATGACCTTATTTAGTAGATTTCTGCTCTCTTCTATGGCTGACAGCAGCACGGAGCGCGGACATCTTGCCATTGTGACGTCCGAGCGCCTGCGCTGTCAGTCCCAGCCGGGTCTAGGAGGAGCTGCTAGGAGCCATTTGGCTCCGGCTGGGACTGACAGCGCAGGCGCTCGGACGTCACAATGGCAAGATGTCCGTGCTACTGTCAGCCATAGAAGGAGCAGAAATCTATTAAATAAGGTAATTATTTTGGCGTCTAGCGCTACTAAGCAGCTAGTCGCCAGATGGGGACTTAGTGAAGCTAAAGATTGTGTTGGGTGGTAGTTCCCCTTTAACATTCATCTCTTTCTTACAGTCGTACAGTGATAAGTTTGTTATTTCTTTACACATTTTAAATTAAGGAGAATTTGTAGAAAATAAATATCCCATTAAGCTACATAACACTTTTTCCTCATACACTTTATCACCAGTAACTGAATCTGACCGCAGGGTTAATCTTGGCACAAATATTACAGCATTAATAAATATTCAAAATAGTGACACTAGCTGCAGAACTATTTACTGAAAAAGCAAAAAACGCAGTCATCCTTTAAAGTGTTAGTAATGTCCAACAAAAAGTTTTTTGCATTTAGAAGAGCTTAAAAAGCTGAGCTAAATGCAAAAAAACGTATCTCTCAAACCGCTATGGTTTAAGAGATACAGGTGTTTAACCCCTTACCGCCCGAGGACGTACATGTACGTCCCGAGCGGATGACCCAGGTGGACAGAGGACGTACATGTACGTCCTGGAAGTAATTTTATGTAATGTAAAAAAACCTTTGGCGGGTGTTAAGTGCCGGCCGCGTGTGCTTGCGGCCGGTCACTGAGAGGTTAACGTTCGCTGTCTCCTACTGACAGCTGTAAATCTGTCAGCAGGAGATCCATGTCGGTTGACACGGTGGCGCTTGAGAAGTGTCGCGATCTCGTTACTTACAAGGAATCCCTTCATTGGAATGGTCTAAAACATGTACCTGGTTTTCAAGCACATAGACCATTCCAATGAAGGGATTCCTTGTAAGTAACGAGATTGCGACACTTCTCAAGCACCTCCGCCTGTATCTCTTAAACCATAGCGGTTTGAAAGATACGTTTTTTTGCATTTAGCTCAGCTTTTTAAGCTCTTCTAAATGCAAAAAACTTTTTTGTTGGACATTACTAACACTTTAAGATGCTTTTGACTTAAAGGGATAGTAATGAGTCCATATGACCAACACTGTAATCCTTCCTTGTAGTGCATACAACTGCTTGATAAAGCACTGTATGGTGTGAAACGCGTTGCAGTCTGAGTTGACACTTTCCTGGCCAGGAGGGGTTTTGTGTAATGCTGTTCAAGTGGATATCGAGCTATATGTAAGTGGTTTTGAATTATTTACTTTTAGACTTTAGACTGTCCATTATTATTGTATTTGGTATTTGGAGAGGCTGCGTGGCCTGTTTGGTTTAGATCTCTGTGGGATAGGGCTGGTTTCTGTTTCCACGTTGATCAGGCTATATAGTCCCCCCTTTAATACATTTTTAGCATTGTATGTATTCCTTTATAACATAGTTACGGGCACACATTGGTAGTTAGCCCCTTACTAGTTTATGTATTGTTGCATTTTCTTCTTAAATTTTATTTATTTTTCTTAATAAATATTTGATTTTTTTATATACCTATTTGGGTGTGCAGGTGTATTTTATATGAGATACTGCCTAGATTTCTCTCTTTATATTTAAGGTATACTGTGTGGAAATACGAGATCAGAGCTGAAACCTTGCATTTTATATATTAACTGGTCAGTTATGTTAGTTAATGCTGAATTTGCTATATATCCCCTGAAATAATAATATAAATTGTCTCCCTCACACCCCTTATGCTTACATCATCCTTCGAGCCTCAGAGCTGGAAGCAGATGGTGACGTGGGACAATCGTCTTTCACTACATGGAAATACCTGCCCCCCCTTCACCAAGGGGGGGGGGGCAGGTTTTCATTAAACGGAATGAAGGCAGATTGCGCCTCGTAGCTCTCTGTCTAGTCAAGCGACCGGATTTCAGATCTCAGGGGATGTGGCCTGGTATTCTGAAAAGGGGCGACAGGGGGTTAAATTTATAATATGTCAGGGGATATATAGGGAATTCAGCATTACTAACGTAACTGATAAATTGATGCACTAAAAGGAAGGATTGAAGGGTTGGTCTTATGAACACATTACTGTCCATTAAGGCACGGCCTCTTACACCAAAGGGCATATGTATCAACATGTCGCTAATTCAGGCACAGGTTACAAATGCATTTGTAAGTGATCTGCTCCTAGTTATTAACCCTTTGAGTGCCAGAGGGCTACGCATCACATTGCAAAGCAATGCGTTGCATACCCCTCTGGCACTCAAATGGTTTTACAGAATAGTGAAAGAAACATAATATTACTGACTCATAAGACAATGCTTAGAAGCTTATGTATCAGATGTGATGCCAGAAAGAGGCAAAATAAGCATCACAGAAAATATTCTGGAACCTAAAAATGAAAAGACAGCCAAGGCAGCCTTATTATTAATAATCTACTGAATGGAGGTTTTCTAGTGACATGTTGATACATAGGTCCTTGAACGTTTCTGAACCTTAAAATGAGACACTGAACCATTTGCATCAACATGTCGCTAATAAGGAATGATGGTAAAAATGTTTGTTACGGTGGTTCCCTTCTCCCTCACCTTACTGCTAGAGGCATTTAATGACGTGGCCGACACACCCAGGCGATTCAGAACCATCAGCTGATCTTCCATGAGGGAGACCAGGGGGCAGATCACCAAGGTGAAACCTAGAATTAAAGAACACATTGTTATTCTACAAAGCAATATATCTGAATGGAAATGTTTTGGGAAGCCATGGGTGGAGCGGGGGAGGAGTCATGCAAGGCATGTGGGTGTGGCTAAGTGAACCTAAGATGCCAGATGGGAAAGTCTTGGCTGACCACTCACCCTCCGAACACACTGCTGGTAACTGGTAACACAGGCTTTTTCCACCTCCGGTTGGCATGATGAGAAAGACGTCTTTTCCCGACATGGTGGCATTAATGGTTTCCAGTTGCAAAGAGCGAAATGTGTCTAGCTGGAAGGCAGAGCGCAAGGCTCCATCGATCTTCTGCGACCAGGAAAAATCTGCCAACAGAAATTCGTGAAGGATATAAGGCGCAACTCAATACGCTAAAGAGGAGTCATTCTGGAGCAAATCTACTGAATTATGGGGAGAAATGAAAAGGATTCAAACGTGCCTTTAAACCCATTAAATGGTAGAAAGTGAATTCATCTGACATCTCTGCAGTAGATTATAACCTGCTAGTTGAAGAACCTGCTAAACGGGCCACAGTGCCACTGCCAGCCGGTCGAGGGGCAGTCATACACAGTAGAGACTGGCCACTCCTCGGCTGATACAGTGCCAGCCGGTCGTGGGGCAGTTATGCGCAGTAGAGACTGGTTATTCTGCGGCTGATACAGTGCCAGCCGGTCGCGGGGCAGTCATGCACAGTAGAGAGTGCCTGTGTCGCAGCTGATCAGCCGCAGCGTGGGTAGTCTCTACTGCGCATGACTGCAGCACGTGTAGAAGTCTCTACTGCGCATGACTGCGTCATTACACATGTTTTAGCGAATTATTATATAGGATCAGGCATCCACGTGGAGCAAAGCAGAATGACATGAATAGAGAACAAGTGCAGCTTATTGGAGGGAGTTGGGATTTGACAGGATTTCAGTGTGGCATAGCGAGGTACATTACATGCCCATGACAGTAGGCTAGGACAGAGGTTCTCAGCCCATGCCCTCAGTGGCCACTAACAGGCCAGGACTTAGGAATTTCACTGCTAGAACACACGTGTGTTGATCAGAGGCTCAGTCATATTGATTAACTCACCTGTGCTCTTAAAAGGAAATTCTAAAATCCTGGCCTGTTAATAGCCACTGAGGGCACAGATTGAGAACCACTGGGCTAGGAGATGGGAGCCATGTGGTGAGATACACTGTTGCAGCCCCAGCTGTATAGGTGTATAACCTCGGAGATACTATCTGGACACTATAGAGAATACTGTATGTATAAGAGTATTACCTCTGATAACGCTTCATAACGACTTACACTGCTTGGCACAGTGCTCCAGTGAACGGTTTCTGATAATTTCTCTTTAATATGCAGTAAAGATTTGTATGCATTCTCAGTTGGATTTAGGGTGACCACGTCCCAGAATGCCCAGGACTGTCCCTTACTGGGGGTCTGTGCCCCGCTTCCCGCCCCCCCCCCCCACTGGGACAACAAAGAGTCCCGGAATTGAGCAACACACGCCAGTCCAGCCAGCCAATGAAATGTATTTGCTGTATGTTCCTCATTGGCTGGCTGGACTGGTGCGTGTGAGACAGTTGGGATAGTGCAGGTATGCTGATGCTGCAAGTGAGACCTGCGGCTGAGGCTCCCACCGGCGCTGAACATTTTTCTGAGGTTGTTCCCACTGGGAAATCTTCCTATGTCAGCCCCCGAGGGAGCCTCAGCTGCAGGACTAGGGTGACCACATGTCCCAGAATGGCACAATGGAAATGTGGTCACCCTAGTTGGATTATGATGATTTAACTCTGAGTGCCAGAGGGGTATGCAAGACATTGGTTTGTTCCCCTCTGTCACATCACATAAATGATTTGAAGCTCTTGGCGCCACAACAATCACATATAAAACTGCACTTTGCTATTATTTGCTGCTAGAAGTACAGATCAGCAGGACTTTGATGAATTAACCCCATGAGGATGCATTACAAAGCAATAACTTGCACACCCCTCTAGTCTTGAAGGGGTTAAAAGGGATTTATACACGTGCTATAGAACTCTTTATTGTTTTTTAGACTATGAGGCGCTTCTAGAGGGAAGGGTAGTTTTTTTGTTTTCAATTTTAAAAACTGGGGTTTATAGTCTGTGAGTGAACTACCTCTCTACTGCAGGGTATACACAATAGGAATATTTCATTGAATGCTATTTTTTTTTATTAATTCTTTAGATTTTTTATGTTATGATACTGACTTGAATGCCATAAATAGGTTTCTGCTTTTCTTTCAATCAAACCCAAGGATGTGAGAGTCTCTGAGGACAAACAAAAAGCAACGCGTCCTGTTCTACGGCTGGTCACCTGTCAGAAGAATCACGCTTAGCTCCGTAGTGCCATTACAGAGGAGGAATTTCCATGCACATATTAGACTAATCCCACCCAAAACGGTGTTCCTATTCCAAAATGACAGGAAAGTGCCCCCGGCGCAGGAAATACCAGCTAACCCCAGAGTACCTTTCAGCCTCATCAATGAAGTCATGGTTTGCCTAGGCACTGAGAGCAAGGTGTCCATGTCTAGAGTACTCTCTATTCTTAAAGGGGAACTACCACCCAACACAATCTTTAGCTTCACTAAGTCCCCATCTGGCGACTAGCTGCTTAGTAGCACTAGTCACCAGAATATTTACCTTATTTAATAAATTTCACAGGCGGACGTCACAATGTCAAGATGTCCGCGCTCCGTCCTGCCTGTCACCCATGGAAGAGAGGAGAAATCTATTAAATAAGGTAATTATTCTGGAGACTAGCGCTACTAAGCAGCTAGTCACCAGATGGGGAGTTAGTGAAGGTAAAGATTGTGTTGGGTGGTAGTTCCGCTTTATGGAGAGACCCTAAGAGTTTTCAAAACAAGCCAGGCAACATTGCTTTTGTTCATCCTCAGAGCCTGTAATATGCTCTGGCTTGTTGTTTTGAAAACTCTCATTGTGTCTCCCTAAGAGTAAAGAGTAATCTAGATGTGGACCCCTTGCTCTCAAGTGTCTAGGCCCTAGGGAAGCCAGCTGCACCTCACTGACAAGGCCCAAACAAGGCCAGAAAGCATATGACTGGGGTTTGCTGGTATTGCTTGCGCAGGGGGAAACGTGCCCATTATTTTGGAACTGTACCATCCATTTGGACGGAATTAGTCTAATATGTATGTGGAACTTTCTCCTCTGTAATGTTACTAGAGAGCTAAAATGTGATGTTTCCCAGCAGTAGCCACAGCACAGGCAACATTGCATCTGTTCATCCTCAGAGCCTCTCACGTACTTTGTTTCGTTGCTTTTCTTTTTGTTAGTTGATGCTAAAGAGGTCTCCAACATATTGTGAAGCCCATTCAAGGCTTTAACCCTTTGAGTGCCAGAGGGGTATCCAGCTCATTGCATGAGCTGGATACCCCTCTGGCACTCAAAGGGTTAAAAGTCCCTGTTAAAATAAACATCTGTCGAATTCCCCGATGTTTTGCTCCAGAATTGCACCTCTTTAGCTTACTGAATTGCACCTACAGAACATCTCCTCATTTATTGTGGATTCTGGTCCCCTAGATACCGTATTGAGGCTGATGTACGTATACGACCTGGAATAATTCTGGCACAAATCATCAATAAACATTCCCCAAATCCCCTTTGATTTTAAGGGCGTCTTAACATCCCTTGAATGATAATGAGGTCTGCAATGCATTGTGAGGCAAAGTGTTAAGAGCCCCTTTTAAATTAATGGGAAATTTAATTTGTCTCCAATAGTGCAGTTGGTTCACTCCAGAACTACTCTTCCTTAGATTCCTGAATTTGTCCCTATGCACCAGCCCATATCCCAACAGACAACACACCTTGCTTGTTCCAGTTCTGGGCAGAATCTTCATGGCCGGTGCTAGTTCCAGCCTCGCTATCCTCAGACAGACGCTGGATTCTTTTCTTCAGGAAACTTTTCTTCTGGATTAGATCCTGTTGTCTCTCCAGCAGCTCCTGGATCTGAATCTCTACTGCCTGCAGCTCCCCGGTAACACTTTCCAGCTCATCTACCAGAGCTGCAAAGCATCAACAAGATTGTGGGTCTGCTAGGATCATGGGCATGTATTCAATGCATGTCATTGTGTTGTAGACTTCTGATGACCAAGGATTTAAATCAGTGATAAGCAAACCATATTTATTCCAATGAAAGCAAGTGGGGCCCTTGAGTGCCCAATGTGTGGGTGAGAGAGAGAGAAAGCGTTACACAAAAAGAAGCCTCCAAAGGCCACCTGTTGCACACAACTGATTTAAAGGCCCAGTAAAATTTTATTAAAGGGATAGTAATACTTAAAATGTAAAAAAAAAATATGTTGTAGAGTTTATCCCCCTGAGTAAAACAAGGGCACTCCCACTGCTGAGAGGTGTTTCATTCAAAAGTTATTAATTTTCAAAGTTGAATTTTTTAGGTGCAATATACAGTGGCCTGAAATTGTACAGTGGCGCTGTTGCTACACAATCGTATGGAGATTTATGGTCAACTGACCAGAGCTGTCCATAGGATCATGTAGCAACAGCGCCACTGTAAAATTTCAGGCCACTGTGATATTGCACCTAAAAATTCAACTTTGAAAATTAATAACTTGTGAATGAAACACCTCTCAGCAGTGGGAGTGCCCTTGTTTTACTCAGGGGGATAAACCCTACAACATATTTTTTTTTTTACATTTTAAGTATTACTATCCCTTTAAGTAAAAAACATGTATTGAAGGGCTTTTCCTGTTCAGCAAAACAAAAGTATTCCCACTACCAGGATATGCTTTAACTGAAATGTTATTACAGTTCAAACAATTACAAAGTGGTGCAACTGTTACTTTAACATTCTATAAAGAAATCCATCTAGGGGCTCACTCCTCCAATAGAATGAAATCGAATAACTGTCTACACATCGGGGGGGATGGACTAAGGCGTAATAAAGAGGTGATAATGCAGATATAACTTCCCCAGTTCCTATGTTATTCTATGGAACCTATACACTAAGATCTCTCCCGCTTGAGAAATCTTAGTGCATTGACTCCATAGAATAAGACAGGAATTGGAGAAATATCACTGGAGAAGTCATCTCCATTTTATTATCTCTTTATCAACCCTTAGAACATCTCCCCCTATATGATACTACTGATAAAACTGTTGCTTATTTAATAATTTAATTGTAACAAGGTTGGATTGAAGTAACTCACAGCAGTGGTAGTACTCTTGTGTTACTCACTCCAACCTTATATATCTTTTCTCCATAACAAAAGTATATTTTTTGGAGCGGTCTGAAGTTACAAGTCCAACCACATAAGGATTTTGCCAAAAGTGACCAGAACTGAAAACCTGCTGTAACACGTACCTGAAATCTCTTCAGAAGCCATTTTCATATGTGGAAGTAGCCTTCTTATGATGTAACTATAAAAGGAAGATGAAGAGGATGAAGGTTACATTTGCAGATGAATCAGATCATCAGACAACACCATGTTCCTGTTACACAGGGGCCTTTATCCTGGATGTCTTTGTAACAAGGACACAGTCCTTTCCAACAACCCCTCTCTAACTAATGAATGCACAGTGCTCACATGACACAGGAGCTGAACAGAAACTCTGATCTCCCTCCTGCCACCTCCCACCCCCAGATCTCCACCTGCCCCTCTCTGTACCCACCTGTCTCTGTCAGTACTTACCTGTCCCTCCTATCTGTACCCACCTCTCCCTGCCTTTGCCCACCTACCCCTGCCTTTAAGCACATGTCCCTCTCTGTACCCACCTGTCCCTGCCTTTACCCACCTACCCCTGCCTTTAAGCACATGTCCCTCTCTGTACCCACCTACCCCTGCCTTTAAGCACATGTCCCTCTCTGTACCCACCTACCCCTGCCTTTAAGCACATGTCCCTCTCTGTACCCACCTGTCCCTGCCTTTAAGCACATGTCCCTCTCTGTACCCACCTACCCCTGCCTTTAAGCACATGTCCCTCTCTGTACCCACCTGTCCCTGCCTTTACCCACCTGCCCCTGCCACCTCCCACCCCCAGATCTCCACCTGTCCCTCTCTGTACCCACCTGTCCCTCCTATCTGTACCCACCTGTCCCTGCCTTTGCCCACCTACCCGTCTTTGCCCACCTACCCCTGCCTTTAAGCACATGTCCCTCTCTGTACCCACCTACCCTTGCCTTTAAGCACATGTCCCTCTCTGTACCCACCTACCCCTGCCTTTAAGCACATGTCCCTCTCTGTACCCACCTGTCCCTGCCTTTACCCACCTACCCCTGCCTTTAAGCACGTCTCTCTCTGTACTCACCTGTCCATGTCTGCACCCACCTGCCCTTCTCTTTACTTACCTGTCCATCTCTGTACCCACCTATCTCTGTCAGTACCCACCTGTCCCTACCTTTACCCACCTACCCCTGCCTTTAAGCACACGTTCCTCTCTGCACCCACCTGTCCCTCCCGGTACTTACCTGTCCCTCTCTGCACACACCTGTCTCTGTCAGTACTTACATGTCCCTCCTCTCTGTACCCACCTGCCCCTGCCTTTACCCACATGCCCCTCTCTGTACTTGCCTGTCCCTCCCGGTATTTACCTGTCATTCTTACGGTCTCTCCCACTTTCATTCTGGGTTCAGTCATTTTCCGTTCGCCGGGTGAGTGACCAATCAGAACTCGAGTCGTCTGCGCATCACCAGGAAGTCCCTAGTGATTGGATAAAGGAGAGGGCAGACCAGTCTGTGATTCGTTGCCTAATGCACGCTTCCCAATCCTGATTGCCTGGGATTCTGCTTCCGTTTCGGTTGTGATTGGGTAATGCTTCCCTCGTGCCTGAACTGTGATTGGCTGGTGGGAAGCCCCGCCCTGGTAACGCGCTGCGTGTTTCCGGAAGACGTGGCGGCTAGTGGGCCGGTTTCTTCCGCACTGTCAGAACCGGCTCCGTCTTCTCCACTGACCCGATCCCGCCCCCTGCAGTCCGGTGTGTATCTCAGCCCTCGCCCCGCGTTGCCCAACCCTTTCCCGGCGATCTGTGCCCGGCTGGACTCTCCTCACTTCTCTAGGACCACCAGACACCGGCACCATGATCTCCCTAACGGACACACAGAGTAAGTACCGGGACAGAGGAGCGATCAGTGTGGGTATCTGGGATTGACAGTCTGCGGGGCCCAGCTGTGATGGACTACAGGTCCCGTCATGCCTCGCCTGCTGCCACATGTGTCCACACACACACACACACACCTATAATATCTGCACATGTATACAACACACTCTATATTGACACAAACTCACATACACACACACACACTCTGAAGCACCTGAGTGTCATGTGTATACAATTGCAGGTGAATGGGGTGATTTGCTAGTTTGATCTGAGAGTGTCAGGTGAATGGGGTGATTTGCTAGTTTGGCCTGTGAATGGGGTGATTTACCAGTCTGGTCTGGGAGTGTCAGGTGAATGGGGTGATTTGTTAGTTTGGTCTGTGAGTGGTGGGAGAATGGGGTGATGGACCAGTCTGATCTGAGAGTGTCGTGTGAATGGGGTGATGGACCAGTCTGATCTGAGAGTGTCGTGTGAATGGGGTGATGTACCAGTCTGATCTGAGAGTGTCGTGTGAATGGGGTGATGTACCAGTCTGATCTGAGTGTCAGGTGAATGGGGTGATGGACCAGTCTGATCTGAGAGTGTCAGGTGAATGGGGCCATGGACCAGTCTGATCTGAGAGTGTCAGGTGAATGGGGCCATGGACCAGTCTGATCTGAGAGTGTCAGGTGAATGGGGCCATGGACCAGTCTGATCTGAGAGTGTCAGGTGAATGGGGCCATGGACCAGTCTGATCTGAGAGTGTCAGGTGAATGGGGCCATGGACCAGTCTGATCTGAGAGTGTCAGGTGAATGGGGTGATTTGCTAGTTTGGTCTGTGAGTGTCAGGTGAATGGGGTGATTTGCTAGTTTGGTCTGTGAGTGTCAGGTGAATGGGGTGATTTGCTAGTTTGGTCTGTGAGTGTCAGGTGAATGGGGTGATTTGCTAGTTTGGTCTGTGAGTGTCAGGTGAATGGGGTGGTTTGTTAGTTTAGTATGTGTGGCAAATGAAGGGTGATATGCCAGTCTTGTTGCTTTCAAACAGTTATCATTGGACAAGCTTAAGAACCAATTATTTTGCAAAATAAGATGCCACATTGTAGTGACATGTAGCAGATGTGAACGTTACTAATTGGCCAGTTTCCCAGCTGTTAGTATTTAATCATTTTTTCCATATTCTGTTGTGACTCTTGGATAATTATTAGTTTTTCTTTCAATGTTTGGTTCATCCAGTTTTTAACCCACTGAGTGCCAGAGAGGTATCCATTGCATTGCTTCACAATGGATTGGATACCCCCTGGCACTCAAAGGGTTAATTAAAAGAAACACAGCAAGATATTAGTGAAGTGAAAGTTGGGTAATCATGTTAATCACTTAAAATATTTCTTTTATTTACACAGAGATCGGAATGGGATTAACAGGCTTCGGGGTGTTTTTCTTGCTTTTTGGGATGCTGCTGTTTTTTGATAAAGCTCTGCTGGCGATAGGAAATGTGAGTTCATGTTTTATTTATTTTATTGTACCAGAACACTGCTATGTCTGTGTAACCAGTACACCTCAATCCTGATACAAATGTTGTAATACCATGCTTAAAATATGTATTAATAATACAGAAAGGCCACCTTTGACATGCAAGAAGCAGGAACAATCTTCTCTTTATATTTGCATGAAATGCATGTTAACCCTTTATGGACCAGATCAGTGTATAACACATTGTGAATCAAATGCCTCTGGTCCATAGAAACATTTTCAGTGCCAGAGGTGTGTATATTGCATGTGTCTTGCAATGAAATGGTTATTAAACTTTCAATATGATCCTATTGAAATCTAGTTGGTGTCCTTTGTTCAGCAGTGTAGAAGTGAACTTGCATCTAACTTGATGGTGATAAAGCCTTTTTTCGTGTCCTCATTCTTCCTTATTATTGTGCTTTTACATTATAAAGTTATATATGGGACACGTGTAAAGGGAAAACTGGAGCTATTCTGGGGTAAAACAACCATACCATATTTATATTAACCCCTTGGATACTAGAACATTCCCCAGCCCACTGCAAAGCAATGCATTGGAGTAATCTTTTGTAAGAAATGGGTAATACATTCTTTTGGACCAGTTAGGATTTTAGTTCCCTCCGGCCGGGTTAGATTGCACCGGAATTGCTCCCCACATGGTTTTATACATTCGCCCATGAGTGCAGATGTTGCACCTTCATTGCACAGCTTTTCTGCCTTACTCATAGTGCAGGATTTCAGGCCTTAAAATCAAGAAAAAAGAGGAGCAATTCTGGGAATGATATAGGGGACAAATAATTCCCACTGGTATTAGTGGGGTTTTTAACGCCTTGAATGCTAATGATGTCTCCAACTCATTGTGAATCCATGGGAATTTGGGAGATTACTTGTCCCCTGTTGTGTACTTGGTTTGCTTCAGAATCGCTCCGTTTTGCCTTTATACATACATCCATTTATTCTAAATCATCTCTAAAGCCCACATAATTTTTCACCATCCCATGAGAAAGTCCCCTTATTGTTGTGTTTTCCCCAGTTAATAATCTGTTAATGTCCGTCCTTTCTATTCTCCACCCAGGTACTGTTTGTCGCTGGCCTGGCCTTCGTCATTGGCCTCGAGAGGACATTCCGATTCTTCTTCCAGAAGCACAAAGTAAAAGCCACAGGATTCTTTCTGGGAGGGGTCCTGGTGGTTCTCATTGGGTGGCCTTTGATAGGAATGGTGCTGGAGATTTATGGATTCTTTCTCTTGTTCAGGTAACTCAAGAACTTCCAGATGGCACATATTTGGTAATTAAGGATCCTTTCTGTCTCTCATTAACTGTAGATGAGGGGACCTTACATTTGCTGGGGCTCTTTAAAGCAGGTGTAGTCAGGTGGATCCCATTATCTTTAGAGCAGGGCTAAATGGGGGAGGGGGCATCATCCATTTACCTCAAGAATGGTGAGTAGGAAGCCTTTGACCCACTTCCCTTTATCCCCAACTAGTCAATGGCTGTAGTCTCCAGCAGTTTGCAATCCAAAGGTTGTCTTCCTCCTGCTCCAATACGGTCTGTCACAGGGAGGACCTTTTCTGGCAGGTATAAGGTTAAATGCAGCCAGAAGCTTTTTTTTCTCTAAGAAAACTTTGATAAAAATATGAAACGTTTGCTTCAAATATGTTTTTATGGAAATCATTATGCACAATATACATGTTTTTCTCATTGAGTGTCAAGAACAACAATTTTGATATATTCATACCTTTCATTACCTTCCTGAGAAATTACACAAAAAGTTTTAGGTGTGCCCCTACATAAAAAGAATGCATGGCTTCTGACATAGGGTATGACGTCTGTTTCATTATTACAGGCCACATGCACAAAAACACAGTTATTCCAGAGCAAACCAACCAGATCATATGAGCAAATATACAGTCACCAAAGTCCCTTTGATTTTTATGGGTTTTTACCCTGTGAATTTTAATGGGGCCTGTGACTCATTATTGTATTTTATTTGTTCCATACTTTGAAGTTGGTGGCCTCCCATTTGTTTTAATACATGTGGCCCAGTGTCGTCTTTATACGCTGCTGTGTGATCTGTTTCAGGGATACCCTTCCCTGTGTGTTGTGGGGTTGATCTGGCATGGCACAGTGCTCACAGCAGCCTGGCTCAATGTACAGTACTTGCTAAGACACAGTGGAGCTGTTGGGACCAACAAACAGCACTTTAGGGAACGTGAAAAATGTCCCCTGATTTAAATGGGGATTTTTTAATGGATAGTAATGTAATGTCTAATATTAAAGTTTAGCGCCGAGTCTTCTGTATGGTTTTTATAACTCCTAGCTCTATGTCTAATGACTTACATGTTTGAAGTTCAAAAGATATTCAAGACAAAAGGATCCCCATCCTGTCCCTTTCCCTGCATCATTCAGCCTCTGTCTGGTCTGGATGGAGAGCGGTGACGAACAATCTTCAGTAAGCAAAGGAAAATCCTGTCCTCCTTCCTCAAGGGGGCAGTGTTTTCCTCATAATTGCTGTGTAAAGTTTGTCCGGTCACACGACCAGATTGCAGCTCTAAGGGGAAGTGCCCAGAAGGGGCTGGAGGGGGATCCTTTCAGCTTGAATGTCTTTTGAACTACAGGCCTGTAAGTAAATATAGAGCTAGGAGTTATAAAACATACAGAGCTAAACTTTAATATAGACATCACTAACCCTTTAATCCAATGAATGCTAGAGAGGTCTCTAACCCATTGCTTTGCCTCTCTAGCATTCCGTGGGTTAAAATGCTCCATTTAATTCTGTGGGGATTTGGGAGATGTCACCTGCAGTGGTTTGTCCCAGAATTACCTCCACTTTATCATTGGGAATTAACCCCTCAGGTTCTTATGTAGAAAAACACACTGGAGAGATTCTGCTGCAATTTGCCCTGAGAGTCACATCTGGAGGGGACATGAAAATTTCTTTAATGTCGTTACTGCGCTGAATGGTAATTCTGTATTTTGTTCTTTTTAGGGGCTTTTTCCCTGTGGTCATTGGCTTCATCAGACGAATACCGGTGTTAGGATCTCTCCTAAATCTACCTGGAATCAGCTCGGTAACAACAGTCTTCTGCACCTGAAATACAATAGATATATTGCTGTAAATAACCCACTGTCTTGTATGATAAAAGGGGGCAGTAAATCCTAATTATGAAGACCTATGTGTGGGCTTTTCCTGTTAATTACAACAAGGGAGATGCTTGTTTCTAAGGTTATTAGAGAAAACTTGGCGTTTATCTCATAATTTGAGTTGCAAATGTTTTGCTGCCAGATGGCGCTGTTCTACATCCATCTATGGAAATCTTGTGTCTGTGACACTCAGCTCTTCAGTCGTTAATAGTAACAGCGCCTCCTGGTTGTGGAAAGTCTTTGAACTAAAACTATGCAACAACTTTTGATTATACGTCCCTTTAGTTGTACGCTCAGGCTGCTACTCAACGTTTGTCGTCTGTTATTAAAATCTTAGATGATTTGTTCCGTGTACAGAGTTTGGTAAGTTCTGCTCCTCTATATAAAAATGTGGTTACGGTACATGGTATTTATTGTATCCATGTTAGTACGAGAGGTGTTAACTGGGGTCCCCTCATTTGAAAATGGATTAAAGTGGCTGTGAAACTTGCTTGAAGGTATATCCCTATAAGATAATATATATGTTGTAGGGTTTCCAGTTAAATAAAACAAGGGTATTCACAATGCTGGCTGATGCTTCTTTCAGATGTTCTCATACAGAAATAACCTGCATTTTCCTTGCAGGTGGCGCTGTTGCTACACAGAACTCATCAAAGTCAGTAATTGCAACAGAACCACTTGGCGAAAAAGAAAATTGAATTCAGACTCTCAAATAAATAAATATAAATGCAAGTTTGCTTTGTAATAACACTTGAATTAAGCATTTCCCAGCAGTAGAATTACCTTGTATTTTACTTGGCAGGAAAAGTTATAAATGTGTTAATCAGTGTTTACTGCCAGTTTTATCATTTTCAGTTTATCGTCACTCCAGTATTTACAGCAGGGATGGTTAACCTGCATCCAGCTTAGAACTATGGGATTTGAAGCTCAACAACAGCGGGAGACTCCAGAGTTGCCTACCCCTGATTTTATACAACCCTAATTCAGATTTCTGTAAAAGGGGTCAGATCTGTTATTTCTGGGCTCATGTAACACAGGACCCTGCGCTGAAGGCTTTTATACTAGACATATTTAAACGGATAGCATGTCACAATAGAGAAAAATATAAAACATCTATACATTTTATTGCAATCTTTAGCCTGCTGAGTAGAACAAGGAAACTCCCGCTGCTGAAATTTTTTTATTAAAACTTTATTGCAACTCATATTTATGTTTGAGTGCAGTGCCCCCCATGGCCTGAAGTTTCACATTGGTGCTATTGCTGCAGCACCGTATGGAGGGTTATGGTCACTGGTAACAACTGTCCATAAATTGCTGGAGCCACAGCACCACTAAAATTCAAGGTCATGTAGGTAATGCCAACAAGGAAAAAAAGGGTCCGCGCTCAAAATATGTATATAGTATCCCATTGTTATAAAAATCAAAATCTCTCTATTAAAGCATATAAAAATTAGACTAAACTCTGAGTGTTCTCATTCCAACCTGCCTGATGATGGCATTCGGCTACATTTCGGCGTTTTGCGCTTATTTCCGGTGCTCCATCTCAGATGTCTTTGAAGAGGCCAAAATGGGAGCAAAG
This sequence comes from Rhinophrynus dorsalis, assembly GCA_037306005.1. Classification (NCBI taxonomy): domain Eukaryota; kingdom Metazoa; phylum Chordata; class Amphibia; order Anura; family Rhinophrynidae; genus Rhinophrynus; species Rhinophrynus dorsalis. Next base: position 7,250,442 of record CM074721.1, read on the forward strand.
CATAGACCTAGCTGAACGTAATCTTCGAGCAGGTTGGAACGGGAATGGTCCTCCAGTTGTTTAATCCGTATAAGCTCTAATAAAGTGGTTCAGATTTTTATAACACCGTTGGAATATTATATACATTATGATTTGTGTGGACCCATTTTAGGTGCTACTATGAATATGGTTTGATGGAAGGCTGTACTCTAGGTCTGCGTACTAAAGATTAAGATGTGGGGTTTGGTATTACAGAATGGGTGAGTGCTAGAACTTGGGGTCACTTTGTGTTGGAGATATATACATGTATATTGTGTTTATGATGGTGGAAGGTCTGTGCACCTGAATCCTGGTGGTACTGCATCCAAAACATGTTCATTTAAGCCTCAATAACTTACAAATAAAACACCTCTCTACATTGGGAGTTCCTTTGATTTTCTTGAAATTATAAACCCTGCAATATATACAAATTTCCATATTCAGCAAAACTATCCCTTTAATGTTGTGAGCGCGCGTTACTCAAGTGCAGACTTGTTTAAAAAGAAACTTTTTTGTCTTTTTAATGTTTTGTCCAAAGCCAACATAGGGTCACTGGGATTCCCACAGTAATGGTCAGTTCCAATCTTTCTCCTCTTGTGATTATTTGTGCATGAGAGACAAATGTCCTTTTTCACTATTGGTTTTATTATTTAGTATGTTTAATATTTTACTACTTCAGAAAAGAAAGCGTGCTGCTTCTTTAAAGGGAATAATTTTATTTTATATTGTAGCCCTTAAAAAAAACATTAAAAATGATATGTCTTTTCTCCCAAACCTTAATGGTTTGGGAGATATTAGCAAGTTAATTTTCCCCTGGAGTGACGTCACTGCTCAAGCCCTCACATTTGGAATCCGTCACGGGACCAGCCGCAGCTCTTCAGCAGTGCCGAGATCACGATCTTTAAAAAAAAAAATTTCTTCATTGGAATGGTCTACAAAGTGTGCTTGCAAGCCAGGTACACTTTGTACACAGTTCCAATGAAGTAGTTCTTTTTAAAGAACGTGATCTCGGCACTGCTAAAGAGCTCCCTGCTGATCTGTGGACCGGATTCCAAATCTGTCCAGTAGATGGCAGACTTGTCTGAAACAGCCAGGAAAAGGGAACTTTATTTATAAGTCTGATCTCCAAAACTTTTATGGTTTGGGAGAAATTCAAATCATTTTTAGTGTTTTTTTATGGGCTACAATATAAAATAAAATTATTTTCAAGCAATACTATCCCTTCAAAGGGATTGTAATGTTTCACAAATAAAAGCAGCTCCTATTAATCTTCATAGTATTTGGCCATGGAGAGTGTTATATCAATTCTGTCAGAGTTGTAGTACAAGAGTAACTGAATGATAAAGTATCCCCCTCCTGTCCCTTTTACTGATGTAACACTGCTCACCTCAGAGCAGCAAGACTGTCCGGATGGATCACAGAGAGGGACAATCTTCAGTGAACATAAGGAAAAACCTGTCAAGGGGGCAGGGTTTTCATTGTTCTCACAGTAAGAAGATTGTCCCTTGCTGTGATCTGTCCGGTCATGTGACCAGATTCCACATCTGAGGTGAGCAGTGTTACACTAGGTAAAAGGGGCAGGAAGGGGGACACTTTATCATTCAATTACTCTTGTACTACAACTCTGACAGTAATGAAATAACACTCTCCATGGACCAAATACTATGATGATTAATTGGAGCTGCTTTTATTATGAAACATTGCTATCCCTTTAAGATGACAGGCCCTCTTTAAATGGGGCTCTTAACTCCTGGAATGCTTAATAGAGATTGCCCCATTTAAATCAATGAGAGCCGTCCCCCCACGGTGCAGTTGGTCTTGTCGCACTTCAGAGTCTTGAAGCAATGCTCTGTATACCACTGGCATTCAGTGGGTTAAAAGCCCCATTTAAAATCAATGGGAATGTGTATTTGTTTTTACGCTGCAGTCAGTCTGTCCCAGAATTACGCCTGATCCTCTCGATAATTACAGGGGACATTTATCAAGACAAAAGTGGATCAATTCTGTGTCAAATTAACTGTATCAATAAAAATGCTCATTTCTTTCAGTCAGACTTTTACTTTGATAAAGAGCAGCTGGTTTGCTCCAAAATGTCGCCATTTTTTTTCTTTAACTGTTCCCCTGTATGGTTAGAACTGACTTCTGTATGAAGCGTACCTTATGTAAATCCACTTGTTAACTCCTTGTTTACTAGGAACGTCTCCAGTGAATTGCAAAGCAATAGACAATCCTGGCATCCCAAGGGGTTAAACGCACCACCTCCTGTATTTTCAGAAGAGTTGGGAATCAATTCTGGAGCAAACCAACTGCAACACAGGTGTCCAATTCAAATCCCACTGATTCTTATTGATCTAAATGGTGGTTTTAACCCCTTGTATTCTAGAATTTGAGGGGTTAAAAATCTCATTTTTAGTTCTCTCCTATAGTACTTTTGAACATAAAACCCTAAGAATAATTTAGTCGTATCGTTAGAATTGACAGTTTAACACCTTAAGGAGCAGGGGAGTGTGTGTGAAGCATTTCACATTCCTCTGGTTGTTAGAGTGGAACTTTCCCCACAGTTAAAGTCGCACTGCAATAATTAGGCAGATGGAGACTAGCTTAACCCCTGAACGACCCTTGACGGTCATAGTATGTCAAGGGTCGATCTGACTGAACGACCCATGACGTACTATGACCATCATGGAGTTCCGGGCCTCTCCATGTGGCTGCACGCCGTTCTGGGAACCGGAAAAAAAAAAAAAAAAAAAACTCTGCGGACGTTGAGTCGCGGCACTGATACCCTGGTCGTTAAGGGGTTAATATTTATCTTACCACTCAGAATTACACGATTCTACAGAAATCCTTAAAGGAGCAGTAAACTTTTTTAATGAAAAAATATATATTGTAGGGATTTTCCTACTGAGTAAAATAAGGGTACTCCCACTGCCGAGAGATTTATATTTCCAGAGTTATTACAGTTTAAACCCATGTTTTTTTTTTACATTAGTAGTGCCCTCTACTGGTCAAATTCTAATTAGATTTCCTGTTAGATTCTAATGGAGAGGAAAGTCAGAAAAGTCAGAGACATACAGTTCTACATAGAATGTGATAGAGACTGCTGAGTCACTTCCTGTCAGTTAGAACTATCAGGAAGTAAAACACAGTAAATTCACTTCCTGTCAGTCAGAACTATCAGGAAGTAAACACAGTAAATTCACTTCCTGGTTATTTGAACTGATATAAATGTTGAATAAAACATCTGACAGTAGTGGGGGTGCCCTTGTTTTATTCAGCAGGAAATGCTCTATAAAATGTGTTTTCATAAATAAAAGTTTACTGCTCCTTCAATCTTCTGAGACCGGAAGCCAGACATCAACGCAGACATCTTGTTTACGCGCCTGAGCTGTCAGTCCCGGTCTCTATTAATAAGCATTGCTCTGTGCCGAAAGGGACTGATGTCGCAGGAGTGCAGACTGCAGTAAACTGGTAGTCAGTCTCCAAAGGTTGATTTCTTTAGAATTTGCTCTTTCTGAGAGGTAAGATAACTATTATTAAGCTAGTCGCCTCCTACCTAATTATTGCAGGGCGACTTTAACTAAGCTGAAAGTTCCACTTTAAGGGGTTATCAGGGTTGCAGAATTTTGGAAAATATTGTAGGAAAGCGTTATTCATTTAATTTCTTTTTCCTCTTGTTTTTCAGCTAGTAGACAAAGCTGGTGAAAGCAACAACATGGTATAAGATCTCTGTATCTCTGTATGATTCCCACACTACTTATACAAGACTCGCCAGGAAGGATACATCTAGAGACTGTAAAACGCGTTGGGCTTCTTACAACTCCGACATGTCCTGTCATTTTCTTTTTTTTTTTTATATATATATAAAATCTAGTCATCAAACCCATTGTGTTTGTAGGGGGGAGAAAAGTTGAAGAAGCTAATGGATAAACCTTTTCAAGACTCATTCTTTTTTGGAAACTTGGCTGGTGCTCCAGAATATGGCACAACTGTGGTACCTTCCCATGGCGCTGTCGTAAAGAAACAGTCTCTTATTTATGGAAATAAGGAATAAATCCAGGATGATACTGTTAAATAGACTGGCCAACGTGTGATGCACGGAAGCTCTGCTGGACGGTATCATTTTCAAGAACAGAAAAAAGGATTTATACAAATAAGAAACCCAGGTTGTTACTGTGTTGATAAACCAATTTTTTTTGTAAATATGATCCTTTAAAAAAAAAAAAAAAAAAAAGTTCTTCGTTCTTTTATTTCCAGAGTCCAATCAGAAATGTCTGTAATCTTGTGTTTGTTACCAGAAGCAGAGATCCTTTTTCATTACTCTAAAGATGAGCTAATCTGGTGCAAACTCCACATTCAGGAAGAAATGAGAATTCCCAGTGATACAAATGGTTCTATTAATCTCCTTAATGCTAGAGAGGTCTCTAACACACGGAAAATCCATAACTACGCCACCTCGCTAGCACATTTGATTAAAATGCCTGTCAGCAGTGGTGATACCCATGTTTTGGTTTTATATAATTTCTTTAAGAGTTATTATCCCTTAAAAACCCCATTACAATTATGGGACTTATACAAAACTTTATTTTTCCTCTGCTGAGCAGTTAGACTGGAGCTGAAAATTCCTGCACTTGTGATAAAGAGGAGATAACTTCTCCAGTGAGATAAACTCTCCAGTTCCTATGTTATTCTATGGGAGATCTTTAGTTATAGACTACAGGGAGATGTATTAAGGTGTGATAAAGAGGAGATAACTTCTCCAGTGAGATAAACTCTCCAGTTCCTATGTTATTCTATGGGAGATATTTAGTTATAGACTACAGGGGAGATATACTAAGGTGTGATAAAGAGGAGATAACTTCCCCAGTGAGAGAAACTCTCCAGTTCCTATGTTATTCTATGGGAGAGATTTAGTTATAGACTACAGGGGAGATGTACTAAGGTGTGATAAAGAGGAGATAACTTCTCCAGTGAGATAAACTCTCCAGTTCCTGTTATTCTATGGGAGATATTTAGTTATAGACTACAGGGGGGAGATGTACTAAGGTGTGATAAAGAGGAGATAACTTCTCCAGTGAGATAAACTCTCCAGTTCCTATGTTATTCTATGGGAGACATTTAGTTATAGACTACAGGGGAGATGTACTAAGGTGTGATAAAGAGGAGATAACTTCTCCAGTGAGAAACTCTCCAGTTCCTATGTTATTCTATGGGAGAGATTTATATATACAGTGAGGTAAAAATTGATTTGATCCCCTGTTGATTTTGTACGTTTGCCCACTGACAAAAGAAATGATCAGTCTATAATTTTAATGGTAGGTTTATTTGAACAGTGAGAGACAGAGTAACAACAAAAAAAATCAGAAAAACGCATTTCAAAACAGTTATAAATTGATTTGCATTTTACTGAGTGAAATAAGTATTTGACCCCCTATCAATCAGCAAGATTTCTGGCTCCCAGGTGTCTTTTATACAGGTAACAAGCTGAGATTAGGATCACTCTTTTAAAGGGAGTTCTTCTAATCTCAGCTTGTTACCTGTATAAAAGGCACCTGTCCAAGGAAGCAATCAATCAGATTCCAAACACTCCACCATGGCCAAGACCAAAGAGCTGCCCAAAGATGTCAGGGACAAGATTGTAGACCTACACAAGGCTGGAATGGGCTACAAGACCATCTCCAAGCAGCTTGGTGAGAAGGTGACAACAGTCGGTGCGGTTATTCACAAATAGAAAAAACACAAAATAACTGTCAATCTCCCTCGATCTGGGGCTCCATGGAAGATCTCACCTCATGGAGTTTCAATGATTATGAGAATAGTGAGGAATTGGCCCAGAACTACACGGGAGGATCTAGTCAATGATCTCAAGGCATCTGGGACCATAACCATCAAGAAAACAATTGGTAACACACTACGCCGTGAAGGACTGAAATCCTGCAGCGCCCGCAAAGTCCCCTTGCTCAAGAAAGAACATGTACAGGCCTGTCTGAAGTTTGTCAATGAACATCTGAATGATTCAGAGAAGAACTGGGTGAAAGTGTTGTGGTGAGACGAGACCAAAATCGAGCTCTTTGGCATCAACTGAACTTGTCGTGTTTGGAGGAGGAGGAATGCTGCCTATGACCCCAAGAACACCATCCCCACCACAAACATGGAGGTGGAAACATTATGCTTTGGGGGTGTTTTTCTGCTAAGGGGACAGGACAACTTCACTGCATCAAATGGATGATGGACTGGGCCATGTACTGTCAAATCTTGGGTGAGAACCTCCTGCCCTCAGCCAGGGCATTGAAAATGGGTCATGGATGGGTATTCCAGTATGACAATGACCTAAAACTCACGGCCAAGGCAACAAAGGAGTGGCTCAAGAAGAAGCACATTAAGGTCCCGCAGTGGCCTAGCCAGTCTCTAAACCTTAATTCCATAGAAAATCTGTGGTGGGAGCTGAAGGTTCGAGTTGCCAAACACCAGCCTTGAAAAGTTAATGACTTGGAGAAGAGAAGAGGAGAGGGACAAAATCCCTCCTGAGATTTGTGCAACCTGGTGGCCAACTACAGGAAACTTCTGACCTCTGTGATTGCCAACAAGGGTTTTGCCACCAAGTACTAAGTCATGTTTTGCAAAGAGGTCAAATACATATTTCACTCAGTAAAATGCAAATCAATTTTTAACTTTTTTGAAATGTGTTTTACTGGATTTTTGTTATTCTGTCTCTCACTGTTCAAATAAACCTAACATTAAAATTATATACTGATCATTTCCTCTGTGTCCGTTACACGGCATAGTGGGTAATTGGTTCCGCCTCCCAGCTGGTAGGACCAATCAAGATTTCAATAAATTCTAGCGCAACCTCCCTTTTGGTAGTTTTTTGGTCCTACCCAAGCTGGGGGACGGAGGCATTGCCTCTTCCTCTCTCCTACCTCTCCTTCATCCGGATAATGTGGCTTGCCTCATCGCGGCCGCATTTTCTTCTTCCTCTGCCCCGCATCGTGCAGGGGCAAGAAGATTGCAGCTGGAGACCTCGTGGGGACTGGAAAGCGGCGACGCGCCGGCTGAACCTCCCCCCCTAATAGCTGTTCTGCACGGAGGGAACCGGAAGCGCCACCTACAGGAAGGAAGAGAGACGGCGTGCGTTCCAGCAGTGGAACGCAGGAAGTAACCAGGCGCCCATTCTGCACATGGAGCAGAAGAAGCATTTAAAGGATGGTGCAGACAGAGGTCTCCAGAATGTAAGTAACATATTATACTTATACTTATATATGTTGCAAGAATTGCTGTAGGATTATCTCTATGCTGGATAGCTTATTTGCCTACATAGTATATATAGTTTGTGCATTCTATGATGTCTGAAACCAAGGATAAAACAGAAAAGAAAAAGGAATCATCTAAAGAGGAGAAAGCTACCACAAAGTTTAAATCATGTGCTGCATGTGATCAAAAACTACCTGCCTCTGAAGTTTCCAAGTTATGCCCTGATTGTTTAAAAAAGGCCTCTGGTTCTGAAGTCCCTGCACAATTTCAGGAATTTTTAAGCTGGATGAAGGCCTCCATGCAGGAGACCTTCACATCTATGCAGGAAGCCACCAGGAAAAGGCCTAGGGTCTCTGACCCAGAGGAAGGTACCTCACGCAGTCAGGAATATGAGGATGAAAGTATTGAGCTAGAATCTGCAGGATCCTCCGCAGAAGAAGGCGAAATATTAGAAGAATCTGGTAGTTTCTCCATTGATAAGGTGGATCCTCTCGTTAAAGCCATGAGAAAATCCTTGGGCCTTACTGAGATTCAGAAAGATCTCAATGTGATGGATACTGCATTTATTGGCTATAAGAAAACCTGCGCAATGGTTCCTGTCCATACCTCTATACAGGAGATTATCCAGAAAGAATGGAAACAAGGAGACAAAAGAAGTTCTACCTCCAAACGTTTCCAGAGAATGTATCCCTTTGCAGAAGAAGATACAGCCAAATGGACTACACCACCTAAAGTTGATGCAGCTATCGCACAGACATCAAGACGAACAACATTGCTCCTAGAGGACGGTACAACATTGAAGGACTCCATGGATAAAAGAGCGGATACAGCTCTACGCAAGCAGTTTACATCTATAGGAGAAAACCTAAAAACTGCTACCGCTATGGCATCTATTTTTCGCTCTATGCGAATATGGATATCCGAAATAGAAGAAAAAGTGGAATCTTCAGTGTCAAGATCCAGAATCCTGAAGGAATTGGGTATGATAAAAGAAGCTGTAAATTACTCCTGTGACGCATCTCTCGATAATATTAGACTCCTAGCAAGATCATCCGCCTTATCAGTTACGGCCAGGAGAGCCCTATGGATTAGATCTTGGGACGCGGATCCGGCTTCAAAGAATCGCTTAATCTCATTACCTTTCGAGGGTTCAAGATTATTTGGAGAACAACTAGAAGAGATTATCAAGAAATCCTCAGCAGGGAAAAGCCCCTTTTTGCCTCAAGATAAAAGAAACAGAGGATCACCAGCAAGAACCAGCTCTTCTCGGCGGCAGTCCTTTCGAGACGCAAAGAGATACAGACCTGGTAGAGGATATGAGCAACGAAAAAGAGGTGGCGCTCAGCCTTCTAGAGGAAGTAATAGGAAAGACTTCCAAAGGAAGGCCCAATTCCAGCAATGATGCCAGAGGTCCCCTTCCCTCACCTCCAGTAGGGGGCAGACTGGGGAAATTCCATCAGTCCTGGGAGTCACTCCATCCAGACACTTGGACAATGGAAATGGTGAGGGAAGGATATGTCCTCGAATTTCAAACTGCTCCTCCAAATCCAAGATTCAAGACATCTCAAGTCAGGAACAAGGGCAAGATCCTCCAAATGAGACAGGTCCTCCAGTCCCTTCTCCTCAACAAAGTTATAGAGGAAGTACCTGTGAGTCAGAAGTTCCAAGGCTTTTATTCAATTCTTTTCTCTGTTTTAAAGCCTTCTGGGGAACTTCGTCTTATCCTGGACTTAAAGGATCTCAATCAGTCTCTTCGTGTTCAACACTTCAAGATGGAGTCAGTGATGTCAGCAATAAAATTGACTCAACCACAAAACTTTCTTTCACGCATAGACCTGAAGGATGCCTTCTACCATGTATTGATCAGACCATCACACCGCAAATACCTCAGGTTTCACATCCTGAAGACTCATTATCAATTTCGTGCTCTTCCATTCGGGTTAGCCACTGCTCCAAGAATCTTTACCAAACTTCTGGCAGTAGCAATGGCAGAACTAAGAAGCAAATATCAACTCAAAGTTGTCCCATACTTAGACGACATTCTGCTGATAAGTCCTTCACTTCACACAGCGGTCCAAAACACAGTCATCTGCAAGCGAAGGCTTCAAGAATTAGGTTGGTTGATAAACGAAGAAAAGAGCATGCTATACCCATCAAAACAACTTCAGTTTCTGGGTGTTATAATAGACACAGCCCTAAACAAAGTCACCTTATCCTTGGACCGACAGAATCGCATCCTACAGCAAGTGACTACATTCCTCTCCAGACGGCTCCAGACTGTAAAGCTCTTCTCCAAGATCCTTGGTCATCTATCCTCAGCACAACAGATAATACCATGGGCCAGATCACACACACGTCAGATGCAATACAACTTCCTTCAGTTCTACCGAAAGGACCCGGCAAACTGGTACAGACGAATCCCAATATTGACTGCTACCAGAAAAGAATTGGCCTGGTGGATTCAGGAAAAGAATCTGACACAAGGTCGTCCGCTAACAGAACCACCCAAACAGATTCTCACCACAGACGCCAGTCGTCAAGGCTGGGGAGGGGTCTGGAACCAGAAGTCAGTTCAGGGTGTTTGGTCAGACCAAGAACAAAAACTTCACATAAACAGCCTGGAACTATTAGCCATCTGGAAATCACTGCTACACTTCCAAAAAGAATTATCAAGTCAGGCAGTTCTCATAAGGTCAGACAATGTCTCGGCAGTACAATATCTGCAGAATCAAGGAGGAACCAGGAGCATTCAGCTCAATCGCCTAGCAGTAAGGATATTAAGCTGGGCAGAAAAACATCTAAGAGCCTTAACAGCTTCACACCTATCAGGTCACCTGAACATCCAAGCCGACTTCCTCAGCAGGAAAAAGTTGCATCCGGGAGAATGGAGCCTGAACAGAAAGGTATTCTTATCCCTGATTCAAACATTAGGATCTCCAACAGTGGATCTCATGGCCACAGCTCAGAACAGACAGTGTCCAAAATACCTTTCCAGGTGGGCAGAGAGGCAATCAGCAGGCCAGGATGCTCTGACCATCCCTTGGACATTTCCACTAGCTTACATTTTTCCACCAATTCCTCTCCTAACAGAGGTAATAAGGAAAGTAAGAATGGACAAAGCAAACGTCATTCTAATAGCTCCAAACTGGCCAAGAAAGATATGGTATGCAGACCTCATACAGATGTCAGTCTGCCCTCCAATTCCTCTGCCGGACATTCCGGATCTACTATGTCAGGGGCCAATAGTACATCCCAATCCGTCCTTCTTCCAACTCAGGGCCTGGAGGCTGAGCGGGAATCTTTAGCCCTTCAGGGTCTTTCCGAATCAGTCATCAATACTATACTTCAAGGAAGACGTCCTTCTACTACCAAAATCTATTATAGAGTTTGGACCACCTTCCATCGCTGGTGCATATCCAAAAAACTGGAAAGGCAATCCATCGCTGCTCCTCAGATCCTGGAATTTTTACAAACAGGTTTTCAGAAGGGCCTGAAACCTGCATCATTGAAGGTCCAGCTCTCAGCCCTTTCAGCCACCTTAGCCACTCCATTTGCTGACAACTTTTTAATTAAGAAATATATGACAGCAATATGTAAAATCAAGCCTACCATTCGTGACACGGTCCCCTCATGGGACCTAAACCTGGTTCTACAACAGCTCTCTTCACACCCATACTTTGAACCATTGGAATCCATTTCCATCAAGCATCTCACCTTAAAGACAGTGCTACTTACAGCGGTTACTTCCGCCCGCAGGGTTAGTGAACTTCAGGCCCTTATGGCCACCTCTCCCTGTCTAATATTCCATCAGGATAAAGTAGTTTTAAAACCGAATCCTGCATTCCGCTCTAAAGTTATATCACATTTCCACTTAAACCAGGAGATAGTGCTCCCATCCTTCTGTCCAGATCCAAAAGGAGATCTAGAGAAACGTCTCCATAACCTGGACTTAGTACGCTGTCTTCAGATCTACATTAAGCGTACCCAGCTCATAAGAAAAACAGATTCCCTGTTTGTCCATCATTTTGGAAAATTTAAAGGTTGCGCAGCATCCAAATCTTCAATTTCCAGATGGATAAAGAACTGCATTATTCTATCCTATGAGTCAGCAGATAAAGAGCCGCCTTTAAAGATTAAAGCCCATTCGACCAGAGCCATATCCACCTCTTGGGCTCAGAAAGCAGAAGCCTCACCTGAAGAGATTTGTAAAGCTGCAACCTGGTCATCTGTTTCTACATTTGTAAAGCATTACAGATTAGACATCCAAGCATCTGCAGATGCCAGATTCGGCAGGAAGGTGCTAGAAGCAGCTTTAACTACCTGATTACATCTCTTCGAGAACCCTCCCTATGTTGGGGCACTGCTCTGGTAAGTCCCCACTATGCCGTGTAACGGACACAGAGGAAAAGGAAATTTTACTTACCGATAATTATATTTCCTCTGTGTCCTTCCACGGCAACCCTCCCATATTGTTTATGGTATATTGGTACTAGTATCGTTCCTACCATGTGTATTACAGAATTACTTAAAATAAGTATTACCTAAGACTAACCATACTATCGTTACAGCTTGGACAAAAGTAAAACTACCAAAAGGGAGGTTGCGCTAGAATTTATTGAAATCTTGATTGGTCCTACCAGCTGGGAGGCGGAACCAATTACCCACTATGCCGTGGAAGGACACAGAGGAAATATAATTATCGGTAAGTAAAATTTCCTTTTCTTTGTCACTGGTAAAAACGTACAGATCTTTAGTTATAGACTACAGGGGAGATGTACTAAAGTGTGATAAAGAGGAGATAACTTCTCCAGTGTGATAAACTCTCCAGTTCCAATGTTATTCTATGGGAGAGATTTAGTTATAGACTACAGGGGAGACGTACTAAGGTGTGATAAAGAGGAGATAACTTCTCCAGTGTGATAAACTCTCCAGTTCCAATGTTATTCTATGGGAGATCTTTAGTTATAGATTACAGGGGAGATGTACTAAGGTGTGATAAAGAGGAGATAACTTCTCCAGTGAGAGAAACTCTCCAGTTCCTATGTTATTCTATGGGAGAGATTTAGTTATAGACTACAGGGGAGATGTACTAAGGTGTGATAAAGAGGAGATAACTTCTCCAGTGAGAGAAACTCTCTAGTTCCTATGTTATTCTATGGGAGAGATGTACTAAGGTGTGATAAAGAGGAGATAACTTCTCCAGTTTTGTAGAGTTTAAAAATAAAATAAAAATATATATATAATTCTCCAAGCCCGATCTCACAAACCGCTATGGTTTGAGAGATATAGGGATTCAAAGTTCCCTCCCCCCCCCCCCCTTCTCCTGATGTCCTGTAAAGCTGACAGCAGGAGAATCGAGTCGTACGACTCGAGGAGGCTCTGCAGCAGATCCGAGATTGTGTTATCTATAAAGAATTCATTCATTGGAAAGATCTACAAAGTGTGCCTGGTTTGTAAGCAGACTTTGTAGACCTTTCCAGTTAATGAATTCTTTATAGATAACGCAATCTCGGCTCTGCTTTAGAGCCACCTGCTGGTCCCCTGACTGGGATCTCCTGTCAACTGGATGCTGACGGCAGGAGAAAGGAAGAGAACGCAAACTTTGAATCCCTATATCTCTCAAACCATAGCGGTTTGTGAGATCGGGCTTGGAGCATACATACATATATATATATATATATATATATATATATATATATATATATATATATATATAAATAATTATTATTTTTTTTTTTTTTTTTTTAAGTCTACAAAACTGGATTTTTTTTTTTTCTTTTATGGGACATTGCTGTCCCTTTAACCTTTTGAGTGACTATGTGTTTCTCAATGCATTGCAAAGCAATGTTTTGCATAACCCTCTGGCACTCCAAGGGTTAACCATCTGAGTAGCAAAGGCGTCCGACATACCTCCCTCCCTTGTACATTACTTCCCTGCAAGTTAAGAGTCTATAAGGGTTTTAGAGGGTTTGGGGTGGCAGATTGGTTTGCAGCACATTGCAAAGAATGTGTTGTATAACCCTCTGACACTGAGAGAGGTAACAGGAGAACTACATGTGAGCGCATTTGTATGTGTATGTATATAGCAGGAAGTCATTTGGGCATAGAAGTGTGTGTGCATCTGCCCAGTAAGTTTCTTGTGTTCCAAGCCTCTTTTTCATGTTCTGAACATGTCATTCAGTTCCTTGAAGTCCAAGCCTCTTTTTCACATCCTGAGCACTATCACACTGTTCTAAACAGCCTACTAAGTCCTTTTCAACCCGTAGGAGACCCAAAACAGAAAATAGCCAGGAAGTTATGTGTGTGGGTGTCGGCCATGTATTCTTTTTTTCTGTTCTGAGTGAATTTGAGGGCTGCTAACTCCATGCAGAGATTTTCACAGGAGTGGGGCAGGGGCACTCCTGTGAAAATCATGTCCCCCTGTATCTCTAAGACTGACAGTAGGGCGGGGACATGAATATCCCTTCCTTACTGCAGCCCTTAGGTGTGTTAGGCTTAGGACAAGTTTTTCGGTCACAGGATGCTTTCTTTTAATATATATATATATATATATATATATATATATATATATATATATATATATATATATATATACACTGCTCAGAAATGCATTGCCCACCTCCCCTAGCACTGACTTCCTGTCTTATCCCTACATTACCTCCCCACTCACTGACACTGCTCAGTAATACATTAGCCACCTCCCCTAGCACTGACTTCCTGTCTTATCCCTACATTACCTCCCCCACTCACTGACACTGCTCAGCAATACATTACCCACCTCCCCTAGCACTGACTTCCTGTCTTATCCCTACATTACCTCCCCACTCACTGACACTGCTCAGCAATGTATTATCCACCTCCCCTAGTACTGACTTCCTGTCTTATCCATACATTACCTCCCCCACTCACTGACACTGCTCAGCAATGTATTACCCTCCTCCCCTGGCACTGACTTCCTCTCTTATCCCTACATTACCTCCCCACTCACTGACACTGCTCATCAATGCATTACCCACCTCTCCTAGTACTGACTTCCTGTCTTATCCCTACATTACCTCCCCACTCACTGACACTACTCAGTAATGCATTACCCACCTCCCCTAGCACAGACTTCCTGTCTTATCCCTACATTACCTCCCCACTCACTGACACTGCTCAGCAATACATTACCCACCTCCCCTAGCACTGACTTCCTGTCTTATCCCTACATTACCTCCCCACTCACTGACACTGCTCAGCAATGCATTACTCACCTCCCCTAGCACTGACTTCCTGTCTTATCCCTACATTACCTCCTCCACTCACTGACACTGCTCAGTAATGCATTACCCACCTCCCCTAGTACTGACTTCCTGTCTTATCCCTACATTACCTCTCCTACTCACTGACACTGCTTAGTAATGTATTACCCACCTCCCCTAGCACTGACTTCCTGTCTTATCCCTACATTACCTCCTCCACTCAGTGACACTGCTTGGTAATGTATTACCCACCTCCCCTAACACAGACTTCCTGTCTTATCCCTACATTACCTCCCCCACTCACTGACACTGCTCAACAATGCATTACCCACCTCCCCTAGTACTGACTTCCTATCTTATCCCTACATTACCTTCCCACCAACACTGCTCAGCAATGCATTACCTACCTCCCCAGCACTGACTTCCTGTCTTATCCCTACATTACCTCCCCACTCACTGACACTGCTCAGCAATGCATTACCCATCTCCCCTAGCACTGACTTCCTGTCTTATCCCTACATTACCTTCCCACTCACTGACACTGCTCAACAATGCATTACCCACCTCCCCTAGTACTGACTTCCTATCTTATCCCTACATTACCTTCCCACCAACACTGCTCAGCAATGCATTACCTACCTCCCCAGCACTGACTTCCTGTCTTATCCCTACATTACCTCCTCACTCACTGACACTGCTCAACAATGCATTACCCACCTCCCCTAACACAGACTTCCTGTCTTATCCCTACATTACCTTCCCACTCACTGACACTGCTCAACAATGCATTACCCACCTCCCCTAGTACTGACTTCCTATCTTATCCCTACATTACCTTCCCACCAACACTGCTCAGCAATGCATTACCTACCTCCCCAGCACTGACTTCCTGTCTTATCCCTACATTACCTCCTCACTCACTGACACTGCTCAGCAATGCATTACCCATCTCCCCTAGCACTGACTTCCTGTCTTATCCCTACATTACCTTCCCACCAACACTGCTCAGTAATGCATTACCCACCTCCCCTAGTACTGACTTCCTGTCTTATCCCTACATTACCTCCCCCACTCACTGACACTGCTCAGCAATGCATTACCCACCTCCTCTAGTACTGACTTCCTGTCTTATCCCTACATTACCTCTCCACTCACTGACACTGCTCAGCAATATATTACCCACCTCCCCTAGCACTGACTTCCTGTCTTATCCCTATATTACCTCCCTCACTCACTGACACTACTAAGTAATACATTACCCACCTCCCCTAGCACTGACTTCCTGTCTTATCCCTACATTACCTCCCCACTCACTGACACTGCTCAGTAATACATTACCCACCTCCCCTAGCACTGACTTCCTGTCTTATCTCTACATTACCTCCCCACTCACTGACACTTCTCAGCAATGCATTACCTACCTCCCCTAACACTGACTTCCTGTCTTATCCCTACATTACCTCCCCCACTCACTGACACTGCTCAGCAATGCATTACCCACCTCCCCTAGCACTGACTTCCTGTCTTATCCCTACATTACCTCCCCACTCACTGACACTGCTCAGTAATGTATTACTCACCTCCCCTAGCACTGACTTCCTGTCTTATCCCTACATTACCTCCCCACTCACTGACACTGCTCAGTAATGCATTACCCACCTCCCCTAGCACTGACTTCCTGTCTTATCCCTACATTACCTCCACACTCACTGACACTGCTCAGTAATGTATTACCCACCTCCCCTAGCACTGACTTCCTGTCTTATCCCTACATTACCTCCCCACTCACTGACACTGCTCAGTAATGCATTACCCACCTCCCCTAGCACTGACTTCCTGTCTTATCCCTACATTACCTCCCCACTCACTGACACTGCTCAGTAATGCATTACCCACCTCCCCTAGCACTGACTAGCTATCTTAGTTTTGAATGAGGTTTTCAAATATGTAAAGAAAATTCAAGGTGACTGGTTCCCTTTAAAGGGGCAATGGCTCTTACTTGATTTAAAAAGAAAATACAGCGACTGTTACTTTAAAACTGCCATTGCCTAATCGCTCTAAATACTTGAAATGGATCTATTTCTGATATTTCCTTCATTCTCTGAATTTCTCAGGGATTCGTATGTGAAATGCACTCGGCCGCGTCCACCGATTCTTGGACAGTCCGGCACAATGACATTTTCACCCTCATTCCTGACCTGAAGCTCTATGTGGACACCTTACTGCTCTCTGAAGTGTGAGCGGGGGTCAGGTGGGGTTACAGAAGATGACATCATCAGATGAGAAGAGATTGACAGTAAGGACCATTCCGTATTGTCATAGCAACACAAGAAGCTCAAAAGACTAATATTTTCATGTCAATAAAACCTGTTTTTCCCCCTTAAAGGAGCAGTAAACTTTTGTTATATAAAACAATCAAAGGGATTCTACTTCACTTTCAGGGGGCGTGGTTGGAAAAAAAGCTGATTGGTTGAGGAGGCCGGTGACGCTGCCACTTTGTTCTTGGGAAAAAAAACAGACAAAAAAAAAAATCCCAAGCCACTGGCTTAGGAGGAGGCAGGGCCTCATCCGCCTCATCCAACAGCTTAAAAAAAAAAAAAAAAAAAGTCAGACCTCGTGTGTGGCATTAGGACCCCTCATTATGCCCCAAGCTACTGATCTCCCATCCAATTCAGCCGATACGTCAATAGAGGTGATGCAGGAGATCAACAGAGCTCCCCTACTTGCATTCTACCTGGAGAAAGCAGGTAGACAGGGACAGATTTCTCATAAGGCAGAGTAGGCATCTGCCTACAGGCGCACCCCACAGAAGGGCGCCTGTCATTGGGACCCTTTTTTATTTATTTATTTATATATATAAATCATTTTTTTTTTTTAATTATCCTAACCCCCTACTCAGTCAGGTCTGTGCCTCCTTTGGTACAGACCCGTAGCTGCTGAGCTCCCTCGTGAGTTCTTTAGTAATGCAGAGCGCTGGGTGATGACATCATCTCCCAGCGCTCTGCATTACTGAACAGAACACCGCACAGAGGCTCCAGCAGTTACAGGTCTGTGCCGAAGGAGGCGCAGACCTGTCCTGCCACGCCGCTGGACCACCAGGGAGGAGGTAGGAAATGGGGATGGGCTCAACGTGAAGGTAATATGGAGCTGATGGGGGGCAGTGTGAGAGCAAAGTGGAGCTGATGTGGGCAATGTGAGGGCAATATGGAGCTGATGGGGGGCAAGTTGTAGCTGATAGGACAATGTGAGGGCAATATGGAGCTGATGGGATGCAAGCTGGAGCTGATGGGGGAAATATGGAGCTGATGGGGTTGCAATGTGAATGCAATATGGAGCTGATGGGGGGCAAGTTGTAGCTGAGAGAGGCAATATGGAGCTGATGGGGCAATGTGGAGATAAGGGCAATGTGAGGGCAAAATGGAGCTGATGGGAGGGCAATGTGAGGGCAAAATGGAGCTGATGGGGGGCAAGTTGTAACTGATGGGGCCATATGAAGATGATAGGGGCAATGAGAGGGCAACATGGAGCTGATGGGGGGGGCAAGTTGGAGCTGATGGGGGAAATATGGAGCTGATGGGGGCAGTGTGAGGGCAATATGAAGATGGGGAGCAGTGTGGAGATTAGGAGTATTGTGGAGGTGTCCAGTGGAGATGGCCAATGTGGGGGGGGGGGCACTTCAGATTTCTGTGCCTACAGGCTCCTGAGATGTAAATCCAGCCCTGCAGGTAGATGTGAGCGGATCAGGAATCCCTTTCACATCCATAATGGAAAGACTCCCACTTTGACATGAGTGGGTTTTCCGATCCCGCCCACTGCTACCCGGTACCGCGGATATGATGGACGCAAACGAGCTGTCTTGCTCCCCTGCTTTGCCTCTATTGAATTCTCAGCAGAATCGGCTGGAAGATCAGTATTTGGGGCGTCAGGAGGGGTCCCCACCACGAGGTCTGATTTTTATCACATAAAAAAAGGAAAGATAAAGTGGATCCTTAAATGGCTCTCATCCTCATCATAAAATGCCAAAAAGTGGGTGCTCCTAAATTGTTTCTTATCTGACTTTTAATACTATTTAACACTTTCAGTGCCACTGCCAAAGAGGTATCCAACATATTGCAACACAATGCATTGGATACCTCTCTGGCTCTCAAAGGGTTAAAAAAAAAAAAAAATTAATGTTATTGTTTAAACCCGTTTTTTTTTTTTTTTTTTTTTTTATAATAAAAACACCCTCTAGTGGTCACATTCCTATTAGTTATTCTTCTACATTCTATTGTAGAGGAAAGACAATGACAAACAGTTCTCCACTGAATGTGATAGAAACTGCTGAGTCACTTCCTGTTGGTGAGAACTTCCAGGAAGTAATCACACTGTAATTCACTTCCTGATAATATGAACTGTTTTGACTAAAACAACTGACAGCATGAGAGTGTTATTGTTTTACTCAGCAAGAAAAGATCTAAAATATATAGGTTTTCATAAAAAAACTTGCTGCTCCTTTAAGAAAATGCTTTCCTCACTCTACAACCTCTGTCCACAAGTGCGGCTAATGGAGCATGTTTTCAGAATCTCTTTGCTTGATTAAAGGTGTATTAACTAAAAGTGACTGAGGCACTGATTGGTCCACCTCTACCTGCACTGTGGTCTGCACTTGAGGACTGGATGTGCATACCTCCCAAGTGTCCCTCTTTAAGACCAAACTCCCTCTGTCCCTCTTTCCCATTCTGGTATCCCTGTATTTAGGAGATCAGACTGTGTGGTGTGTATATAAGTGTATCACCCTGGTGTCCCTGTATTTAGGAGATCAGACTGTGTGGTGTGTATATAAGTGTATCACCCTGGTGTCCCTGTGTTTAGGAGATCAGACTGTGTGGTGTGTATATAAGTGTATCACCCTGGTGTCCCTGTGTTTAGGAGATCAGACTGTGTGGTGTGTATATAAGTGTATCACCCTGGTGTCCCTGTATTTAGGACATCAGACTGTGTGGTGTGTATATAAGTATATCACCCTGGTGTCCCTGTGTTTAGGAGATCAGACTGTATGGTGTGTATATAAGTGTATCACCCTGGTGTTCCTGTGTTTAGGAGATCAGACTGTGTGGTGTGTATATAAGTGTATCACCCTGGTGTCCCTGTGTTTAGGAGATCACACTGTGTGGTGTGTATATAAGTGTATCACCCTGGTGTCCCTGTGTTTAGGAGATCAGACTGTATGGTGTGTATATAAATGTATCACCCTGATGTCCCTGTGTTTAGGAGATCAGACTGTGTGGTGTGTGTATATAAGTGTATCACCCTGGTGTCCCTGTATTTAGGACATCAGACTGTGTGGTGTGTATATAAGTGTATCACCCTGGAGTCCCTGTGTTTAGGAGATCAGACTTTGTGGTGTGTATAGAAGTGTATCACCCTGGTGTCCCTGTGTTTAGGAGATCAGACTGTGTGGTGTGTATATAAATATATCACCCTGGTGTCCCTGTGTGTAGGAGATCAGACTGTGTGGTGTATATATAAGTGTATCACCCTGGTGTCCCTGTGTGTAGGAGATCAGACTGTGTGGTGTGTATAGAAGTGTATCACCCTGGTGTCCCTGTGTTTAGGAGATCAGACTGTGTGATGTGTATATAAGTGTATCACCCCGGTGTCCCTGTATTTAGGAGATCAGACTATGTGATGTGTATATAAGTGTATCACCCCGGTGTCCCTGTGTTTAGGAGATCAGACTGTGTGGTGTGTATATAAGTGTATCACCCCGGTGTCCCTGTGTTTAGGAGATCAGACTGTGTGGTGTGTATAGAAGTGTATCACCCTGGTGTCCCTGTGTTTAGGAGATCAGACTGTGTGGTGTGTATATAAGTGTATCACCCTGGTGTCCCTGTGTTTAGGAGATCAGACTGTGTGGTGTGTATTTAAATGTATCACCTTGTTCCACAGCAATAAAACTCACATTAATGTTTGTGTAAACATCAGTATATATGTGTTTATAAATTAGTCTGTGTAAATAAAATATGTTGGTCTTGCACTAAATAATTTAATCGGTTAAATAACGAGGTGTCAATAGGTCATTAAAGGGTTAGTAATGCCCATATTTATGTTGATGCAGTATTGTAGATGTTAAAAAAATAAAGTATCTGGAGAAAGTCCAATTTCACAAACCTTATTCCTCCCCTTCTCGTGCAAGCACACTTTGTAGACCATTCCAATGAAGCAGTTATGTTTAAATATCGCTATTTTGGCTCTGCTGAAGAGCCTCCTCAAGTCGCAAGACAGGGATCTCCTTCTGTCAGCTTTACAGCTGACGTGAGGAAGGGGAACTTTAGAGGCGATTATCTCTCAGAGAGAGAGATGGGACTTTCTCCAGATACTTTATTTTTTAACATCTACAATACTGCATCAACTTAAATATGGGTATTACTAACCCTTTAAATAACCTAAAAAGTCTCTGTAATTTGCAGCCCAAAAGTCACGCCCCACCCAGCAACACCACCTAAAACAGAAGTGACCCCTTTGGCCATTTGAAGTGTTGGGAGGTATGGGATTAAGTGAGGGTTACAGGTGTGATTCCAGGATTTGGGTAATGTCACCACAGATTAGAAGTAGCAGGGACAAATAGGGAGAGTAGTGGACGGGAGCGGGGGCGGATTGTAGGGGGATACAGCCCGGGCAATGTTCCTTTAAAGCAGCCCACTAGCTGGTGTTTATATATAGATATTAGTTGAAGAGCCCGTTACATGGGCCACAGTGTCACTGCCAGCTGGTCGCGGGGCTCCAAAGGAGAGTCCAGCTCTGTATCAGCCACGGCGGGGCAGTCTCTACTGAGCATGACTGTGTAGTTACACACATTTTAGCGAATTATTATATAGGATATATATATATATAAATATAAAAATTTGGATACATTTATGGCACTCATAGGGTGGGTTCAATACAACCCTAGCAACTCCCCCTTTCCCCCACTCTCTCTTCCCCGGCCCTTTTCTACACTCTCTTTCCCAGCCTATTACCCCTGTCACTTTCTACCTACAGGCCCCTTTGCTGCTTCCTCTCTCCCCCAGTCTATTTCATCCCCTCTTTTCTCTCCCCCCCCTCCACTCTCCCCCATTGCTTTCCCCTCTTCCCTAATATTGCTCAGTCAGACCTCCTCAGTCCCCTGTCTTTCTCCTACCCACCTCCCTCTACATCCAGTATTCTCCTCTTATCCTCTGCCTCTCAACACATTTTATAGCTACATGTCCCTTCCGCCTCTCTCATTCCTCACACTGGACCAGTAGGGAAGGCAAGAGGTCTGTGCAGCCTCCAGCACCGACGTCCCTATCGACGCCCCCTTGTGGTCCCTGTGATTTCAGGCACCAGGATATTATGTCATATCCTGGCGCTCTGCGTTAACAAGGAACTAAAGGGCTATCACAGAGACTGCCTGTGCCCGTGGCAACACAGACCTCTCCTTCAAAATATTGTGGGACGGTCAGATGAGGTCCTCTGATCTCCCCAACCGGCCCATGATCTAGCGGCCCACCAGGGGATGCCGGATCCCCGGATAGGACAATCCGCCCATGGATCGGAGAAGCAGGATTCCATCAGGTGGTAGGAACAGAAAGTAGATAGTATGTGGGCCTGTTGGCTGCGCAGTTAGGGGGCTAACAGTGATAGAGGGACGTGGGGAGGGAATACACAGGAAGCATGGCGGTTTCAGCTAATGTCATACCACAGTCTTTTTCTATACATTTCTGATTCAGGGATTCATCCTAAATAAGAACATTTGCTTCAGTTGTACAGTGTATTTAAATTCAATTGAACTGTCCTAATGAAATGTTCTTAATCTATTTAACATGTTGACCATTATTATAACTGAAATATTGATTGCAACTGGTTTTCTTATTAAACATACTGTTACAGTATTGCCTTCATTATCATGGGAACCTCAAAACCTAAAACATTACTAAGCTTATTACTGTAGTTCACATGAAACATAGCCTCTATATCACATGAACTCAGCCTCTATATCACATGAACTCAGCCTCTATATCACATGAAACATAGCCTCTGTATCACATGAACTCAGCCTCTGTATCACATGAACTCAGCCTCTGTATCACATGAACTCAGCCTCAATATCACATGAACTCAGCCTCAATATCACATGAACTCAGCCTCAATATCACATGAACTCAGCCTCTATAGCACATGAACTCAGCCTCTATAGCACATGAACTCAGCCTCTATATCACATGAAACATAACCTCTATATCACATGAACTCAGCCTCTATATCACATCAAACATAGCCTCTATATCACATGAAACATAACCTCTATATCACATGAACTCAGCCTCTATATCACATCAAACATAGCCTCTATATCACATGAAACACAGCCTCTATAGCACATGAACTCAGCCTCTATATCACATGAAACATAGCCTCTATATCACATGAAACATAGCCTCTATATCACATGAACTCAGCCTCTATATCACATGAAACATAGCCTCTATATCACATGAACTCAGCGTCTATATCACATGAAACATAGCCTCTATATCACATGAACTCAGCCTCTATATGACATTTAACATAGCCTCTATATCACATGAAACATAGCCTCTATAGCACATGAACTCAGCCTCTATATCACATGAACTCAGCCTCTATATCACATGAACTCAGCCTCTATATCACATGAACTCAGCCTCTATATAACATGAAACATAGCCTCTATATCACATGAACTCAGCCTCTATATAACATGAAACATAGCCTCTATATCACATGAACTCAGCCTCTATATCACATGAAACATAGCCTCTATATCACATGAAACATAGCCTCTATATCACATGAACTCAGCCTCTATATCACATGAACTCAGCCTCTATATCACATGAAACATAGCCTCTATATCACATGAACTCAGCCTCTATATCACATGAACTCAGCCTCTATATCACATGAAACATAGCCTCTATAGCACATGAACTCAGCCTCTATAGCACATGAACTCAGCCTCTATATCACATGAAACATAGCCTCTATATCACATGAACTCAGCCTCTATATCACATGAAACATAGCCTCTATATCACATGAAACATAGCCTCTATATCACATGAACTCAGCCTCTATATCACATGAACTCAGCCTCTATATCACATGAACTCAGCCTCTATATCACATGAAACATAGCCTCTATATCACATGAACTCAGCCTCTATATCACATGAAACATAGCCTCTATATCACATGAACTCAGCCTCTATATCACATGAACTCAGCCTCTATATCACATGAAACATAGCTTCTATATCACATGAACTCAGCCTTTATATCACATGAAACATAGCCTCTATATCACATGAAACATAGCCTCTGTATCACATGAACTCAGCCTCTATATCACATGAACTCAGCCTCTATATCACATGAAACATAGCCTCTATATCACATGAACTCAGCCTTTATATCACATGAAACATAGCCTCTATATCACATGAAACATAGCCTCTGTATCACATGAACTTAGCCTCTATATCACATGAACTCAGCCTCTATATCACATGAACTCAGCCTTTATATCACATGAAACATAGCTTCTATATCACATGAAACATAGCCTCTATATCACATGAACTCAGTCTCCATATCACATGAAACATAGCCTATATATCACATGAACTCAGCCTCTATATCACATGAAACACAGCCTCTATAGCACATGAACTCAGCCTCTATATCACATGAACACAGCCTCTATATCACATGAAACACAGCCTCTATATCACATGAAACACAGCCTCTATATCACATGAACTCAGCCTCTATATCACATGAACTCAGCCTCTATATCACATGAAACATAGCCTCTATAGCACATGAACTCAGCCTCTATATCATTTGAATTAGTAGGATCTGACAATGTACATATTCTGTCCCTCTCTATACCTCTCCAAATCATCAGTAAGTTTTTAATAAATCTACCATGAAAGACAAGGTCCACCTTAAAGTAGGCTGACCAGATCTCACCTTTAACCGGGGACACATAGGAAATTGCCATTGTTCAGTACGTCACTGAAATCAAATCAGTCCTGCAGTGTGCATTTTTCCTATGCGTCCCTGGTTAAAGGTGAGGTCTGGTCAGCCTACCCTAAAGACACCACTAACCCAAGAGAATATATTTCTCCCAATACCACATAAACACTTCTGCATAACTTGGGGAGAATCTTGACCAATTACCTGCTGATAGAATTCCCCCTTATAAATAATATAAATATGATTTAAAATGAACTCTGCCTATAAATTAGGCATATTGGTATCACTTCTAAAAAATATGCAACTGCTTCCTTACTTATATTGACGTATATTGGAGTAGAGGCCTATGACATCAAGTGTGACTCTCTCGACGTACAACACAATATTTACCCATTAATCTCTTGCACAATATATCTGTGGGCTATTATAATGACATCTTGATATACAGTTGATTGACCAAGTCAGATATCATTATCCACCTCACCTTTCCCTGAAAGCTGCAGATATTGATCACTGAGCAAACCAATGACATTTGTATAGAAGAGGGAGGATGAGTTGGGGTTGTTGATCTGTTCACAGTATGGCAAGTTGTCCTGTCCAGCCTTCAATCATATCTCCTAGTAGTGCAGTCCCCCAAGGAGGAGTCATCACTGCCTCTAATATTCTGACAAGAGCCCCCTCCAGTCCATAATAATTCTGAGGGAGATAGGGGAGAGGGGTGGAGAGCTACACACATGATTTAAAACCAGCCACAAACTGAGATTGGGTCAAGTGCTCTTCTGTTGGACTCAGGTGCAGATCAGAGAGAGTCCCCGGGAAGGAAGAATGAAGGTGAGTGGGATTTCTTCTTTACACAAGAATCAGAACATAAATCTACTCCGCACCATGTTACCTGATGTACAGACTCCACTGGAGCTAACCAACGGCACCCAGTGGGATAAATGCATATTCTCGTTCATGTAAATGGGGCTTTAACCCTTTGAATGCTAGAGAGCTACCCAACTTTTAAGGGAAAAAAGGTTCCATTTACATCAATGAGACTTTGTGGAATATTGACTTTGTAGTTGTATTGTATTGGCTATAGTACATCATCTCTGTATGTAAATTACCTGCACAGAAAGACATTACTGCCTGCCGGCTCGTCACTGGGATTCACTAAGATAATTAACAAGAGGGGAATCCTAATCTCACTGTGTTATACAGGGGTTCAGTGCACTGCAAAAGCTTAAAGGGGAACTACAGACTTGGGAAAATTGGCTCTTAATTTAGTTAACAGATTGCATTATAATTACTGTGCATCACAGAAGCACTTACCTAGGTAGGAGTCCGTCACACAGCAGTCAGGTGTATATCTATATAATTACTGTGTGTAACAGAAGGACTTACCTAGGTAGGAGTCCATCATACAGCAGTCAGGTGTATATCTATATAATTACTGTGTGTAACAGAAGCACTTACCTAGGTAGGAGTCCATCACACAGCAGTCAGGTGTATATCTATATAATTACTGTGTGTAACAGAAGTACTTACCTAGGTAGGAGTCCGTCACACAGCAGTCAGGTGTATATCTATATAATTACTGTGTGTAACAGAAGCACTTACCTAGGTAGGAGTCCGTCACACAGCAGTCAGGTGTATATCTATATAATTACTGTGTGTAACAGAAGGACTTACCTAGGTAGGAGTCCATCACACAGCAGTCAGGTATATCTATATAATTATTGTGTGTAACAGAAGCACTTACCTAGGTAGGAGTCCATCACACAGCAGTCAGGTGTATATCTATATAATTACTGTGTGTAACAGAAGCACTTACCTAGGTAGGAGTCCATCACACAGCAGTCAGGTGTATATCTATATAATTACTGTGTGTAACAGAAGTACTTACCTAGGTAGGAGTCCATCACACAGCAGTCAGGTGTATATCTATATAATTACTGTGTGTAACAGAAGTACTTACCTAGGTAGGAGTCCGTCACACAGCAGTCAGGTGTATATCTATATAATTACTGTGTGTAACAGAAGCACTTACCTAGGTAGGAGTCCGTCACACAGCAGTCAGGTGTATATCTATATAATTACTGTGTGTAACAGAAGGACTTACCTAGGTAGGAGTCCATCACACAGCAGTCAGGTATATCTATATAATTATTGTGTGTAACAGAAGCACTTACCTAGGTAGGAGTCCATCACACAGCAGTCAGGTGTATATCTATATAATTACTGTGTGTAACAGAAGCACTTACCTAGGTAGGAGTCCATCACACAGCAGTCAGGTGTATATCTATATAATTACTGTGTGTAACAGAAGTACTTACCTAGGTAGGAGTCCATCATACAGCAGTCAGGTGTATCTATATAATTACTGTGTGTAACAGAAGTACTTACCTAGGTAGGAGTCCATCACACAGCAGTCAGGTGTATATCTATATAATTACTGTGTGTAACAGAAGCACTTACCTAGGTAGGAGTCCATTACACAGCAGTCAGATGTATCTATATAATTACTGTGTGTAACAGAAGCACTTACCTAGGTAGGGAGTCCATCATACAGCAGTCTGGTATATATCTATATAATTACTGTGTGTAACAGAAGTACTTACCTAGGTAGGAGTCCATCATACAGCAGTCAGGTGTATCTATATAATTACTGTGTGTAACAGAAGTACTTACCTAGGTAGGAGTCCATCATACAGCAGTCAGATGTATCTATATAATTACTGTGTGTAACAGAAGCACTTACCTAGGTAGGAGTCCATCACACAGCAGTCAGGTGTATCTATATAATTACTGTGTGTAACAGAAGCACTTACCTAGGTAGGAGTCCATCACACAGTAGTCAGGTGTATCTATATAATTACTGTGTGTAACAGAAGCACTTACCTAGGTAGGAGTCCATCACACAGCAGTCAGATGTATCTATATAATTACTGTGTGTAACAGAAGCACTTACCTAGGTAGGAGTCCATCACACAGCAGTCAGGTGTATCGATATAATTACTGTGTGTAATAGAAGCACTTACCTAGGTAGGAGTCCATCACACAGCAGTCAGGTGTATCTATATAATTACTGTGTGTAACAGAAGCACTTACCTAGGTAGGAGTCCATCACACAGCAGTCAGGTGTATCTATATAATTACTGTGTGTAACAGAAGCACTTACCTAGGTAGGAGTCCATCACACAGCAGTCAGGTGTATCTATATAATTACTGTGTGTAACAGAAGCACTTGTAACAGGACCACTTACCTAGGTAGGAGTCCATCACACAGCCGTCAGGTGTATATATATTATTACTGTGTGTAACAGAAGCACTTACCTAGGTAGCAGTCAAACATACAGCAGTCAGGTGTATCTGTATAATTACTGTGTGTAACAGGACCACTTACCTAGGTAGGAGTCCATCACACAGCCGTCAGGTGTGTTTATATAATTACTGTGTGTAACAGAAGCACTTACCTAGGTAGGAGTCCATCACACAGCAGTCAGGTGTATCTATATAATTACTGTGTGTAACAGAAGGACTTACCTAGGTAGGAGTCCATCATACAGCAGTCAGGTGTATCTGTATTATTACTGTGTGTAACAGAAGTACTTACCTAGGTAGGAGTCCATCACACAGCAGTCAGGTGTATGTATATAATTACTGTGTGTAACAGAAGCACTTACCTAGGTAGGAGTCCATCACACAGCAGTCAGGTGTATATCTATATAATTACTGTGTGTAACAGAAACACTTACCTAGGTAGGAGTCCATCACACGGCAGTCAGGTGTATCTATATAATTACTGTGTGCAACAGAAGCACCTACCTAGGTAGGAGTCCAACATACAGCAGTCAGGTGTATCTAAATAATTACTGTGTGTAACAGAAGCACTTACCTAGGTAGCAGTCCAACATACAGCAATCAGGTATATATCTATATATCTAAGTAGGTAATCGCTTCTGTTACAAACAGTAATTATATAGCTATGCCTAACTGCTGTGTGATGGACTCCTACCTAGGTAAGTACCTCTGTTATACACAGTAATTATATAGATACACCTGACTGCTGTGTGACGGACTCCTACCTAGGTAAGTGCTTCTGTTGCACGCAGTAATTATATAGATACGCCTGACTGCTGTATGATGGACTCCTACCTAGGTAAGTGCTTCTGTTACACACGGTAATTATATACATACACCTGACTGCTGTGTGATGGACTCCTACCTAGGTAAGTACTTCTGTTACACACAGTAATTGTATAGATACGCCTGACTGCTGTGTGATGGACTCCTACCTAGGTAAGTGCTTCTGTTACACGCAGTAATTATATAGATACACCTGAGTGCTGTGTGATGGACTTCTACCTAGGTAAGTGCTTCTGTTACACACAGTAATTATATAGATACACCTGACTGCTGTATAATGGACTCCTACCTAGGTAAGTGCTTCTGTTACACACAGTAATTATATAGATACACCTGACTGCTGTATGATGGACTCCTACCTAGGTAAGTGCTTCTGTTACACACAGTAATTATATAGATACACCTGAGTGCTGTGTGATGGACTCCTACCTAGGTAAGTGCTTCTGTTACACACAGTAATTATATAGATATACACCTGACTGCTGTGTGATGGACTCCTACCTAGGTAAGTGCTTCTGTTACACACAGTAATTATATAGATACGCCTGACTGCTGTGTGATGGACTCCTACCTAGGTAAGTGCTTCTGTTACACACAGTAATTATATAGATACACCTGAGTGCTGTGTGATGGACTCCTACCTAGGTAAGTGCTTCTGTTACACACAGTAATTATATAGATACACCTGACTGCTGTGTGATGGACTCCTACCTAGGTAAGTGCTTCTGTTACACACAGTAATTATATAGATACACCTGACTGCTGTGTAATGGACTCCTACCTAGGTAAGTGCTTCTGTTTCAATCACAATTCTGATGAGCTCACTAGTAGAGTCTTCCTGTTTATTTTGGGGGATCCTATCTGTTTGGTCAAAACTGAAGGATGGTCAAAGCAAATAGACTTTGGGCTCGATTTAAAGGCAGCCGTTAGCAAAAAAAATCACTAACGGGTGCGTTAAGTGTCATGTTGCAATTCAAAGATCCGTCTAAACAACAGCTAACGGCAGTTGCAGAATCCTTACGGCCGATACACTAACGTGCATTCAGACACATGGAACAACATAGCCCAGAGCTATTCAAAGGCTTGCGGTACTGCTAACGGCTGAAAAAAAGACACACCTAACGGCTAAAAGTTAAGACCCACTTTTTTTAGCCGTTAGACACTTAACGGCCAAAACAAAACACCCGTTACAGAGGAAAACACACCAAATGCTTACCGCACAACCATGTAAATGGGAAAATTAACCCGTGCAATGCCAAAACAACACAAAAACATGCACACACAACACAAATCACTACACAAACAACAACAACCAACACCACAGGGACAACAACACACAAAAACAACAACACAACATGGCACGGAACAATGGGGGTCATCACACAAAGCGGACACCTGCAAATACAAGCTCACCTGGGCAACATCAACACGCCACCTGCACCCCACAACTGCACGTCCGCAAATGGCACACACAGAACAAGCACAACACACCACATCTTATAACACACACACACCTGCTAACACTTACCTGGACAAAAACAACTCACCATTGGTCAGCACTCACCTCATCAACACACCTACACAACGCCCTAGCAAGTACTTAAAGGGACAACTCAACACACTCACTTGTGGCTTGTTTTCCACTCAGGGAGGGAGAGAGAGATAGAGAGAGATAGAGAGAGAGAGAGAGAGAGACAGATAGAGAGAGCAAACAGTATGTTGGGTTACATATTGTTGCGAAGGCTGCGGAGAAGGCGTGCAAGGGAGAGAGCTGGGGAACATCAGCAACCTCCAAGCACGCCTCATCAACAGCCTCCACCTGTTGCAAGTGAGGAGGCTCTGGCTCAGCAGCCACACAGGAGCCCATCCCCACCCGGAGGACACCTGCCTGCAGATGCACAGCTGCAGCAACAGGATGCTCCCCAGCTGCCACAGGGACCCCTGCAGCAGCCCAGGATGCATAGACGACCACCAAGGCCCAGGGTATACCGTCCAAGGGTCACTCTCTTTGGAATGACCGATGACGAGGTTATTGATCGCTACAGGTTGAGGCCACACAGCATCATAGCCCTGTATGAGGTCATCAAGGAGCAGGTGGATCCCATATGCACCCATAACCATGCTCTAACTGGCCTTCAAAAACTCCTGTGTGCCATACACTTCATGGCAAGTGGCGCCTTTCAGTCGACAGAGGGTTACGCATCTGGCATGTCCCAGGCCACATTCTCCAGGGTGCTGGCCCAGGTCTTGCCAGCCCTCAAAGCCAAGGCCAGTACCTACATACGTTTCCCCATCACCGATATGGAGTGGACACATCTGAAGCAGGGCTTCTATGCAAGGGGAGGCATGTCCAGGGTCATGGGTGCAATAGATTGCACCCATGTCCGTATCAAAGCACCAGCACGTCAGGGACATATGTTCCTGAACCGCAAAAACTTCCACTCCATGAATGTGCAGATGGTGTGTGACAGCAACCTGGCCATAATGAATGTCTGTGCGAAATTTCCCGGGAGCTGTCACGATTCACATATACTCAGAAATTCATCTGTGCAGAGGGATTTCAAAAATGGGACCTATACAGGCGGATGGCTTCTGGGTGAGATAACAGCACCAAATGACACCACATACACATGTGCTAGTACGTTCACCACAGAAAACAACATTTACACAATATGTGCTCCTTGTCACACCATGTCACTCACTTTCCACAGGTGATGCTGGCTATGGATGCAAGCCATGGCTCCTCACCCCGGTCGCCAATCCCCAAAACGATGCCCAGGAACGATATAACCAGGCTCATGCCAGAACACGGAATGCCATTGAGCGGACCTTCGGCCTCCTCAAGTCCCGATTCCGATGTCTGGACCACTCGGGGGGAGCATTGCAGTATGCACCAGGCAAGGTCTGCAACATCATCGTGGCATGTGCCATCCTACATAATATCGCGGTGGACACCAGACTCATCGACGATGTCCATCCCCCACCCAGACCTGAAGACCCTGTGGATATCGTTGAGTGTGAGGAAACCCCAACAGGGATGCAGACAAGGGACAGATTGATCAGGGATCACTTCTGCTGTGAGTATAATACATGTATGCACACAATCCATGCATACACACCCACCACAACACACATGTTCTGTTTCACCCCACAGGATCAGTGACACAGCCCTGTCACTGGCTGCAGTATGGACCACCAGCATCAACTATTCCGTGGACCAGTCAGATTGGGCCTAGAGATTCCGAATACACCTGACAACCTGTCGTCCATGTTGATACTGCTACCTCAAGGATATCATGCATGCCCCCCCTGGAAACCAAGGTACAACACTTTAACCTTGTTCAGCATATCCCACAGCTCCCTAGGCACCAACTAAAGTGTTCTGCTAGGATCAGACCCATAGCAACCATGGTACCCCTGTAGCAAGGGAGTCTCATCCAAGCCAATGCATCGGATAGAACTCTGTCACATAAGGGGTTCAGGGGGCATTCGTGGGGACATGGGACCAGTAGCTTGCTACAGTTGAATAAAGCAGCAGAGGGGTGGATCGACAGTAATAGTGTGTTACACAACATGGAGCTCATGAAATGTGGATCACATCTCCATGGACACCATGTGTATGTGTGTGCAGTGATATGTGCCCCAGAAAGAAATACACACATTAACAAATATGTCCTACTAGCTCCATGAACCAAACATATTTGGCCTGTCTCTGACAGTGGCAGCCCAAATATATTATTTTCAGGAAGCTATTAGGACATATTTGTTGATGTGTGTAACCATGTCAGGGGCAAATATCCCTAAGGATGGTTAACATCCCCTTAGTTCCCCCCATGATGGTTCATAGACCAGTACACAACACATTACAAAGCAGTGGTTTGTGTAGACTTATGTAACGGGAAAGATTAAGAGGATCATGATGTTGTAGCTGTTGCATGACGATCACTTCGAGGGTGATGTTCCAAATCCTGTCCTCTTGTCCCACAGGCATCCATAGCACGATCCATCCTTGAACAGAGGAGTTTCCATATGACTGGACTGAAGTCTGGACAACACTTCCATGAAGCTGACCCCTTGGCGTTCCAAGTGATTGTGTTGGTGATGCAATGTTTGACCTGATGTTCACAGCAACCTCTACTGGAACATTCACATATGGACACAAATTTATGTGTGTACTAACATCCAGGTATCAGACCTGTACAGTAAGACTGCTCATACACAGATGCCAAACGATGTAGACAACACATGAGCAGTTCACTAGCATTTCTAATGTAATCCTATTTAGTTCAGATGTACCTTTTTGTGCTCATACAAGTGTTTAATGCATATTGGCTACATACACAAGAAACATCACTACTCAATCCGTGTCTGTATGAATGAATGTTGGATCAAACACCTGTCAATGTGGAACCGTACCCAAGGCTAGAGTATCCCTCATACAAAGGAAGGCATGATTTACATCACAGGAGTCCACTAGTTGCCTGACCATGAGTGGACTTTGTGATGTATACATGCAATGACATGATGGCAGTGATACACTGATGTGTGTTGTGAGTGATTAGCTGGTGATACAGGGGACACACTTCCACTGTGATGTGATGTCCATGGTTTGTGTGTTGCTCAATATAATCAATGTCCTGAGATTGCTGTAGGTTGTCATATCTCAGTACATGGGCTACATCAACAAAAACAACCATGTGGACAAGTGTTATTACTGGTGAAGTGTGTTATAACCTTAGTTAAACAACAACACAACTTAAAGGGATAGTAAACCCTGAAAATAAGTTTATTTCACATTGTAGCCCTTTAAAAACCATGAAAAATGATATCAGTCTTATCTACCAAACATATATGATTTGGGATATAAGACTTATATCATTTTACATGTTTTTTTAAGGGCTACAATATAGAATGAACTTATTTTCAAGGTTTACTATCCCTTTAATACATAAGCCAATGCTCAGCCTAAGGTTCCAATGTGCGTGCTACACAATGAAATCTTAGGAAGATTTTTGGGTTATGCAGTAAGTTAGGCTGTGATTCAAACTCCTGTTGTGCAACTGACTTGCTGGAGAACACAATGCTCACCCTAGGATCACAATGTGTAACACACACATTGAGATCCTAGGGTGTACATTGTGTTCCCCAGTATGTCAGCTGCACAATAGAATTTTGATTTAAAGACCATATTGATGCATGTTCAATCTGTCCTGCTTGTTATTTCCCTGCTAAGTCGCATAGCTGTTAGTTTGGTTTTCCCCTCAAACACAACAATTGATGCAGACGAATGTTCAGTGTTGCACCAGTTGTTGTGCTAAGGGGTATGTTCTGATCAAATCTGACACACATCATGGCCATGTAACACTGTTGTGTTATATGGCTACAGGGATGGGTTGCCAGGTGAATTTGGACAACGGTGTGGGTGTGTGTGAACCCATGTTGTAACATCACACAAACATTTCCCCCAGGCAGGAGTTGAGTTCACTGCATTGTTTGGCAATGCATTGGAGACAACCCTGCCACCCAGTCTATAAGTGATTACACAGCAGATCAGACAGGATTCAAAAGCACAATTTTCATTTATTGAGGGGGCAGATGACAGGTTGGGCCTTTCATTTCTTTTTTTTTGGGGGGGGGGCCTTAGACTTGGTGCCAGAGGTGGATGCCCTGGCTGATTGCCTTGTCACCCTCTGTCCCCTAGGTGTGGCTTCTGGGGTAACACTGGAAGGGGTGGTGGGTGCAGTGGACCCCTCTGTGGAACGCAGGTTCTCCCTCTCCATCCTCAGGTTCTCCCTGCGGTTAATCTCTCGCAACTCCACAAGCACCTGTGCAAACATGTCCATCATCCCCGTATGTATCTGGTGGAGTTGTGTGTTCCCCCTGGCAACCTCTGACTCCAGAGCTTGGATTCTGGTCTCCAACCTGTTCGTGTTCCTCCGGGATTCCCTCCGGTTCCTCGTGAGGTTGTCGTTGGTGGCGTGGGTTGCCCGGAGCTGTCCTCTTTGAAGGGCCATGCACTCAGCCTCCAGATCTGGGGTGCGTTGACTGCTGGAGATGGGAGTGGCCGGTGACACATGTGCTGTTTCCCCAGCTTCAGCTGTCTCCTCAGCCTCTGTTTCCCCAGCTTCAGCTGTCTCCTCAGCCTCTGTTTCCCCAGCTTCAGCTGTCTCCTCAGCCTCTGCTTCAACAGGTTCAGCTGTCTCCTCAGCCTCTATCTCCCCAGCCTCTGCTGTCTCCTCTGCTGGTACTGGGTGTGCTGTGGCTGCTACTGCTGTTTGTGTCGGTGGAGCGGCTTGCACAGACGGTGTGTGGGTGCCCACCACATCAAGGGACCCACTGCTGCCCACTGATGTCTGTGCTGGTTGAGGTGGTGGGGTGAACAAGTCCCTTGGCTGAGGGCGCTGGGGCTCCCCAATCAGGCCCAGGTGTTGGTAGTCAAGTGGCCAAGGGTCATACCTTGGCCAGTGGTAGGTGCTTGGCCCCCACCTGGGATCATACCTGGGGCCATGCTGGGGAGCCATCCAGGAGGGTAGATCCATCTCGGTGGAATATGGCCCATATTGGCTGGTGGCCACATTCCCGGGCAGCCATTGCCTCCCTGGTGGTGGTGGTGCTGCTGCTGGAGGGTAATAGCTCCCGGTGCTAGTGGGATGCATCCATCTCTCCCCCTGAATCCAGCCGCTGTACATTTGTCGAGCATCCTGTGGTGGGGCAGCCAGTTGAGAGGCAGGCAGTTGAGAGGCAGGCAGTTGAGAGGCAGGCAGTTGAGAGGCAGCCAGTTGAGAGGCAGGCAGTTGAGAGGCAGGCAGTTGAGAGGCATCCAGTTGAGAGGCAGGCAGTTGAGAGGCAGGCAGTGGTGATGCAGCCAGTTGGGGAGGAGGTGTGGTGGTTGTAGACGCTTCCCAGTGGCTAGTCCCCTCCTCTGTATCCTCCTCACTGGGTGGTGTGGTCGGCTCCTCCACAGGCTCCTGCTGCGATGGAGGCCCATAAGCTGTGTGGAGAATTGAGATTGTGTGATTAGTAAACGTAGCCATGATGGGATTAATGGGATACTAATACATGAAATGCAGAAAGGGAAATATATGTTTTGTGGTTTATCACCCTGAGTGAAACAAGGGTACTCCCACTGCTGGAGGAGGTTTTTGTTCAAAAAGTCTCCCAGCTCAGAGTAAAATTGCTTTGGTGCTATATCCCAGTGGCCTGAAGTTGTACATTGGCACTGTTGCTACATTATCCTATGAGAATTTATTGCGTCTGGACGTAAGCTGTCCATAGGATGGTCTAGCAACATCGCCATTTTAGAGTTCCAGGCCACTGTGATATTGCCGCTGGAGTAGTCAACTATGAGCTGTGCTACATTTTGAATGAAACACCTTTGAGCAGTGGGAATACCCTTGTTTTGCTCGGGGGATGAACCCTGCAATATATTTTTCTTTTCACATGTTAGGTATTACTATCCCTTTAACGGAATAGCAATGGTTAATTTCACCATGATGTAATATTGTAGGCATTGTAAGAGATAGATGTGGATCGATGTTAGTCCTATCCCTCCAACCCACATGGTTAGACAGATATTGCTCTATTTGACAGTCATTTTGACATGTTTGACAGTCATTTCACCACACAGAGGCTCTTCAGCAGAGCCTAAATTGCCCCATTCAGAGATGTAAACCTCATTGGAATGGTGAACAGAGTGTGCTTGCAAACCTGGCACACTTTGTTGACCATCTCAAAGATGTCTCCATCTCTGAATGGGGCAATTTAGGCTCTGCTGAAGAGCCTCCGTGTGTTCTAATGACTGGAATCTCCAGCTGTCAAATAGAGTGATATCTGTCTAACCATGAGGGTTGGCGGGATAGGACTAACATGGATCCACATGTTGGTGAAATTAACAATTGCTATGCTATTACAGTTACATACAAGGAGAAATGGTCATATATGCATGTGGATGTGTACCTTTCATATGGATATGAATATATCCTTTCCAGATATGAAGCCAGAGATCATTTCAGTAGGTGTGATTGCCTTACTGGCTATATATGTGCACCCATCAAAATATACATTGGATTGATATGATGGATATGAGCATACCTCGTATATCCCATCTACGTAGAGTGGGATATACTAGGTATGTGTATTTGGATGGTATCAATGTAAGTTAGTTTCTGATGGATGCACATATCTGGCCAGTAGGGCAATCACAGGCAGTGAGATGATCTCTGGGTTCACATCGTGTTGGGACATATTTTGAGCCATTTGAAAGGTACATATCTGACCATTTTCTTTGTGTGCATATCTTTGTTTGAACAGATGTGCAGTGGGAATCAAGTGTTATTCAACCTTATCTTCTTAGCTGATCCCGTCCAATTCACAATTTTTCATTACTTGACAGGTGACTCTCTGGTTGTCAGGATCATATCCTATGCATTTCATTGTAGGGCATGGGATACCACCCTGGCAATCAGAGATTGATGAACTGGACAGGATCCTGTCCATGTCGTGTGTTCCAGTTGAATCCTGAAGGGCAACAATCACGCCAGTAGTGAGGGATATCTCTGATTGAGGCCTGTTTTTCTTTGAGTATGAGCCCATCCATCCTTCTGAGTGAGGCAACCATACTCAATCCGAGATATCTAACATTCATGGCCTGTTGGTGACCAAGGTACAATGGATGATATTTGGTTCCCATGTGTATCCTGCAAACAGTGTCTGGTGTACCATCCATCCATGGCATCAGCACCCCTGAGGATCCATGTGGGAATCAGATGTGAGATATGTCATTTGAAGTTAGGGTAAATGATTGCAGACACAACACCAAGGCCTACTTTTTCCCCCTTTAATTCTGGGGTATTGTTTGAGGCCTGTGTGTTGCACATACAAGCAGTTATTCTCAGTGCCACTGTGATGTGTGACCTGCTCCATCCTTTTTGTGATTCAGTAAGCGGTGTTGTTGACATGATGGAGTGTACATAATGCTGACTTCTCCAGTGATCTCATTTCCCCATTTCCAGTGTTTTCTATGGAGTGTATACGATGGGACCTTAGCAACTTGATTCATGTTATTGCATATTCTCCATAGGCTAACACTGGTATTGGTGAAATGAGGATGTGTGAGGGTGAATTTCTCTCCACCATGTGTTTGTCACCGCTTAGTGAATGTCCCCTGTGTAGCATGTGATCGTTGGCCTATTGACTTGATTGTTGTCTGGTTAACCCTTTGAGTCCCAGAGGGGTTGCCAAAGCATTGTTGATCGATGCATTGATGATCCCTCTAGCACTCAAGGGGTTAAGTGCTGACATCCCAGCGGGGACATGGGTGACATTGTGTGTGAACAGTGATGACAGTCGACATTTGGAACTGCATGGTTTGTGTACTGTGTGTGATGAGCACAGCGACAGGAGGGTTGAAGTAGGACTTGGACAGGTTTGTTCCAAGTTGGACCTTGATATTTGTCCTTGTGTTGTGTCCTGTTTTTAACCCTCAGGGTGCTGTGTTGGTGCAGTTGTGTGCATGAATGATGGACATGTGTTGAGGTGTGAGTGTGTGTGCAGCTGGTGTTGGTTACTGTAGTGTGTTGTTCTGTAGTGTTGCACTTACCGGTAGTGTGGAGGGTCCTCTCATCCCCAGTGTCAGCTCCTCCAACAACCCCCTCGATCAGGGTTGGGGACATATTCTGGCGCACCATCTCCTCCCAGCCGCAGAAGGTGATAGGGACAGGTGGGCCACCTCCAGTGCCTCGGGCGTGCTTGGCGAGTTCGGAGAGCTTGGTCTTGACCACCCTCCGGCAGTCGCCCCATCGCTTCTTGATGGACTCCACGTCCCGTCTGCATGGAGCCACCGCGTTGACCCGGCTGCAGATCTGGTTCCAGGCTGCTTTCCTCCTCGCTGACAGGCCAGGGACCTTCGCTGTCGGGTGGAGAACACTCTGCCTCTCCAGGACAGCTTCCACAAGAGCCGTGTTCTCCTCCTCTGTATACTTTGGGTCTCTGATCCTGGCCTCATCAGCTCCGGCATGGGATGACTCAGAGCCGGAGTGCCCTGCCTGGTCTGACCCTGACTGTGTGGGGTGCTCCCCAGCAACTACCCCTCGTCCCACTGCAGGTTCTGTCCCTGTCCTGCGTGTTCCTGCTCTTGTGGGCCGGGTCCCCCTCCGCCCTGCGGATCTCCCTCTCCCACCCCTGCTCTGCTGAGGGATCCCCTCCTGATCTTCCTCCTCCTCCACTACTCTCCCCATCCCTCTCTCCTGTCCTCCTCTCCTCGCCATCATTCACCCAGTCACACCCAGGCACTCCCACAGGCCCTCACAGACACACTCGATCCAGTCACTCTCTGTCACACACTTTCACTCCCAGATTCACACTGTCAAAAATAAAAGTAAAATGTGTGAGGTGTTATAAAATAAAAGGACTATGTGTATGTATGTATGTGTATGTGTTTGTATGTGTGTATGTAATATGTGCAAAGGTGTGCTATGTGTCGTATTCTGTGCAATGCTCTCCTCTCTCCAAACTCCAAAACTCCTCTACCTCCAATGAACGCTCCTGTCTCCCTCTCTCTGATCACTATCCTCCGCTCCTGGGTCCTGATATCTGGCTCTGAAGAACTCGATAACAGACAGTGTGTGGCGGTTATTTTTGGGTATATATAGGTGTATTTGAAGTTATTTGATACATTGGGGCTTTGGGATTGGATGTGTGTTTGAATTTGTTTTGGCATCAATCATGGTTGCTTGACAACGGCAGCCGTTATGTTACATGTTGTTTGGAGCTCAGTTATCGTGTGATTTGTCCGCCCGTTGTGCATTAACATGAGCGACAACGGGTTTTGTGTTACGTGTTTTTTGTGTGCCTACGCTCGATAGCTATTCTCGTAGAGTAGTTATTGAATCTGCCGTAACTCCTGTATTATTTGCGAGCGATGTGCCT
This sequence comes from Rhinophrynus dorsalis, assembly GCA_037306005.1. Lineage (NCBI taxonomy): Eukaryota > Metazoa > Chordata > Amphibia > Anura > Rhinophrynidae > Rhinophrynus > Rhinophrynus dorsalis. Next base: position 7,290,029 of record CM074721.1, read on the forward strand.
TTTTCACTTAGCGGCTGGTTTAACGGTTGCCTTTAAATCTAGGCCTTTATGTCTTAACATTCAGGGGACACTGTTATTAAATGTAATTAAGCTGAAGAACAGTTAGGGATAAAATAAGACATTTTAATTGCATTTGTTTAATTATCTTTCAAGTGTGACTGGTTCAGTGACAGGGATTTTGGAAGCAGTGGATTGTGTGTCATTAGTGGAGGATCTATCATTAGTACAGATGGATATATCATTAGTACAGGTGGGTATATCATTAGTACAGGTGGGTCTATCATTAGTACAGGTGGGTCTGTCATTAGTACAGGTGGGTCTGTCATTAGTACAGGTGGATATATCATTAGTACGGGTGGGTATATCATTAGTACAGATGGATATATCATTAGTACAGGTGGATATATCATTAGTACAAGTGGATATATCATTAGTACAGGTAGGTCTATCATTAGTACAGGTGGATCTATCATTAGTACAAGTGGATCTATCATTAGTACAGGTGGATATGTCATTAGTACAGGTGGATCTATCATTAGTACAGGTGGGTCTGTCATTAGTACAGGTGGATATATCATTAGTACAGGTGAATATATCATTAGTACAGGTGGGTCTGTCATTAGTACAGGTGGATATATCATTAGTACAGGTGGGTCTGTCATTAGTACAGGTGGATATATCATTAGTACAGGTGAATATATCATTAGTACAGATGGGTCTGTCATTAGTACAGGTGGATATGTCATAAGTACAGGTGGATCTATCATTAGTACAGGTGGATATATCATTAGTACAGGTGGGTCTGTCATTAGTACAGGTGGGTCTGTCATTAGTACAGGTGGATATACCATTAGTACAGGTGCGTCTATCATTAGTACAGGTGGGTCTGTCATTAGTACAGGTGGATATATCATTAGTACAGGTGGGTCTGTCATTAGTACAGGTGGATATATCATTAGTACAGGTGAATATATCATTAGTACAGATGGGTCTGTCATTAGTACAGGTGGATATGTCATAAGTACAGGTGGATCTATCATTAGTACAGGTGGATATATCATTAGTACAGGTGGGTCTGTCATTAGTACAGGTGGGTCTGTCATTAGTACAGGTGGATATATCATTAGTACAGGTGCGTCTATCATTAGTACAGGTGGATATATCATTAGTACAGGTGCTTCTATCATTAGTACAGGTGCGTCTATCATTAGTACAGGTGGATATATCATTAGTACAGGTGCGTCTATCATTAGTACAGGTGGATATATCATTAGTACAGGTGGATATATCATTAGTACAGGTGGGTCTATCATTAGTACAGATGGGTCTATCATTAGTATAGGTGGATATATCATTAGTACAGGTGAATATATCATTAGTTCAGGTGGATCTGTGGTTAGTACATGTGGATCTGTCATTAGTACAGGTGGATATATCATTAGTACAGGTGGATATATCATTAGTACAGGTGGGTCTGTGATTAGTACAGGTGGGTCTATCATTAGTACAGGTGGATATATCATTAGTACAAGTGGATCTATCATTAGAAGAGGTGGGTCTGTCTCCACTCTGCCTGACCTGCTTGTCAGGCTTCTGGGCCTGTTCCTGCTGTACTTGCTGATCCTGTGTTCCAGTGTTCCTGTATGCTAGTGTTCCTGTGTTCCAGCACCTCGCGGGTTATCTTACTGAGTTCCAGTGTTCCTGTGTTCCAGCACCTCGCGGGTTATCTTACTGAGTTCCAGTGTTCCTGTGTTCCAGCACCTCGCGGGTTAATCTTACTGAGTTCCTGAATCTCCTGCTCCAGCCGTCGCTCTGGCGACATTGTTCTTCTCGCTGCTGATCATACTTTGTTGGTTTGCTCCACTAAACCTGGTGGCGATATACATTGTTGGTCCCAGCGTGCGGACGCTGGTTTACTCCACTAAACCTGGTTGCGATATACATTGTTGGTTCCAGCGTGCGGTCGCTGGTTTGCTCCACTAAACCTGGTGGCGATATACATTGTTGGTCCCAGCGTGCGGACGCTGGGTTACTCCACTAAACCTGGTGGCGATATACATTGTTGGTCCCAGCGTGCGGACGCTGGTTTACTCCACTAAGCCTGGTTGCGATATACATTGTTGGTCCCAGCGTGCGGACGCTGGTTTACTCCACTAAACCTGGTGGCGATATACATTGTTGGTCCCAGCGTGCGGACGCTGGTTTACTCCACTAAGCCTGGTTGCGATATACATTGTTGGTCCCAGCGTGCGGACGCTGGTTTACTCCACTAAACCTGGTTGCTATATACATTGTTGGTCCCAGCGTGCGGACGCTGGTTTACTCCACTAAACCTGGTTGCTATATACATTGTTGGTCCCAGCGTGCGGACGCTGGTTTACTCCACTAAACCTGGTTGCTATATACATTGTTGGTCCCAGCGTGCGGACTCTGGTTTACTCCACTAAGCCTGGTTGCGATATACATTGTTGGTCCCAGCGTGCGGACGCTGGTTTACTCCACTAAACCTGGTTGCTATATACATTGTTGGTCCCAGCGTGCGGACGCTGGTTTACTCCACTAAACTGGTTGCGAGATACATTATTGGCTCCAGCGTGCGGACGCTGGTTTGCTCCATTAAACCTGGTGGCGCTATTACCATTAGTCCCAATGTGCGGACGTTGGTTTGCTCCTGAACATCCAGTACTGTGGTCAGTCGCTGTCCACTTCCCTGCAGTTGTTTGAGTATCCCTGGCAATAGACTCCTGCTGAGTAAGACCTCTATACTTATGCTCTATGCTGTCTTAGTCACCTGACAGCTGGTCTACTCGCTCAGGCTGCCCTGCCCGGTATTGGTGAGGCCGGTAGAACCTTGACAATACCATCCTGTAGGTTGCCTCACCCGGTATTGGCAGGACCGGTAGAGCCTACTCCAGTACTCCTTTGGGCTGCCCTGCCCGGTATTGGTAAGGCCGGTAGAACCTTGTAATTCACCATCTTTAAGGTTGCCTTACCCAGTATTGGCAGGGCCGGTAGAGCCTACATTCAGCATTCCGTGGGGGCTGCCTTGCCCGGTATTGGTAAGGCCGGTAGAACCGGTATATGTCATCTCACGGTTGCCTTACCCGGTATAGGCAAGGCCGGTAGAGCCTGTCATTAATACTGTCACTTGGGTTGCCTTGCTCAGAATTTAGGCAAGGCCGGTAGAACCTATTATATGTTATATTACTGTTGTATTGTTATGTATGTTTACCCTACGGGGACTGCCTTTAACTTTTAATAAAGTTAAGTTATTTTACCAAACCTTAAGTCTGAGAGTCTTCAAATCCGTGACACTATCATTAGTACAGGCGGATCTGTCATTAGTACAGGTGGATATATCATTAGTACAGGTGGATATATCATTAGTACAGGAGGGTCAGTCATTAGTACAGGTGGATATATCATTAGTACAGGTGGGTCTATCATTAGTACAGGTAGGTCTGTGATTAGTACAGGTGGATATATCATTAGTACAGGTGGGTCTGTCATTAGTACAGGTGGGTCTATCATTAGTACAGGTAGGTCTGTGATTAGTACAGGTGGATATATCATTAGTACAGGTGGATATATCATTAGTGCAGGTGGATCTTTCATTAGTACGGGTGGGTCTATCATTAGTACGGGTGGGTCTATCATTAGTACAGGTGGATATATCATTAGTACAGGTAGGTCTGTGATTAGTACAGGTGGATATATCATTAGTACAGGTGGATATATCATTAGTACAGGTGGATGTATCATTAGTACAGGTGGTTCTTTCATTAGTACGGGTGGGTCTGTCATTAGTACAGGTGGATATATCATTAGTATAGGTGGATATATCATTAGTACGGGTGGGTCTGTCATTAGTACAGGTGGATATATCATTAGTATAGGTGGATATATCATTAGTACAGGTGGGTCTATCATTAGTACAGGTGGGTCTATCATTAGTACAGGTGTATATATCATTAGTACAGGTGGATATATCATTAGTACAGGTGGATATATCATTAGTACGGGTGGGTCTGTCATTAGTACAGGTGGATATATCATTAGTATAGGTGGATATATCATTAGTACAGGTGGGTCTATCATTAGTACAGGTGGGTCTATCATTAGTACAGGTGTATATATCATTAGTACAGGTGGATATATCATTAGTACAGGTGGGTCTGTCATTAGTACAGGTGGATATATCATTAGTACAGGTGGATATATCATTAGTACAGGTGGGTCTATCATTAGTACAGGTGGATATATCATTAGTACAGGTAGGTCTGTGATTAGTACAGGTGGATATATCATTAGTACAGGTGGATATATCATTAGTACAGGTGGATATATCATTAGTACAGGTAGGTCTGTGATTAGTACAGGTGGATATATCATTAGTACAGGTGGATATATCATTAGTACAGGTGGGTCTATCATTAGTACGGGTGGGTCTGTCATTAGTACAGGTGGATATATCATTAGTACAGGTGGGTCTATCATTAGTACAGGTGGGTAAAAAATTAGTACAGGTGGATATATCATTAGTACAGGTGGGTCTGTCATTAGTACAGGTGGATCTGTCATTGGTACAGGTGGGTCTGTCATTAGTACAGGTGGGTCTATCATAAGTACAGGTGGATATATCGTTAGTACAGATGGATATATCATTAGTACAGGTGAATCTATCATTAGTACAGGTGGGTCTATCATTAGTACAGGTGGATATATCATTAGTACAGGTGAATCTATCATTAGTACAGGTGGATCTGTCATTAGTACAGGTGGATATATCATTAGTACAGGAGGGTCTGTCATTAGTACAGGAGGGTCTGTCATTAGTACAGGAGGGTCTGTCATTAGTACAGGTGGGTCTGTCATTAGTACAGGAGGGTCTGTCATTAGTACAGGTGGGTCTGTCATTAGTACAGGTGGATATATCATTAGTACAGGTGGATATATCATTAGTACAGGTGGTTCTTTCATTAGTACAGGTGGGTCTGTCATTGGTACAGGTGGGTCTGTCATTAGTACAGGTGGATATATCATTAGTACAGGTGGATATATCATTAGTACAGGTGGGTCTATCATTAGTACAGGTGGATCTGTCATTAGTACAGGTGGATATATCGTTAGTACAGGTGTAAGTACCATTAGTACAGATGGATATATCATTAGTACAGGTGAATCTATCATTAGTACAGGTGGATCTGTCATTAGTACAGGTGGGTCTATCATTAGTACAGGTGGGTCTGTCATTAGTATAGGTGGATATATCATTAGTACAGGTGGGTATATCATTAGTACAGGTGGATATATCATTAGTACAGGTGGATATATAATTAGTACAGGTGAGTCTATCATTAGTACAGGTGGGTCTATCATTAGTATAGGTGGATATATCATTAGTACAGGTGGATATATCATTAGTACAGGTGGGTCTATCATTAGTACAGGTGGGTCTGTCATTAGTACAGGTGGATATATCATTAGTACAGGTGGGTCTATCATTAGTATAGGTGGATATATCATTAGTACAGGTGGGTCTATCATTAGTACAGATGGGTCTATCATTAGTACAGGTGGATATATCATTAGTACAGGTGGGTCTATCATTAGAACAGGTGGATCTATTATTAGTACAGGTGTGTCTAACATTAGTACAGGTGGGTAAAAAAATTAGTACAGGTGGATCTATCATTAATACAGGTGGGTCTGTCATTAGTACAGGTGGGTCTATCATTAGTACAGGTGGATATATCGTTAGTACAGGTGGGTCTATCATTAGTACAGGTGGGTCTGTCATTAGTACAGGTGGATCTATCATTAGTACAGGTGGATATATCATTATTACAGGTGGATCTGTCATTAGTACAGGAGGGTCTGTCATTAGTACAGGTGGATATATCATTAGTACAGGTGGATATATCATTAGTACAGGTGTATCTGTCATTAGTACAGGTAGGTCTGTCATTAGTACAGGTGGATATATCATTATTACAGGTGGATCTGTCATTAGTACAGGAGGGTCTGTCATTAGTACAGGTAGATCTATCATTAGTACAGGTGGATCAATCATTAGTACAGGTGGGTCTGTCATTAGTACAGGTGGATCTATCATTAGTACAGGTAGATCTATCATTAGTACAGGTGGATATATCATTAGTACAGGTGAATCTATCATTAGTACAGGTGGGTCTGTCATTAGTACAGGTGGATATATTATTATTACAGGTGGATATATCATTAGTGCAGGTGGATATATCATTAGTACAGGTGGGTCTGTCATTAGTATAGGTGGATCCATTGTCCTGTGTTTGTATTGTGTCTTCCCCAAGTAGTTATTATCATTCTACTCCTCCACGGCTCTATCATCGATTCCAGCCATGGACACTCAGACCTATACTCAGATCCCCGATGTTGAGGTTCAGGATGTCCTGAATGAAAACAGATATATATGGCACCCATCTGCCTGACACACCCCTCTTCCTAACACTCACACCCCTCTTCTTAACACTCACCTCCCCCCGCCTGACCCCCACACCCCTGTGACTGACACCCCCGTGTTACTCTTTGTGTAGGAATTTGGCTCTCAGGCGGCCGGTGCTCTCCTCCTGCTAATAGCAGCCTCTGTGATGTCCCACTCAGACAGCATTCCCCAGGTAAGGAATCAGTGTATTTATGACTCCTCTGTGTGTCCCACTCAGGCAGTGTTCCTCAGGTAAGGAATCAGTGTATTTATGACTCCTCTGTGATGTCCCACTCAGGTAGCGTTCCCCAGGTAAGGAATCAGTGTATTTATGACTCCCCTGTGATGTCCCACTCAGGCAGTGTTCCCCAGGTAAGGAATCAGTGTATTTATGACTCCTCTGTGATGTCCCACTCAGGCAGTGTTCCCCAGGTAAGGAATCAGTGTATTTATGACTCCTCTGTGATGTCCCACTCAGGCAGTGTTCCCCAGGTAAGGAATCACAGTGTATTTATGACTCCTCTGTGATGTCCCACTCAGACAGCGTTCCCCAGGTAAGGAATCAGTGTATTTATGACTCCTCTGTGTGTCCCACTCACGCAGCGTTCCCCAGGTAAGGAATCAGTGTATTTATGACTCCTCTGTGTGTCCCACTCAGGCAGCGTTCCTCAGGTAAGGAATCAGTGTATTTATGACTCCTCTGTGTGTCCCACTCAGGCAGCGTTCCCCAGGTAAGGAATCAGTGTATTTATGACTCCTCTGTGTGTCCCACTCAGGCAGCGTTCCTCAGGTAAGGAATCAGTGTAATTATGACTCCTCTGCGTGTCCCACTCACGCAGCGTTCCCCAGGTAAGGAATCAGTGTATTTATGACTCCTGTGTGATGTCCCACTCAGGCAGTGTTCCCCAGGTAAGGAATCAGTGTATTTATGACTCCTCTGTGAGGTCCCACTCAGGCAGCGTTCCCCAGGTAAGGAATCAGTGTATTTATGACTCCTCTGTGATGTCCCACTCAGGCAGCGTTCCTCAGGTAAGGAATCAGTGTATTTATGACTCCTCTGTGTGTCCCACTCAGGCAGCGTTCCCCAGGTAAGGAATCAGTGTATTTATGACTCCTCTGTGTGTCCCACTCAGGCAGCGTTCCCCAGGTAAGGAATCAGTGTATTTATGACTCCTCTGTGTGTCCCACTCAGGTAGTGTTCCCCAGGTAAGGAATCAGTGTATTTATGACTCCTCTGTGTGTCCCACTCAGGCAGCGTTCCCCAGGTAAGGAATCAGTGTATTTATGACTCCTCTGTGTGTCCCACTCAGGCAGCGTTCCCCAGGTAAGGAATCAGTGTATTTATGACTCCTCTGTGATGTCCCACTCAGGCAGCGTTCCCCAGGTAAGGAATCAGTGTATTTATGACTCCTCTGTGATGTCCCACTCAGGCAGCGTTCCCCAGGTAAGGAATCAGTGTATTTATGACTCCTCTGTGATGTCCCACTCAGGCAGCATTCCCCAGGTAAGGAATCAGTGTATTTATGACTCCTCTGTGATGTCCCACTCAGGTAGTGTTCCCCAGGTAAGGAATCAGTGTATTTATGACTCCTCTGTGAGTCCCACTCAGGCAGCGTTCCCCAGGTAAGGTATCAGTGTATTTATGACTCCTCTGTGTGTCCCACTCAGGCAGCGTTCCCCAGGTAAGGAATCAGTGTATTTATGACTCCTCTGTGATGTCCCACTCAGGCAGCGTTCCCCAGGTAAGGAATCAGTGTATTTATGACTCCTCTGTGTGTCCCACTCAGGCAGCGTTCCCCAGGTAAGGAATCACAGTGTATTTATGACTCCTCTGTGTGTCCCACTCAGGCAGCGTTCCCCAGGTAAGGAATCAGTGTATTTATGACTCCTCTGTGTGTCCCACTCAGGCAGCGTTCCCCAGGTAAGGAATCAGTGTATTTATGACTCCTCTGTGTGTCCCACTCAGGCAGCGTTCCCCAGGTAAGGAATCAGTGTATTTATGACTCCTCTGTGTGTCCCACTCAGGTAGTGTTCCCCAGGTAAGGAATCAGTGTATTTATGACTCCTCTGTGTGTCCCACTCAGGCAGCGTTCCTCAGGTAAGGAATCAGTGTATTTATGACTCCTCTGTGTGTCCCACTCAGGCAGCGTTCCCCAGGTAAGGAATCAGTGTATTTATGACTCCCCTGTGATGTCCCACTCAGGCAGCGTTCCCCAGGTAAGGAATCAGTGTATTTATGACTCCTCTGTGATGTCCCACTCAGGCAGCGTTCCCCAGGTAAGGAATCAATGTATTTATGACTCCTCTGTGTGTCCCACTCAGGCAGCGTTCCCCAGGTAAGGAATCAGTGTATTTATGACTCCTCTGTGAGGTCCCACTCAGGCAGCGTTCCCCAGGTAAGGAATCAGTGTATTTATGACTCCTCTGTGTGTCCCACTCAGGCAGTGTTCCCCAGGTAAGGAATCAGTGTATTTATGACTCCTCTGTGATGTCCCACTCAGGCAGCGTTCCCCAGGTAAGGAATCAGTGTATTTATGACTTCTCTGTGTGTCCCACTCAGGCAGCGTTCCCCAGGTAAGGAATCAGTGTATTTATGACTCCTCTGTGAGTCCCACTAAGGCAGCGTTCCCCAGGTTAGGAATCACAGTGTATTTATGACTCCTCTGTGTGTCCCACTCAGGTAGTGTTCCCCAGGTAAGGTATCAGTGTATTTATGACTCCTCTGTGTGTCCCACTCAGGCAGCGTTCCCCAGGTAAGGAATCAGTGTATTTATGACTCCTCTGTGATGTCCCACTCAGGCAGCGTTCCCCAGGTAAGGAATCAGTGTATTTATGACTCCTCTTTGTGTCCCACTCAGACAGCGTTCCCCAGGTAAGGAATCAGTGTATTTATGACTCCTCTGTGATGTCCCACTCAGGCAGCGTTCCCCAGGTAAGGAATCAGTGTGTTTATGACTCCCCTGTGATGTCCCACTCAGGCAGTGTTCCCCAGGTAAGGAATCACAGTGTATTTATGACTCCTCTGTGTGTCCCACTCAGGCAGCGTTCCCCAGGTAAGGAATCAGTGTATTTATGACTCCCCTGTGATGTCCCACTCAGGCAGTGTTCCCCAGGTAAGGAATCAGTGTATTTATGACTCCTCTGTGATGTCCCACTCAGGCAGTGTTCCCCAGGTAAGGAATCAGTGTATTTATGACTCCTCTGTGATGTCCCACTCAAGCAGCATTCCCCAGGTAAGGAATCAGTGTATTTATGACTCCCCTGTGATGTCCCACTCAGGCAGCATTCCCCAGGTAAGGAATCAGTGTATTTATGACTCCTCTGTGATGTCCCACTCAGGCAGCGTTCCCCAGGTAAGGAATCAGTGTATTTATGACTCCTCTGTGAGTGCCACTCAGGCAGCGTTCCCCAGGTAAGGAATCAGTGTATTTATGACTCCTCTGTGATGTCCCACTCAGGCAGCGTTCCCCAGGTAAGGAATCAGTGTATTTATGACTCCTCTGTGTGTCCCACTCAGGCAGCGTTCCCCAGGTAAGGAATCAGTGTATTTATGACTCCTCTGTGTGTCCCACTCAGGCAGTGTTCCCCAGGTAAGTAATCAATGTATTTATGACTCCTCTGTGTGTCCCACTCAGGCAGCGTTCCCCAGGTAAGGAATCAGTGTATTTATGACTCCTCTGTGAGGTCCCACTCAGGCAGCGTTCCCCAGGTAAGGAATCAGTGTATTTATGACTCCTCTGTGATGTCCCACTCAGGCAGCGTTCCCCAGGTAAGGAATGAGTGTATTTATGACTCCTCTGTGTGTCCCACTCAGGCAGCGTTCCCCAGGTAAGGAATCAGTGTATTTATGACTCCTCTGTGATGTCCCACTCAGGCAGCGTTCCCCCAGGTAAGGAATCAGTGTATTTATGACTCCTCTGTGTGTCCCACTCAGGTAGTGTTCCCCAGGTAAGGAATCAGTGTATTTATGACTCCTCTGTGAGTCCCACTCAGGTAGTGTTCCCCAGGTAAGGAATCAGTGTATTTATGACTCCTCTGTGAGTCCCACTCAGGCAGTGTTCCCCAGGTAAGGAATCAGTGTATTTATGACTCCTCTGTGATGTCCCACTCAGGCAGCGTTCCCCCAGGTAAGGAATCAGTGTATTTATGACTCCTCTGTGTGTCCCACTCAGGCAGCGTTCCCCAGGTAAGGAATCAGTGTATTTATGACTCCTCTGTGTGTCCCACTCAGGTAGTGTTCCCCAGGTAAGTAATCAGTGTATTTATGACTTCTCTGTGATGTCCCACTCAGGCAGCGTTCCCCAGGTAAGGAATCAGTGTATTTATGACTCCTCTGTGATGTCCCACTCAGGCAGCGTTCCCCAGGTAAGGAATCAGTGTATTTATGACTCCTCTGTGTGTCCCACTCAGGTAGTGTTCCCCAGGTAAGGAATCAGTGTATTTATGACTCCTCTGTGAGTCCCACTCAGGCAGCGTTCCCCAGGTAAGGAATCAGTGTATTTATGACTCCTCTGTGTGTCCCACTCAGGCAGCGTTCCCCAGGTAAGGAATCAGTGTATTTATGACTCCTCTGTGTGTCCCACTCAGGCAGTGTTCCCCAGGTAAGGAATCACAGTGTATTTATGACTCCTCTGTGATGTCCCACTCAGGCAGCGTTCCCCAGGTAAGGAATCAGTGTATTTATGACTCCTCTGTGTGTCCCACTCAGGTAGCGTTCCCCAGGTAAGGAATCAGTGTATTTATGACTCCTCTGTTTGTCCCACTCAGGCAGCGTTCCCTAGGTAAGGAATCAGTGTATTTATGACTCCTCTGTGAGGTCCCACTCAGGCAGCATTCCCCAGGTAAGGAATCAGTGTATTAATGACTCCTCTGTGATGTCCCACTCAGGCAGTGTTCCCCAGGTAAGGAATCAGTGTATTAATGACTCCTCTGTGATGTCCCACTCAGGCAGCGTTCCCTAGGTAAGGAATCAGTGTATTTATGACTCTTCTGTGAGGTCCCACTCAGGCAGCATTCCCCAGGTAAGGAATCAGTGTATTTATGACTCCTCTGTGAGGTCCCACTCAGGCAGTGTTCCCCAGGTAAGGAATCAGTGTATTAATGACTCCTCTGTGATTTCCCACTCAGGCAGCGTTCCCTAGGTAAGGAATCAGTGTATTTATGACTCCCCTGTGTGTCCCACTCAGTCAGCGTTCCCCAGGTAAGGAATCAGTGTATTTATGACTCCTCTGTGTGTCCCACTCAGGTAGTGTTCCCCAGGTAAGGAATCAGTGTATTTATGACTTCTCTGTGATGTCCCACTCAGGCAGCGTTCCCCAGGTAAGGAATCAGTGTATTTATGACTCCTCTGTGATGTCCCACTCAGGCAGCGTTCCCCAGGTAAGGAATCAGTGTATTTATGACTCCTCTGTGTGTCCCACTCAGGTAGTGTTCCCCAGGTAAGGAATCAGTGTATTTATGACTCCTCTGTGAGTCCCACTCAGGCAGCGTTCCCCAGGTAAGGAATCAGTGTATTTATGACTCCTCTGTGTGTCCCACTCAGGCAGCATTCCCCAGGTAAGGAATCAGTGTATTTATGACTCCTCTGTGTGTCCCACTCAGGCAGTGTTCCCCAGGTAAGGAATCACAGTGTATTTATGACTCCTCTGTGATGTCCCACTCAGGCAGCGTTCCCCAGGTAAGGAATCAGTGTATTTATGACTCCTCTGTGTGTCCCACTCAGGTAGCGTTCCCCAGGTAAGGAATCAGTGTATTTATGACTCCTCTGTGTGTCCCACTCAGGCAGCGTTCCCTAGGTAAGGAATCAGTGTATTTATGACTCCTCTGTGAGGTCCCACTCAGGCAGCATTCCCCAGGTAAGGAATCAGTGTATTAATGACTCCTCTGTGATGTCCCACTCAGGCAGTGTTCCCCAGGTAAGGAATCAGTGTATTAATGACTCCTCTGTGATGTCCCACTCAGGCAGCGTTCCCTAGGTAAGGAATCAGTGTATTTATGACTCTTCTGTGAGGTCCCACTCAGGCAGCATTCCCCAGGTAAGGAATCAGTGTATTTATGACTCCTCTGTGAGGTCCCACTCAGGCAGTGTTCCCCAGGTAAGGAATCAGTGTATTAATGACTCCTCTGTGATTTCCCACTCAGGCAGCGTTCCCTAGGTAAGGAATCAGTGTATTTATGACTCCCCTGTGATGTCCCACTCAGGCAGCGTTCCCCCAGGTAAGGAATTAGTGTATTTATGACTCCTCTGTGATGTCCCACTCAGGCAGCGTTCCCCAGGTAAGGAATCAGTGTATTTATGACTCCTCTGTGTGTCCCACTCAGGCAGCGTTCCCCCAGGTAAGGAATCAGTGTATTTATGACTCCTCTGTGTGTCCCACTCAGGCAGCGTTCCCCAGGTAAGGAATCAGTGTATTTATGACTCCTCTGTGATGTCCCACTCAGGCAGCGTTCCCCAGGTAAGGAATCAGTGTATTTATGACTCCTCTGTGATGTCCCATTCAGGCAGCGTTCCCCATGAAATAAATCACATTGTTAGTGACTGACTGAGTAATTCTGTTAAAGAAATAGTAATGGGTGATTTTAACAAAATGTAATATTGTAGACATTGAAAAAATTAACTGATGCAAGTCCGATGTCTCAGACATGTATAGTTTGAGTGATATATGATGGTAAAGTTCCCCCTCCCCGCCCCTTTCACGGACATCAGCCTCTAGCTGACAGCATGAGAGCCTCGTCCCAGGTCAACCCGCGGCTCTTCAGCAGAGCCAAAATAGCGCTATCTAAAAAGAAATACTTCACTGGAATGGTCTACAAAGCGTGCCTGATTTGCAAGCACACTTTGTAGACCGCTCCAATGAAGTATCTCTTTTTAGATAGCGCTATTTTGGCTCTGCTGAAGAGCCACGGGTTGACCTGGGATGAGGATCTCATGCTGTCAGCTGGATGTCCGTGAAAGGGGCGGGAAGGGGAACTTTAGCAGGGTATATCTCACAAACTATACCTGTCTGACAGACCGGACTTGCATCAGTTAATTTATTACATTTTGTTAAAATTACCCATTACTATCCCTTTAAAAGTTTTGCCAGAACACACTTAAGTTCTTCTAATAACTTTGGGTGCATCCCATTTGGTCCCATCGATTTATCTGTTTTTAGTAGAAGTTGTATGATGTTTCCATGTTTTGCCATTTCTTTTATCTATCAGAGGTCCCGTCCCCTCATCTTCCCCAGTAAAGACAGACATATTAAAGGGATAGTAACACTTAAAATGTAAAAAAAAACATATGTTGTAGGGTTTATCCCCCTGAGTAAAACAAGAGTACTCCCACTGCTGAGAGGTGTTTTATTCAAAAGTTATTAATTTTCAAAGTTGAATTTTTTAGGTGCAATATCACAGTGGCCTGAAATTGTACAGTGGCGCTGTTGCTACACGATCCTATGGACAGCTCTGGTCCCGGAACCATAAATCTCCATAGGATGGTGTAGCAACTGCGCCACTGCGCAATTTCAGGCCACTGTGATATTGCACTTAAAAAATTCTACTTTGAAAATGAATGACTTTTGAATGAAACACCTTTCAGCAGTGGGAGTACTCTTGTTTTACTCAGGGGAATAAACCCTACAACATATATTTTTTTTACATTTTAAGTATTACTATCCCTTTAATTGTGACCGTTAGTAGCTCTTTAGTTCCATTTACATCATTTCTATTTTTTCCTTTTCAGACTCACTATTCCTTGTTTCATTTTCCTCCTTTCACTTACCGTAAAATCTCAGGTATAATACGCACAATTTTACCCCCACTTCACCTTATGTGAAGTGGGGGGTGCGCATTATACCTGATAGTTTTTTGCCAAATTTAAAAACAAAAAATGAGAGCTGCCAGCTGCCTTCCCTCCCTCCCCCAGCGCAATGCGAAGTGAAAATAAGACTTACTTGCCGATACAGCTGACCCCATTCAAGTACAGTATGTGAGAAGGCTCCCTCTGTCCCATCTTCCCTGCAGGCGCATGCTTCAATGGGCTGTCAGGACCTTCTGCCTACGGTATCACCCTGTCAGGACCTTGAGATCCTCACCGGGCGTTACCATTGGCTGGAGACAGAAGGTTGTAACAGGGAGGGAATGCAGCTGGCAACTCTAATTTTTTTTTAGGAAGGGGGGAAACAAGGGAGCGTATTATATATAGTCATTCTTGTTTTCCCCTAAATCTTGGGTATAATACACACCTACGTATTATACACAGGTGCGTATTATACCTGACATTTTACCATATATATCTAAAAAATGTTTTATCCCCCTTTTTTAATTGCCTGTGATTTAGAATAAGATAAGATTATAAGATATGATCCTATGATATTTTAAGCTATGGCTTAACACCATAATTTATTGTAATGTATAATATTTGCTTAAAGGAGTAGTAAACTTTTTTTATGAAACATATATATCGTAGGGATTTTCCAATTGAGTAAAATAAGGGTACTCCCACCGCGGAGAGATTTATATTTCCAGAGTTATTACAGTTTAAACCTATGTTTTTTTACATTAGCAGTGCCCTCTAGTGGTCAATTTCTAATTAGATTTCCTGTTAGATTCTAATGGAGAGGAAAGTCAGAAAAGTCAGAGACATACAGTTCTCCATAGAATGTGATAGAAACTGCTGAGTCACTTCCTGTCAGTTAGAACTATCAGGAAGTAAACACAGTAAATTCACTTCCAGTCAGTTAGAACTATCAGGAAGTAATCACAGTAAATTCACTTCCTGTCAGTTAGAACTATCAGGAAGTAATCACACAGTAAACTCACTTCCTGTCAGTTAGAACTATCAGGAAGTAAACACAGTAAATTCACTTCCTGATTATTTAAACTGCTATAAATTTTGAATAAAACATCTGACAGCGATGGGAGTGACCTTGTTTTATTCAGCAGGAAATGCTCTATAAAATATGTATTTTCATAAAAAAAGTTTACTGCTCCTTTAAGTTTTTTTTTTTTACGAAGTTGGTTTATCTTTTTCATTATTTGTTAAAATGTATTCTTTACTAAAATAATACAAATATACTTTAAAAAAGATTAATTCAAAAGTTATTGTAGCTCAAACTTGAATTTTCTAGGTGCAGTATAACAGTTGCCTGAAATGTTACAGTGGCGCTGTTGCTAAACCAACTCCATAGGACGGTGTAGTAACAGCGCCACTGTAACATTTCAGGCCACTGTGATACTGCACCAGAAAAATTCCAGTTTGAGCTGCAATGACTTTTGACTAAAACACTTCTCAGCAGTGTAGGTTCCCTTGTTTTACTCAGGAGGACAAACCCTACAATATATAGTTTAATATATACTAAGTGTTGCTATCTCTTTAACTGCTCAAATGCTTTCTAGCATTCAAAGGCTTAAAATCACCACTTAAATCAATAGTAATTCTTATTTGCTCCCTATGTGACAGACGGTTTGCTCAGAATTACACCACATTTTCTCTTTACATCAACCTCACTGAGTAGGCACCTGTTTTAATCAGAAAACCCATTTTAATAAGTATTTACTGCTAGGGTTGCCACCCAACCGGTATTTTACCGGCAGGCCGTTAAAAAATTGGCTTCTGTCCAATGTTAAGTCTATGGAGGGAATGCCATGGCCGGTATTTTTTTTAAGAAAAGGTGGCAACCCTATTTACTGCCCTTTTACCAGCGTCCTAATATCACACTATATATATTCTTACACAAGGAAAACAAAAAAATCCAAGTCCTTATTCCTTATTTCTCTGTTTCTTTTTATTATGAGAAGAGCCATTTTCAGAGAAGAAACTGGACCCCCCAGGCGATGCTGTACCTGAAAGGAGCACGTGAGTGACCGTCACATTGTATTGGGAATTAGGTCACTGGGGTGAACGTACCTTGCAGATTCCTCTCAATAACAGGTGCTAGAATCAGCATTCTGTCCTGCGCCTGCCTCAAGTCACTATAATTAGGGTGACCACATTTCCGTTCTGCCATTCCGGGACATGTGGTCACCCTACCATAAAGCCTCTTCATCTCCACATTGCCCCTTGATGTCCTACCTTGAGTCCCTGGTAGTCTAGCGGTGTGGAAAGTGCTCTGTGCCTCCTCCGGCACAGAGCTGAAGCTCCCACGCGCTGTGCTCAGTAATGCAGAGCGCTGGGAGATGATGTCATCTCCCAGCGCTCTGTATTACTAGAGCGCTTGCCTCCAGGAGATCAGCTGGATTGCCGCCCTGGATGTCAGCCTGCAAACGGTGTGTCACATCATGGACGCCGCGAGGGAGCGCTGATTTATGCTACCAAGCTCTCCCTCGCGGCGTCCATGATGTGACACACCACTTGCAGGCTGACATCCAGGGCGGCATACATAAAAAAAAACCCACAACAAACACTGGGAGGTGAAGAAAATTGGGGGGGCACTGGCCCCCTCTGCCCCCCCCCCCCGGCGACGCCACTGAGAGAGTGACTGTTTGTGCTGCTGTGTGGGTGGCTTGGCTTCATTCCAGGACACTTCATTGTCCCGGTGGGAGATGACCCGGGACGCGGTACATAGGCTTCAAATAAGGGACAGTCCCGGACATTCCGGGACCCGTGGTCACCCTAACTATAATAAGCTAGCTACATACCTCCCAACATTTCAAATAGCCAAAGAGGGACACTAGTTTTTTACGTGGTGTTGCTTGCGCCGGGGTCAAGGCTCGTGGGCAGGACATAACTAAGAATTTTTAAGTTATTTCATAACCTATTGACACCTCTTTCTTTAAGTGAATACATTATTTAAACAAGACAAAAGTATTTTGTTTACACAGACTAATTAATAAACTCATATACTGAAGATTATACATTAATGTGAATTTTATTGCTGTGGAGCAATGTGAAACACTTATATACACACCACACATTCTGATCTCCTAAACACAGGGACACCAGGGTGATACACTTATATACACACCATTAGGGTGACCACGGGTCCCGGAACGTCCGGGACTGTCCCTTATTTCAGGGCTATGTCCCGCGTCCCGGGTCCCCTTCAACCGGGACAATGAAGTGTCCCGGAATGAAGCCAGGCCGCCCTGGATGTCAGCCTGCAAGCGGTGTGTCACATCATGGACGCCGCTTGCAGGCTGACATCCACGGCGGCAATGCAGCTTACCTGATCTCCTGGAGGTAAGCGCTCTAGTAATACAGAGCGCTGGGAGATGACATCATCTCCCAGCGCTCTGCATTACTGAGCACAGCGCGCGGGAGCTTCAGCTCTGTGCCGGAGGAGGCACAGAGCACTTTCCACGCCGCTAGACCACCAGGGACTCAAGGTAAGGCAATAGGGTGACCACGTCCCGGAATGGCAGAAGGGAAATGTGGTCACCCTACACACTATACAGTTTGATCTCCTACACACAGGGACACCAGGGTGATACACTTATATACACACCACACAGTCTGATCTCCTAAATACAGGGACACCAGGGTGATACATTTATATACACACCACACAGTCTGATCTCCTAAACACAGGGACACCAGGGTGATACACTTATATACACACCACACAGTCTGATCTCCTAAACACAGGGACACCAGGGTGATACACTTATATACACACCACAAGGTCTGATCTCCTAAACACAGGGATACCAGAGTGATGATACACTTATACATACACCACAGTCTTATCTTCTAAACACAGGGACACCGGGGTGATACAGTTATATATACCACACATTCTGATCTCCTAAACACAGAGACACCAGGGCTGAAAAGAGAGACAGAGGTATTTGAGTCTCAAAGAAGGACTGTCCCTCCTAAAGAGGGACACTTGGGAGATATGGACCCCAATATCTCCTAAAGAGGAATACTTGGGCGGTACATACCCCTAATATCTCCTAAAACGGGTCTCTTGGGAGGTATGCATATCTCACAAGTGTCCCTCTTTAGGAGGGACATTCCCTCTTTGAGACCCAAATCCCTCTGTCCCTCTTTCCCACCCTGGTGTCCCTGTGTTTAGGAGATCAGACTGTGTGGTGTGTATATAAATGTATCATATTGCTCCACAGTAATAAAACTCACAGTAATGTGTGTATAAATATCAGTATATGTGTATAAATTAGTCTGTGTAAATAAAATCCTTTGGACTTGTTGTAAATAATTTATTCAGTTATACAAAAAGGTGTCAATAGGTCATGAAACAACCTAAACATTATCGGTAATGCCCCTCCCACCAGCCATACCACACAAGTGTCCCTCTTTGGCCATTTTAAATTTTGGGAGGTATGGTTATGGAGCTATCATATCTCCTAACGAGGGACACTTGGGAGGTACAGACCAACCTTTATGGTTTGAGAGATATGTCTTGCTAAAGTCACCTTTCCTTGCCTGTTTGAAAGAAGTCAGCGCTTAGCTGCTGGCTGCCGAATCCGGTCATTTGACCAGATGGAGGTTCTTCAGCAGAGCCGAAAACGCTCGATCTGAACATTAATACTTCATTGGAATGGACAACAACAAACTGGTGCTTCTCTATGTATAAAATAAATATGTGCCCTGTGTTTAGCATATATAATAATATTTCTAAATAAAATAAGTGAGATATTAGTTTTCACAAATTGGCCAAGTTGTGGGTAAGCTTGCCCCCTCGCCAAGGTTTCTCACTGTACGGCAAGTCCTACTTAGGATTGCCACCCAGCCGGTATTTTACCGGCAGGCCGGTAAAAAATTGGCTTCTGTCCAATGTTAAGTCTATGGAGGGAATGCCATGGCCGGTATTTTTTTTTAAGAAAAGGTGGCAACCCTAGTCCTACTCTATATATATCTGTAATGCCCTATCTAAAAATTCAAATAAAACTTGAAATTCCCTGAAGAGATGTTATTATAAACGCATTGGAGAGCAAGGGACCCTTTAAATGTGCTCCTTTTATTGCTTCTGGGTCCCAGTGTGGTGCAATTAAAAACAGTAGACATACATTCTAATAAAAAGATGTACATAGTGGACTTACCTAATACAAGAAGACCCCAATGGATCTGCATTGTGAGACTATGAGGGAGCTGTGGATCCAACAGCTCACTCTATAATAATGTGACCTTTATATCAGCCCCCACAGGTCATGTGAGGAATAGCTGATACCAAACTAGGAGCATTTAAAGGGATAGTAATACTTAAAATGTAAAAAAAAATATGTTGTAGAGTTTATCCCCCTGAGTAAAACAAGGTCACTCCCACTGCTGAAAGGGGTTTCATTCAAAAGTTATTAATTTTCAAAGTTGAATTTTTTAGGTGCAATATCACAGTGGCCTGAAATTGTACAGTGGCGCTGTTGCTACACCATCCTATGGAGATTCATGGTCAACTGACCAGAGCTGTCCATAGGATCGTGTAGCAACAGCGCCACTGTACAATTTCAGGCCACTGTGATATTGCACCTAAAAAATTCAACTTTGAAAATTAATAACTTTTGAATGAATCACCTTTCAGCAGTGGGAGTACTCTTGTTTTACTCAGAGGGATAAACCCTACAACATATTTTTTTTACATTTTAAGTATTACTATCCCTTTAAGCTAGAGAAGGCCTAAAGCCTGCTCTTAAAGGCAAAGTGTGAAAAACAAAAATAAAGTAAAGTTACAGTGATGCTAATCGTGCAAAGATAATTGTGCTATATATAAATAATTAAGTTGGATAGGTGAGGAGGCTGCTTGAAGGAGTAATGGAGACATACAAACCAAAAAACAAAAGAAAACTCCCAGCGCCAACTCACCATAACCAATACATGCAATAAATTAATTTTCATTTAAATGTGAATATAAAGTGTATACATAGATAACAGCCAGGCCTGGCTGCTATCTATGTATACACTTTATATTCACATTTAAATTAAAATTTATTTATTGTATGTATTGGTTATGGTGGGTTGGCGCTGGGAGTTTTCTTTTGTTTTTTACTTTATTGGAATGCTCTACTAAGTGTGCCTGATTTAAACATTTACTGCTTCTTTAAATATGAACCCAGTGCACAGAATACATTATTACCCACACATTCACTGATTAATTTAGTCAGTATGGGAGATAGTATGTGGGTAATAACCTATGCCATACTCAGGGTTCACATTTAACTCCTAGAGTAGAGGAGTGTGCAATCAATTTCTTTGCAATGCATTGCACACCCCTTTTGGTTCTCAAAGGTTTAAGAGAGTAATTTGAATTAATGGTGGGTTGGATTCTTTTTGCTTTTAACCCCTTAAGGAACCATGATGGTCCTGGAACGTCATGGGTTGTTAATTTGGGGATTGTAGAGGGTCACAATACAAAGAAATGACGCTTTACTGAAGTCCAACCCCAGAAAACACAGTGTAGTGGCTTGTTAACCCTCTGGCATGTAAAGTGTTAATTGCATTATATTAAATACATGCCCACTTCAGATGTGAGGCAGGCTGGGAGGCGGATAAGATACACATTCCTTTCCACAAAAGCTACTAAATCCTCGTAACTAAATCAGTGGTTATTTTTTGGTTCTGATGCTCAGACTTTCACTTTTGATTACTTTCTGTCTATGGAGCCAAAATATCTTCCTTGTTGATCCCGTAATTATCCACCTACATGAAAGTATTTGAACGCTGTTGATAAGCAAGGTAGTGCTCACCAGATTTTAATGTCTTTTTGGGGGGTATTTGGTGGCCGGACAGTGGGGAAATGGCAGCAACACTGACTCGTTTCACCGTGTCAATTCAATGCTTAATGAAATTAAGTCAAAACGCGTCAGTGTGGACCCCACTTCCCTCATATCCACTTAGCCGTACCCCCTACACTGTCTTTCATGTCTGTATGTAAAAAAGAGTCATTATCACAGTGGCCAGAAAATGTACAGTGGCGCTGTTGCTACACCATCCTATGGACAGCTCTGGTCTGTAGACCATAAATCTCCATAGGATGGTGTAGCAACAGCGCCACTGTACATTTTCTGGCCACTGTGATATTGCACCTAACAAATTCAAATTTGAGCTGTTATAATTTTTTAATAAAATATCTCTCAGCAGTGGGAGTACCCTTGTTTTACTCAGGGGGATAAACCCTACAACATGTATGTTTTTACATTTTAAGTATTACTATCCCTTTAAACTACCTGTCCATCTGTTCTCCAGATGAGTTCTCAGCATATGGAGATGGTAAGGGGAAGGCATTCTCATTAAAGCGGAGCTGTCACCTCAGTTAAAGTGTGCATATTTGAAAACTGTATTGAAAACTACCTATGTGTCATATAAAGCAAAAGACCAGCAGATTCACAGTTCAGGAGATATTCACACTTATTTCTGGGCAAAGTGAAAGTGAAAATGTCCTGGTACTGCACAGAGCTTCATTAGCATATGACATGTCCTGACACCTTCATTAGCATATGACATATCACTGAAACCTTCATTAGTATATGCCACTTCACTGGTACTGCATTTAGCATACTGTAAGAACATCTCCTGAACTGTACATCTGCTGCTGGTTTGGATAACATGACACATAGGCAGTTTTTATGCAGTTTTTATAAATGTAAAACTTAAATGAAGGTGAAATTCCACTTTAAAGCTGCGGAGTGTTCTCTGTGATTCCTCCTCACTTCTTACTGCACTTCATGTCCTGAGCACTTGGTTGGGTTTTTATATAGACATACTAGCAATGTGGGACGGCGTTGCCCGTCATGTTATGCAGGGAATGTTTTTTTGTTTTTTTTTTAATAAATGTTATGACAGTGAAATATGGAATAGGGTGTACGTGTCAGAAATGTACACACAGTGATACACAGACACATGTGCAACACACATACATACACACACATGCATTGACTTACACAAACAGTGACACACAGATACAAAGCAGAACATATATACATACAGTGTGAGCAGTGTAAGTAACATACCTCCCAACATTTCAAATGGCCAAAGAGGGACACTTGTGTTTTAGGTGGTGTTACTGGGGGCGTGG
Organism: Rhinophrynus dorsalis; assembly: GCA_037306005.1. Taxonomy (NCBI): domain Eukaryota; kingdom Metazoa; phylum Chordata; class Amphibia; order Anura; family Rhinophrynidae; genus Rhinophrynus; species Rhinophrynus dorsalis. The sequence continues at coordinate 7,312,442 of CM074721.1, forward strand.
CTGGTGGTGTATTTTAGAGAATCTTTAACCCTTTGAGTGCCAGGGGGTAAGCAATGCATTGAAATGGTTAAGTTATTCTTTGTGTAAGTGAATGATTTAGAAGAAGATGAAAGTATTTTTACACAGACTAATTTATAAGATATATACAGAAGTTTGTACCCACATTACTGTGGGTTTTATTGATGTGAAGCAATCTGATACACTGGTATATACACCACACAGTGTGATCTCCTAAATAGAGGAGCAGAAGGATTTGGGTGTTAAACAGGGACTGTCCCTCCTATACAGTATAGTGCCAGTCTTTATACACAGACACATGTAGACTGTATACTATACAGTGCCAGACCATGGTAGAGATTTTTTAACCCTCTGAGTGCCAAGGGGTAAGCAATGCATTACATCCCCTCTGGCATTGATATGGTTAAGTTACTCTTTCTGTAAGTGAATGATTTAGAAGAAGATGAAAATATTTTTTACACAAACTAATTTAACAGATATATACAGAAGTTTATACCCACATTACTGTGGGTTTTATTGATGTGGAGCAATCTGATACACTGGTATATACACCACACAGTGTGATCTCCTAAATAGAGGAGCAGAGGGATTTGGGTGTCAAACAGGGACTGTCCCTCCTATACTGTATAGCTCCAGTCCTTATACACAGACACATGCAGACTGTATACTATACAATGCCAGACCATATATAAATAGTTTGTCATACATACTATACAGTGAACTATGTACAGCATGGAGATGATTGCAGGAACTGGCACCTCTACTTACAGACAGACTGACACACAATCTGCTCTCTTTCTCTCTCTTTGTGCAATATATAAATACAGTCACACCCGTGTCTCTGCCATTTACCAGCTCAGCTTTAGCCCTGCTCTGCACTGCCTGATCATGTCTCTGCCGTTGTTCCACTTTCCCAGCTTCTCTGTGCTAGCAAGTCAGCTCCCCAGCATCCTGCCTGCTGATTGGTTAGAAATCGGCTCACTTGTAGTAATTGGCAGGGCTGTGCAGGGTCACAGACAGGGAATGAAGAAGCTGCATATGAGTGGTTTATTGTAGGGAGCCCATAACCTTGTATCTATGTGCTGGGAACCCTGATGCATAATACAGATTTGGACCATGGCCTTCCAGCTGTAGATGGAACATAGTTCCCATCATCCACAGCTGCTCAGCATGCGTGTGTGTGTGTGTCTGTGTGTGTGTCTCTGTATGAGTGTGTGTATATGTGTGTATGTGTCTGCCAGTGTGTGGGGGGCGTGTGTCTGTGGTGTAGGAGTGAGTGGCAGCCATTTTTTTTTTCAGCCTTAGATAGTGGTGGGTGGGCTGGATAGTGGGGGCAGGCCAAAAATAACACACTCATTGAATCACCCAATGGGAGCAGTAACTCCTCCTTACTGCCGCCCCTGGGTGTGTTTTGCCAGGCACAAAGTCTTCTTTTAAATATATATATATATATATATATATATATATATATATATATATACTTCTTATAAATCAAAGTCCAATATTAGGGATTAAATGGATTGTGACCTTTTCTTGCAGAAGGACGTCGGTTTATCTCAGATGAAAGCCAAAGAAAAGATCTCTACGACCGACTGCAGCTAGGTAACAATTCCAAGAAATGGTGCATTCCTCACACTAACGAGGAGCCTATTAACTCAATAGGAATAGCCCTAAAACGTATATATTACCAGAATTATGGTTTACTGCCCCTTTAAGATCTGTATAAAAAATGATTAATTGTGAATCAAAGCGACTGCAGCATAGGGGACTATTAAAAATCCTCATTGATGTAAATGGAACTGGTAATGGGAACTGGTAATGGAACTGGTAAAGGGAACTGGTAGTGGAACTGGTAAAGGGAACTGGTAATGGGAACTGGTAGTGGAACTGGTAAAGGGAACTAGTAATGGGGAATGTTAATTCCCCCTGTGGTTTGCACCAGATTTGCACATCTTTTAGTTTGATTGATACGCACCAAATCCCATTTAATGATTTGTCTTTTGTCTTGATGTGGGAGCTCAGGGGTAAATTCCCAGTATAAAGACCTGATGTTGGGGCAGTGACCCCCAGCTCCGGTCCTTGGGGCACACAAACAGGTCAGGTTTTCAGGATACCCGTAATTAGGAACAGGCAGGTCGGTCACAGGGAATGATCCATCAGTTATGCACCTGAGATAAGCAGGGATTTACTAAAAAAGCTGACCTGCTGATGCACCCCAAGAATTAACGCTGAGGAACACTGGGCTAAAGTGAGCAAAGGCAATTAACTCTTTCAGTGCCAGAGTACCCATCTGGCACTGAAAGGGTTAAAGCGTCAATCCGTGCTGTTTGGTGCATCTGTTATTGTAAAGGAGCCCTGCAGAAACAGTCCTCTTTAACTATTGAAGTGCTGGTTTGCTTTGCTTGCCTTAAAGGGAACTATGCAGCAGCATACAAGGGGTTAACAATAAAAGTAACAATGGCATCACTCGTTCTATTTTTTTGTATTACAATTCAGAGACGCGCAGCAGGAACACGAGTCCAATCACCATATCGGAAGCAGCCGCCATGTTCCTCAGTTCTCTCCAGAAAGCACAAGAGGAAGGTGAATACGCTGCTCATGTCAGACTGTCTGCCCACGTTACGGTCACCGGCCGGAGCTTCCTCCGCTGCAGACTTAATGGTTCTCACTACAGAAATAACTGACTTGATATTTATCCTTTATTACACGCAGGAGGAGGGTAAAGGCCAGTGTGAATGAAGAGAAAAGTGGGACAATTCTGAGAAAATAATAAAATGTCCCAAAGTTCCCAATTGTGTAAATATGACTTTTAACCTCTTGAATGCTACAGAGGTTTCAAACGCATTGTTTTGCAATGCGCTGGAATCCTCCCTATTATTCAATGAGTTAAAAGCCCTGTTACAAGCAACAGTACTGTGTGATTATTACACTGATTCCATCTCATCATATGCGCTAAAATGTCTTCACATCACAAATGCTCTACAAATACACCAACACCACCATCAGTCCGCTATCGATCCGTCATCAATCTGCTATCAGTCCGCCATCAGTCCGCCATCAATCCGCCATCAGTCCGCCGTGAATCCGCCATCAGTCCACCATCAGTCCGCCATCAGTCCGCCATCAATCCGCCATCAGTCCCCCATCAATCCACCATCAGTCCGCCATCAGTCCGCCATGCCTTCACCAGGTTTACGATTTTGCATTCACTACATCGACAATGGCTCATTTCCACATAGAAATTCAAGTTAAAGGGATAGTAATGGTTGCTTTTAACAAAGTTGAATATTGTAAATATTAAAAATATTAATGCAATGACATAGGTCCCATTTCTCACACATGTATAGTATGAAAGATATAGGCTTATAAAGTTCCCCCGCCCCTTTCACAGACGTCAGCACTCTAGCTGTCAGAATGAGATTCTGCTCATTTGATCGGACGAGTTACCACCCTTAAAAGACGTTTTCTCAAATAATTCCTACTGAGCAGCTAGTCACCAGTTTTCTTACCACATTCATGAGGATGAGCCATTACTGCAGGACTGAGAGGCAGGACGGAGCGCAGACATCTTCCCATAGTGACGTCTGCGCGCCTGCGCTGTCAGTCCCAGAAGGCTCCAGGAGGCGTTGCTAGGAGCCATTCAGCTCCAAAAGGGACTGACAGCGCAGGCGCGCAGACGTCACTATGGGAAGATGTCACTACCACCTGTCAGTCCCGGAGTAATGGCTCATCCTCATGAACGCGGTAAGAAATGTGGCGACTTGCGCCACTGAGCAGCTAGTCGCCAGATGGGGAGTTATTTGGGATGTCTTTTAAGGGTGGCAGTTCCCCTTTAAGAGATGTTCGTAAATAGGCTCCATAGAATAACATAGGGATTGGAGAAGTAATCACCTCTTTATCACCTCTTTATCACCGCTTAGTGAATATCCCCCTTTCTGTCTCTTCTCTGGGGAGAAGAAACAGCAGCTGTCCTCCCTTAACCATTTCAGTGCCATAGGGATGTGCATTGCATACCCTGTACCATTGAAAGGGTTACAAAAATAATAATAACCCATTGATCAGGTTCACAGCTGATACAGAAATTGGGAGAACCGGCAAAAAGTCTTCTATGATTGAAGGGAGTAAAAGATCCATTTAAGCCATTTTTTTCACCCCTATCGATCAGTGAGTTGGTGTGTACCCCAGAATTGCTAATCTGTTGCTTTCTGCACTAGATTTCTATGTGTAACCCTTTGACTGCCAGAGCAATGTGTTGCGTACCCCTCTGGCACTCACAGGGTTTTAATATAAACTCATTCACAATACAGTTGTTTAATGTGTTGTCTTTGTTTTCCAGCTGAAGACGACACAATTGACCAACCCGGATATCTACCAGAATCTTTATTTAACTGGTGAAATGACCCGATAACCACGCAGCCCCCGTAATCTACATATTCCTCACAGACAGCTTCTTGTGACATAATGTGATATTTCATCATCTCCTCTTGTCTGTCCTACGTTTATATGACTACGTTCCATAGCAATTCTGGAATGTAATCCACCATTATAATAAAGTGTAAATGCTGTACATGACCTTTAATCAACTACAAAACCACTGTGTTCCAATCTGTATCTTTTCTATGAAACAAGCCGCTGCTCAGTAATGTTGTGTATCTGGCTGCTTGTTCATTAAAATCTACAGCAACAAAATGATGGAGATAATGTAAAAGAAACACTATTTATTGATATTATAAGATAGCATGTAAAAATAAAGATAATCAGAGATGTTTTGGTTATACCTGGGTAACACATTAATAGCTATTTGTAGTCCTTTCTCTAAACTGGAGCATTATAAACAGATAGTAACATTTAATATGTAATGTTGTAGGGTTTCTCATACTGAGTAAAACAAGGGAACTCTCACTTCTGAAAGGTGCTTTATTCAAAAGTCATTGCAGTGTCAACTTGAATTTTTAGTGCAGTATCTCAATGGCCTGAAAATTTAGTGGCGTAGTTGCTATATAATCCTAAGGGGGTTTATGGTCAACTGGCTATAACTCTCTATAGGATTGTGTTGCAACAGCACCTCTTAAAATTTTCAGGCCATTGAGATACTACGATAAAAAATTCAAGTTTGAGCTGCAATAATTTTTTCATAGAACACTTTCATCAGTGAGAATTCCCTTGTTTCACTCAGGAGAATAAACCCTAATATATATTATTTTAAATATTGTTACTATCCCTTTAAAGGAACACTAACATCTAAAAATGAACCTTGGTTCTATATATTTAAATCCCCAAATTCATCCAAGAATTCTCTATTTCTGAGGCCTAAAGTCCCATATTACTTGTGGTCTGTGTGCGCAGCCATTCCTGCCTTCCCAGGGCTTCTTCACTCCCATAACCATAACCGTTTTATAGCCCTCTCAGATTCAGTTTTGCTCTATTTATTAGGATGATAGCAATAAGGAATATGATAAGTAATCATCAAATACAGTGATAAAACTCATCATAACAGCACAATAGCCTAAATGTATTATATGGATATAAAAAAAAAAATCTATCTCTTTAAAGGAAATGCGAGGTTTATGGTCAACTGTTTACCTCCTCTGACATCATCAGGCTCCAAAATACAATTTTGGTCAAGAGAGCTCAGTTCTTCTGCTGTTTTATAGTTGCTAACTACAACACCAAAAGTGGCTACAACCATTACACCGACTGAAAAACAGAAAACGTGGTATAGTCATTCTCTATAGACACATTTACTGAAAATTTAAGCTGGCAGGCGGTAGGTCCCTTTAAACCCCCTGGGGACCAGACTTGTGTGCAATGCAGGGATTTGCCACAATCCTTAATGAAGGATGATCTTAATTAAGCAACAGTTTGTTAATTGGGGGATAATTCTTTTTGAATGACACCCCTGGACTCAGAAAGGGACATCCTTAAATCCTTCCCTGTATACAACCCTTGGTGACAAGTTTTCACACCTCTGCTATAGAACAACCAATCACATTGGGATTTATAAAAGGAATGGGTTGTTTCAGGTTAGGGCTGGAAGGGCTCTAGACCATGAGAGTTTGGTTATGTTACTAGTCCTAGTTGGCACTGGATGATGGTAGAAGGTTGGGTATCAGGATCCTCCTACACAGGTCTTCTCTCTCCACTGGTCTCAATAGAGATTCCCGATGTATATGAGCAGTTCATATCGTTCAGATCTTGACTCCCCTTGTGTCACAGCTGGGGAACCATCTGTTACATTTATTCTGTGAGTTTGGTCAGCAGTTATATACTCCCTCCTCTGTATCAGTCCTGGCAGTTGTGTCAAACTGAAGCAGGAAGAGTGCATGAGCCTAATTAACTCTTTAACTCCTTAACGAGGAGCCATTGCGGCTGTGCGGCCGGCTGTTAAGGACTATGGGGCAATTTTTTTGTTGCATTGGATTCCGGGGTTGCCAAGTGGAGTGTAGCATCACAGCGACCACGGAATTTTATGATGTACGAGGACAGTCACCAATCCATAAGTGCAGGACCAGGCGTGACCATCCTGGCACATCAAGGGTCATTAAGGGGTTAAAGACCAGAGGGCTGTCCAAAAAGCATTGCTTCACACTGTATTCACACCCCTCTAGTCCTCAACAGCTTACTATAACCATGTACAGTGAGCAGAGTTCAAATGAAACTTTCACTTTAATTCAAGTTGGCATATTTGAAAACTGCCTGTGTGTCATGTTATCCACAAGTCCAGCAGATGGGCAGTTAAGGAGATATTTTACTTTATTTCTGAGCAAGGTGAAAGTGAACATTTCCTGGTACTGCACAAAGCTTCATTAGCATATGACACTTCACTGAAAAGCCTCATTAGCATATGGAACTCAATGAAATGCATCCTTAGCATATGGAACCTCACTGATCTTGCACTGGTGCCTCAATTAGCTTACATTAGTAATGGTAAAAAGTGTCACTATCTCCTCAGCTGTACCTCTTTTGGGTAACACGACACATAGGCAGTTTTTAATGCAGTTTTCAGTATGCCAACTTGAATTAAGGTGAAATTCCACTTTCAGGTCCTGTTGTTCTGACAGAAACTGTCACATTCCCTCCATGGACCTGACACGATCCAGTGACTGAACATGTTATTGCTTGAACTAATCAGCAAGAGTAAAATTCATAAGGGCCACCAGGTTTTCTGGCCAAAGTAAGGTAAATAGGAGAGAATTATTGGGTGGTAATATCTGCTCTGTCCTCTGTCCCAGAAAAACACATGTGAAACCCACATCCCATAGACTGTCATACTGTGATAGAGAGCAGTAAATGTATCCATTCGTAGGTAAAAACAAGCACAGAAAACTGTTTAGTTAGACAACTGATCCCTTTATTACACAATAACAGACAATCACCTGGGACTGAAATAATGATCGGTAAAGCCCAGTTCACTATACACAGAACTTCTGGATCCCACAACAGAAGGACAACGTGTTACTGGGGTGACTGGGGTCTGGAAGTATTCATACTGGTAGGGTAACATGTTACTGGGATCTGGAAGAATTCATACTGGTAAGTTAATGTGTTACTGGGATCTGGGAGTAGTCATACTGGTAGGGTAATGTGTTACTGGGGTCTGGGAGTATTCATACTGGTAGGGTAATGTGTTACTGGGGTCTGGGAGTAGTCATACTGGTAAGGTAATGTGTTGCTGGGGTCTGGGAGTAGTCATACTGGTAGGGTAATGTGTTACTGGGATCTGGGAGTAGTCATACTGGTAAGGTAATGTGTTACTGGGATCTGGGAGTAGTCATACTGGTAGGGTAATGTGTTACTGGGGTCTGGGAGTATTCATACTGGTAGGGTAATGTGTTACTGGGGTCTGGGAGTATTCATACTGGTAAGGTAATGTGTTACTGGGGTCTGGGAGTAGTCATACTGGTAGGGTAATGTGTTACTGGGATCTGGGAGTAGTCATACTGGTAGGGTAATGTGTTACTGGGGTCTGGAAGTAGTCATACTGGTAGGGTAATGTGTTACTGGGGTCTGGAAGTAGTCATACTGGTAGGGTAATGTGTTACTGGGGTCTGGGAGTATTCATACTGGTAAGGTAATGTGTTACTGGGGTCTGGGAGTAGTCATACTGGTAAGGTAATGTGTTACTGGGGTCTGGGAGTAGTCATACTGGTAAGGTAATGTGTTACTGGGATCTGGAAGTATTCATACTGGTAGGGTAATGTGTTACTGGGATCTGGGAGTATTCATACTGGTAGGGTAATGTGTTACTGGGGTCTGGGAGTAGTCATACTGGTAAGGTAATGTGTTACTGGGGTCTGGGAGTATTCATACTGGTAGGGTAATGTGTTACTGGGGTCTGGGAGTAGTCATACTGGTAAGGTAATGTGTTACTGGGTCTGGGAGTAGTCATACTGGTAAGGTAATGTGTTACTGCGGTCTGGGAGTAGTCATACTGGTAAGGTAATGTGTTACTGGGGTCTGGGAGTAGTCATACTGGTAAGGTAATGTGTTACTGGGGTCTGGGAGTAGTCATACTGGTAGGGTAATGTGTTACTGGGGTCTGGGAGTAGTCATACTGGTAAGGTAATGTGTTACTGGGGTCTGGGAGTATTCATACTGGTAAGGTAATGTGTTACTGGGATCTGGGAGTAGTCATACTGGTAGGGTAATGTGTTACTGGGGTCTGGGAGTAGTCATACTGGTAGGGTAATGTGTTACTGGGATCTGGGAGTAGTCATACTGGTAAGGTAATGTGTTACTGGGGTCTGGGAGTAGTCATACTGGTAAGGTAATGTGTTACTGGGATCTGGGAGTATTCATACTGGTAGGGTAATGTGTTACTGGGGTCTGGGAGTAGTCATACTGGTAAGTTAATGTGTTACTGGGATCTGGGAGTAGTCATACTGGTAAGTTAATGTGTTACTGGGATCTGGGAGTAGTCATACTGGTACGGTAATGTGTTACTGGGATCTGGTAGTAGTCATACTGGTAAGGTAATGTGTTACTGGGGCCTGGGAGTAGTCATACTGGTAAGGTAATGTGTTACTGGGGTCTGGGAGTAGTCATACTGGTAGGGTAATGTGTTACTGGGATCTGGGAGTAGTCATACTGGTAAGGTAATGTGTTACTGGGATCTGGGAGTAGTCATACTGGTAAGTTAATGTGTTACTGGGATCTGGGAGTAGTCATACTGGTAAGTTAATGTGTTACTGGGATCTGGGAGTAGTCATACTGGTACGGTAATGTGTTACTGGGATCTGGTAGTAGTCATACTGGTAAGGTAATGTGTTACTGGGGCCTGGGAGTAGTCATACTGGTAAGGTAATGTGTTACTGGGGTCTGGGAGTAGTCATACTGGTAGGGTAATGTGTTACTGGGATCTGGGAGTAGTCATACTGGTAGGGTAATGTGTTACTGGGGTCTGGAAGTATTCATACTGGTAAGGTAATGTGTTACTGGGGTCTGGGAGTAGTCATACTGGTAGGGTAATGTGTTACTGGGGTCTGGGAGTAGTCATACTGGTAGGGTAATGTGTTACTGGGGTCTGGGAGTAGTCATACTGGTAAGGTAATGTGTTACTGGGATCTGGGAGTATTCATACTGGTAAGGTAATGTGTTACTGGGATCTGGGAGTATTCATACTGGTAAGGTAATGTGTTACTGGGATCTGGGAGTAGTCATACTGGTAGGGTAATGTGTTACTGGGGTCTGGGAGTATTCATACTGGTAGGGTAATGTGTTACTGGGATCTGGGAGTAGTCATACTGGTAAAGTAATGTGTTACTGGGATCTGGGAGTAGTCATACTGGTAGGGTAATGTGTTACTGGTGTCTGGGAGTAGTCATACTGGTAGGGTAATGTGTTACTGGGGTCTGGGAGTATTCATACTGGTAAGGTAATGTGTTACTGGGGTCTGAGAGTATTCATACTGGTAGGGTAATGTGTTACTGGGGTCTGGGAGTAGTCATACTGGTAAGGTAATGTGTTACTGGTGTCTGGGAGTATTCATACTGGTAGGGTAATGTGTTACTGGGATCTGAGAGTATTCATACTGGTAGGGTAATGTGTTACTGGGATCTGGGAGTAGTCATACTGGTAAGGTAATGTGTTACTGGGGTCTGGGAGTAGTCATACTGGTAAGGTAATGTGTTACTGGGATCTGGAAGTATTCATACTGGTAAGGTAATGTGTTACTGGGGTCTGGGAGTAGTCATACTGGTAAGGTAATGTGTTACTGGGATCTGGGAGTATTCATACTGGTAGAGTAATGTGTTACTGGGGTCTGGGAGTAGTCATACTGGTAAGGTAATGTGTTACTGGGGTCTGGGAGTAGTCATACTGGTAAGGTAATGTGTTACTGGTGTCTGGGAGTATTCATACTGGTAGAGTAATGTGTTACTGGGGTCTGGGAGTAGTCATACTGGTAGGGTAATGTGTTACTGGGGTCTGGGAGTAGTCATACTGGTAGGGTAATGTGTTACTGGGGTCTGGGAGTAGTCATACTGGTAAGGTAATGTGTTACTGGTGTCTGGGAGTATTCATACTGGTAGAGTAATGTGTTACTGGGGTCTGGGAGTAGTCATACTGGTAGGGTAATGTGTTACTGGGGTCTGGGAGTAGTCATACTGGTAGAGTAATGTGTTACTGGGGTCTGGGAGTAGTCATACTGGTAAGGTAATGTGTTACTGGTGTCTGGGAGTATTCATACTGGTAGAGTAATGTGTTACTGGGGTCTGGGAGTAGTCATACTGGTAGGGTAATGTGTTACTGGGGTCTGGGAGTAGTCATACTGGTAGGGTAATGTGTTATTGGGATCTGGGAGTAGTCATACTGGTAAGGTAATGTGTTACTGGGATCTGGGAGTAGTCATACTGGTAGGGTAATGTGTTACTGGGGTCTGGGAGTAGTCATACTGGTAAGGTAATGTGTTACTGGGATCTGGGAGTAGTCATACTGGTAAGGTAATGTGTTACTGGGATTTGGGAGTAGTCATACTGGTAGGGTAATGTGTTACTGGGGTCTGGGAGTAGTCATACTGGTAAGGTAATGTGTTACTGGGGTCTGAGAGTATTCATACTGGTAAGGTAATGTGGTCCTGGGATCTGGGAGTAGTCATACTGGTAAGGTAATGTGTTACTGGTGTCTGGAAGAATTCATACTGGTAGGGTAATGTGTTACTGGGATCTGGGAGCAGTCATACTGGTAAGGTAATGTGTTACTGGGATCTGGGAGTAGTCATACTGGTAAGGTAATGTGTTACTGGGGTCTGAGAGTATTCATACTGGTAGGGTAATGTGTTACTGGGGTCTGGGAGTAGTCATACTGGTAAGGTAATGTGTTACTGGGGTCTGGGAGTAGTCATACTGGTAAGGTAATGTGTTACTGGGATCTGGAAGTATTCATACTGGTAAGGTAATGTGTTACTGGGATCTGGAAGTATTCATACTGGTAGGGTAATGTGTTACTGGGATCTGGGAGTAGTCATACTGGTAAGGTAATGTGTTACTGGGGTCTGAGAGTAGTCATACTGGTAAGGTAATGTGTTACTGGGATCTGGGAGTAGTCATACTGGTAAGGTAATGTGTTACTGGGGTCTGAGAGTATTCATACTGGTAAGGTAATGTGTTACTGGGATCTGGGAGTAGTCATACTGGTAAGGTAATGTGTTACTGGTGTCTGGGAGTATTCATACTGGTAGGGTAATGTGTTACTGGGATCTGGGAGTAGTCATACTGGTAAGGTAATGTGTTACTGGGGTCTGGGAGTAGTCATACTGGTAAGGTAATGTGTTACTGGGGTCTGGGAGTAGTCATACTGGTAGGGTAATGTGTTACTGGGATCTGGGAGTAGTCATACTGGTAGGGTAATGTGTTACTGGGGTCTGGAAGTATTCATACTGGTAAGGTAATGTGTTACTGGGGTCTGGGAGTAGTCATACTGGTAGGGTAATGTGTTACTGGGGTCTGGGAGTAGTCATACTGGTAGGGTAATGTGTTACTGGGGTCTGGGAGTAGTCATACTGGTAAGGTAATGTGTTACTGGGGTCTGAGAGTATTCATACTGGTAGGGTAATGTGTTACTGGGGTCTGGGAGTAGTCATACTGGTAAGGTAATGTGTTACTGGGGTCTGGGAGTAGTCATACTGGTAAGGTAATGTGTTACTGGGATCTGGAAGTATTCATACTGGTAAGGTAATGTGTTACTGGGATCTGGAAGTATTCATACTGGTAGGGTAATGTGTTACTGGGATCTGGGAGTAGTCATACTGGTAAGGTAATGTGTTACTGGGGTCTGAGAGTAGTCATACTGGTAAGGTAATGTGTTACTGGGATCTGGGAGTAGTCATACTGGTAAGGTAATGTGTTACTGGGGTCTGAGAGTATTCATACTGGTAAGGTAATGTGTTACTGGGATCTGGGAGTAGTCATACTGGTAAGGTAATGTGTTACTGGTGTCTGGGAGTATTCATACTGGTAGGGTAATGTGTTACTGGGATCTGGGAGTAGTCATACTGGTAAGGTAATGTGTTACTGGGGTCTGGGAGTAGTCATACTGGTAGGGTAATGTGTTACTGGGATCTGGGAGTAGTCATACTGGTAGGGTAATGTGTTACTGGGGTCTGGAAGTATTCATACTGGTAAGGTAATGTGTTACTGGGGTCTGGGAGTAGTCATACTGGTAGGGTAATGTGTTACTGGGGTCTGGGAGTAGTCATACTGGTAGGGTAATGTGTTACTGGGGTCTGGGAGTAGTCATACTGGTAAGGTAATGTGTTACTGGGATCTGGGAGTATTCATACTGGTAAGGTAATGTGTTACTGGGATCTGGGAGTATTCATACTGGTAAGGTAATGTGTTACTGGGATCTGGGAGTAGTCATACTGGTAGGGTAATGTGTTACTGGGGTCTGGGAGTATTCATACTGGTAGGGTAATGTGTTACTGGGATCTGGGAGTAGTCATACTGGTAAAGTAATGTGTTACTGGGATCTGGGAGTAGTCATACTGGTAGGGTAATGTGTTACTGGTGTCTGGGAGTAGTCATACTGGTAGGGTAATGTGTTACTGGGGTCTGGGAGTATTCATACTGGTAAGGTAATGTGTTACTGGGGTCTGAGAGTATTCATACTGGTAGGGTAATGTGTTACTGGGGTCTGGGAGTAGTCATACTGGTAAGGTAATGTGTTACTGGTGTCTGGGAGTATTCATACTGGTAGGGTAATGTGTTACTGGGATCTGAGAGTATTCATACTGGTAGGGTAATGTGTTACTGGGATCTGGGAGTAGTCATACTGGTAAGGTAATGTGTTACTGGGGTCTGGGAGTAGTCATACTGGTAAGGTAATGTGTTACTGGGATCTGGAAGTATTCATACTGGTAAGGTAATGTGTTACTGGGGTCTGGGAGTAGTCATACTGGTAAGGTAATGTGTTACTGGGATCTGGGAGTATTCATACTGGTAGAGTAATGTGTTACTGGGGTCTGGGAGTAGTCATACTGGTAAGGTAATGTGTTACTGGGGTCTGGGAGTAGTCATACTGGTAAGGTAATGTGTTACTGGTGTCTGGGAGTATTCATACTGGTAGAGTAATGTGTTACTGGGGTCTGGGAGTAGTCATACTGGTAGGGTAATGTGTTACTGGGGTCTGGGAGTAGTCATACTGGTAGGGTAATGTGTTACTGGGGTCTGGGAGTAGTCATACTGGTAAGGTAATGTGTTACTGGTGTCTGGGAGTATTCATACTGGTAGAGTAATGTGTTACTGGGGTCTGGGAGTAGTCATACTGGTAGGGTAATGTGTTACTGGGGTCTGGGAGTAGTCATACTGGTAGAGTAATGTGTTACTGGGGTCTGGGAGTAGTCATACTGGTAAGGTAATGTGTTACTGGTGTCTGGGAGTATTCATACTGGTAGAGTAATGTGTTACTGGGGTCTGGGAGTAGTCATACTGGTAGGGTAATGTGTTACTGGGGTCTGGGAGTAGTCATACTGGTAGGGTAATGTGTTATTGGGATCTGGGAGTAGTCATACTGGTAAGGTAATGTGTTACTGGGATCTGGGAGTAGTCATACTGGTAGGGTAATGTGTTACTGGGGTCTGGGAGTAGTCATACTGGTAAGGTAATGTGTTACTGGGATCTGGGAGTAGTCATACTGGTAAGGTAATGTGTTACTGGGATCTGGGAGTGGTCATACTGGTAGGGTAATGTGTTACTGGGGTCTGGGAGTAGTCATACTGGTAAGGTAATGTGTTACTGGGGTCTGAGAGTATTCATACTGGTAAGGTAATGTGGTCCTGGGATCTGGGAGTAGTCATACTGGTAAGGTAATGTGTTACTGGTGTCTGGAAGTATTCATACTGGTAGAGTAATGTGTTACTGGGATCTGGGAGCAGTCATACTGGTAAGGTAATGTGTTACTGGGATCTGGGAGTAGTCATACTGGTAAGGTAATGTGTTACTGGGGTCTGAGAGTATTCATACTGGTAGGGTAATGTGTTACTGGGGTCTGGGAGTAGTCATACTGGTAAGGTAATGTGTTACTGGGGTCTGGGAGTAGTCATACTGGTAAGGTAATGTGTTACTGGGATCTGGAAGTATTCATACTGGTAAGGTAATGTGTTACTGGGATCTGGAAGTATTCATACTGGTAGGGTAATGTGTTACTGGGATCTGGGAGTAGTCATACTGGTAAGGTAATGTGTTACTGGGGTCTGAGAGTAGTCATACTGGTAAGGTAATGTGTTACTGGGATCTGGGAGTAGTCATACTGGTAAGGTAATGTGTTACTGGGGTCTGAGAGTATTCATACTGGTAAGGTAATGTGTTACTGGGATCTGGGAGTAGTCATACTGGTAAGGTAATGTGTTACTGGTGTCTGGGAGTATTCATACTGGTAGGGTAATGTGTTACTGGGATCTGGGAGTAGTCATACTGGTAAGGTAATGTGTTACTGGGGTCTGGGAGTAGTCATACTGGTAAGGTAATGTGTTACTGGGGTCTGGGAGTAGTCATACTGGTAGGGTAATGTGTTACTGGGGTCTGGAAGTATTCATACTGGTAAGGTAATGTGTTACTGGGATCTGGGAGTAGTCATACTGGTAAGGTAATGTGTTACTGGGATCTGGGAGTATTCATACTGGTAAGGTAATGTGTTACTGGGATCTGGGAGTATTCATACTGGTAGGGTAATGTGTTACTGGGATCTGGGAGTATTCATACTGGTAGGGTAATGTGTTACTGGGATCTGGGAGTAGTCATACTGGTAAGGTAATGTGTTACTGGGGTCTGGGAGTATTCATACTGGTAGGGTAATGTGTTACTGGGATCTGGGAGTAGTCATACTGGTATGGTAATCTGTTACTGGGATCTGGGAGTAGTCATACTGGTAAGGTAATGTGTTACTGGGATCTGGGAGTATTCATACTGGTAGGGTAATGTGTTACTGGGATCTGGGAGTATTCATACTGGTAAGGTAATGTGTTACTGGGGTCTGGGAGTATTCATACTGGTAGGGTAATGTGTTACTGGGGTCTGAGAGTATTCATACTGGTAGGGTAATGTGTTACTGGGATCTGGGAGTAGTCATACTGGTAAGGTAATGTGTTACTGGGGTCTGAGAGTATTCATACTGGTAAGGTAATGTGTTTCTGGGGTCTGGGAGTAGTCATACTGGTAAGGTAATGTGTTACTGGGATCTGGGAGTAGTCATACTGGTAAGGTAATGTGTTACTGGGGTCTGAGAGTATTCATACTGGTAAGGTAATGTGTTACTGGGGTCTGGGAGTAGTCATACTGGTAAGGTAATGTGTTACTGGGATCTGGGAGTAGTCATACTGGTAGGGTAATGTGTTACTGGGATCTGGGAGTATTCATACTGGTAAGGTAATGTGTTACTTGGATCTGGGAGTAGTCATACTGGTAGGGTAATGTGTTACTGGGGTCTGGGAGTAGTCATACTGGTAAGGTAATGTGTTACTGGGATCTGGGAGTAGTCATACTGGTAGGGTAATGTGTTACTGGGATCTGGGAGTAGTCATACTGGTAGGGTAATGTGTTACTGGGGTCTGAGAGTATTCATACTGGTAGGGTAATGTGTTACTGGGGTCTGGAAGTATTCATACTGGTAAGGTAATGTGTTACTGGGGTCTGGGAGTAGTCATACTGGTAGGGTAATGTGTTACTGGGATCTGGGAGTAGTCATACTGGTAGGGTAATGTGTTACTGGGATCTGGGAGTAGTCATACTGGTAAGGTAATGTGTTACTGGGGTCTGGGAGTATTCATACTGGTAAGGTAATGTGTTACTGGGATCTGGGAGTAGTCATACTGGTAAGTTAATGTGTTACTGGGATCTGGGAGTAGTCATACTGGTAAGGTAATGTGTTACTGGGATCTGGGAGTATTCATACTGGTAAGGTAATGTGTTACTGGGGTCTGGGAGTAGTCATACTGGTAGGGTAATGTGTTACTGGGATCTGGGAGTAGTCATACTGGTAGGGTAATGTGTTACTGGGGTCTGGGAGTAGTCATACTGGTAAGGTAATGTGTTACTGGGATCTGGGAGTAGTCATACTGGTAAGGTAATGTGTTACTGGGGTCTGAGAGTATTCATACTGGTAGGGTAATGTGTTACTGGGGTCTGAGAGTATTCATACTGGTAAGGTAATGTGTTACTGGGATCTGGGAGTAGTCATACTGGTAGGGTAATGTGTTACTGGGGTCTGGGAGTAGTCATACTGGTAGGGTAATGTGTTACTGGGGTCTGGGAGTAGTCATACTGGTAAGGTAATGTGTTACTGGGATCTGGGAGTAGTCATACTGGTAGGGTAATGTGTTACTGGGGTCTGGGAGTAGTCATACTGGTAAGGTAATGTGTTACTGGGATCTGGGAGTAGTCATACTGGTAAGGTAATGTGTTACTGGGGTCTGAGAGTATTCATACTGGTAGGGTAATGTGTTACTGGGGTCTGAGAGTATTCATACTGGTAAGGTAATGTGTTACTGGGATCTGGGAGTAGTCATACTGGTAGGGTAATGTGTTACTGGGGTCTGGGAGTAGTCATACTGGTAGGGTAATGTGTTACTGGGGTCTGGGAGTAGTCATACTGGTAAGGTAATGTGTTACTGGGATCTGGGAGTAGTCATACTGGTAAGGTAATGTGTTACTGGGATCTGGGAGTAGTCATACTGGTAAGGTAATGTGTTACTGGGGTCTGGGAGTAGTCATACTGGTAGGGTAATGTGTTACTGGGATCTGGGAGTAGTCATACTGGTAAGGTAATGTGTTACTGGGATCTGGGAGTATTCATACTGGTAAGGTAATGTGTTACTGGGGTCTGGGAGTAGTCATACTGGTAGGGTAATGTGTTACTGGGATCTGGGAGTAGTCATACTGGTAAGGTAATGTGTTACTGGGATCTGGAGTAGTCATACTGGTAAGGTAATGTGTTACTGGGGTCTGGGAGTAGTCATACTGGTAGGGTAATGTGTTACTGGGATCTGGGAGTAGTCATACTGGTAGGGTAATGTGTTACTGGGATCTGGGAGTATTCATACTGGTAAGGTAATGTGTTACAGGTCTGGGAGTAGTCATACTGGTAAGGTAATGTGTTACTGGGGTCTGGGAGTATTCATACTGGTAAGGTAATGTGTTACTGGGGTCTGGGAGTAGTCATACTGGTAGGGTAATGTGTTACTGGGGTCTGGGAGTAGTTATACTGGTAGGGTAATGTGTTACTGGGGTCTGGGAGTATTCATACTGGTAGGGTAATGTGTTACTGGGATCTGGGAGTATTCATACTGGTAAGGTAATGTGTTGCTGGGGTCTGGGAGTAGTCATACTGGTAAGGTAATGTGTTACTGGGGTCTGGGAGTAGTTATACTGGTAGGGTAATGTGTTACTGGGGTCTGGGAGTATTCATACTGGTAGGGTAATGTGTTACTGGGATCTGGGAGTATTCATACTGGTAGGGTAATGTGTTACTGGGGTCTGGGAGTAGTTATACTGGTAAGGTAATGTGTTACTGGGGTCTGGGAGTAGTCATACTGGTAAGGTAATGTGTTACTGGGTCTGGGAGTATTCATACTGGTAAGGTAATGTGTTACTGGGATCTGGGAGTAGTCATACTGGTAAGGTAATGTGTTACTGGGGTCTGGGAGTATTCATACTGGTAAGGTAATGTGTTACTGGGGTCTGGGAGTAGTTATACTGGTAAGGTAATGTGTTACTGGGGTCTGGGAGTAGTCATACTGGTAAGGTAATGTGTTACTGGGTCTGGGAGTATTCATACTGGTAAGGTAATGTGTTACTGGGATCTGGGAGTAGTCATACTGGTAAGGTAATGTGTTACTGGGGTCTGAGAGTATTCATACTGGTAGGGTAATGTGTTACTGGGATCTGGGAGTAGTCATACTGGTAGGGTAATGTGTTACTGGGGTCTGGGAGTAGTCATACTGGTAAGGTAATGTGTTACTGGGATCTGGGAGTAGTCATACTGGTAGGGTAATGTGTTACTGGGATCTGGGAGTAGTCATACTGGTAGGGTAATGTGTTACTGGGGTCTGGGAGTATTCATACTGGTAAGGTAATGTGTTACTGGGATCTGGGAGTAGTCATACTGGTAGGGTAATGTGTTACTGGGATCTGGGAGTAGTCATACTGGTAGGGTAATGTGTTACTGGGGTCTGGGAGTAGTCATACTGGTAAGGTAATGTGTTACTGGGGTCTGGGAGTATTCATACTGGTAGGGTAATGTGTTACTGGGATCTGGGAGTAGTCATACTGGTAGGGTAATGTGTTACTGGGGTCTGGGGTAGTCATACTGGTAAGGTAATGTGTTACTGGGGTCTGAGAGTATTCATACTGGTAGGGTAATGTGTTACTGGGGTCTGGGGTAGTCATACTGGTAAGGTAATGTGTTACTGGGATCTGGGAGTAGTCATACTGGTAGGGTAATGTGTTACTGGGATCTGGGAGTATTCATACTGGTAAGGTAATGTGTTACTGGGGTCTGGGGTAGTCATACTGGTAGGGTAATGTGTTACTGGGGTCTGGGAGTAGTCATACTGGTAGGGTAATGTGTTACTGGGGTCTGGGGTAGTCATACTGGTAGGGTAATGTGTTACTGGGATCTGGAAGTATTCATACTGGTAGGGTAATGTGTTACTGGGATCTGGGAGTAGTCATACTGGTAGGGTAATGTGTTACTGGGATCTGGGAGTAGTCATACTGGTAAGGTAATGTGTTACTGGGATCTGGGAGTATTCATACTGGTAAGGTAATGTGTTACTGGGGTCTGGGAGTATTCATACTGGTAGGGTAATGTGTTACTGGGGTCTGGGAGTAGTCATACTGGTAAGGTAATGTGTTACTGGGATCTGGGAGTAGTCATACTGGTAGGGTAATGTGTTACTGGGATCTGGGAGTAGTCATACTGGTAAGGTAATGTGTTACTGGGATCTGGGAGTATTCATACTGGTAAGGTAATGTGTTACTGGGTCTGGGAGTAGTCATACTGGTAAGGTAATGTGTTACTGGGATCTGGGAGTAGTCATACTGGTAAGGTAATGTGTTACTGGGGTCTGGAGTAGTCATACTGGTAAGGTAATGTGTTACTGGGATCTGGGAGTATTCATACTGGTAAGGTAATGTGTTACTGGGATCTGGGAGTAGTCATACTGGTAGGGTAATGTGTTACTGGGGTCTGAGAGTATTCATACTGGTAGGGTAATGTGTTACTGGGGTCTGGGAGTAGTCATACTGGTAAGGTAATGTGTTACTGGGATCTGGGAGTAGTCATACTGGTAGGGTAATGTGTTACTGGGATCTGGGAGTAGTCATACTGGTAGGGTAATGTGTTACTGGGGTCTGGGAGTAGTCATACTGGTAGGGTAATGTGTTACTGGGATCTGGGAGTAGTCATACTGGTAAGGTAATGTGTTACTGGGATCTGGGAGTAGTCATACTGGTAGGGTAATGTGTTACTGGGATCTGGGAGTAGTCATACTGGTAGGGTAATGTGTTACTGGGGTCTGGGAGTAGTCATACTGGTAAGTTAATGTGTTACTGGGGTCTGGGAGTAGTCATACTGGTAGGGTAATGTGTTACTGGGGTCTGAGAGTATTCATACTGGTAGGGTAATGTGTTATTAGGGGCTGAAGGTATTCATAATGGCAGGGTAACGTGTTAGTAGCGCCTGGTGGATTAGGCTGAAGTACTCCGTCTCTGCAAACCATAAACGCACGAACAAAGAAAATAATTAAGTGGTTTACTTTTGCCAAGAGGTTCCCCATAGGACCCAAAATCAGACCAAGTTTCATATCAACTGAGAAAGATACAGGCACATTAAAATCTTTATGTTTCAATATGTATATCTGAGAGTGTTTTACAAAAAAAGACCAACTTTTCGGTCCCCTACACCAAGTCCTTTATTAGGGTGAAGATTTGAGTGTGTCTGTGTTATTTTTTTCAATTGATGTTGCTAAAGCCCCAGATCTGCTGAAGTAATGATCTCCAGCAGTAGTAACGGGCTGCACGGTGCACTGGTATAGCGTTAGGATGGCTCAATCCCTGGTTATCTTGAGAATCTGTGCCCTCTGTAGCAGTAACTGTCTCTCTAGACTGCTGGACAATAGACTTACATTGAGGTGAAGCTAGTCTCTGTCCTATCAGAGGTACAGTATGGGGGTATTCAGAGTGTAAACCACTACTTATTTTAAAGTAGACCAGTGAAATTTTCATTTGTCTCTATTAAGAACATCTCCGATGCATTCAAAGCATTTGGAGACATTTTCAGTATCTCACAAGGTTGGTACTGCATAAAATAAATGTACGGAGGCTGTAACCTTTACAGATAGCTATGTAAGAATTTCATTTCCATGGTAGAACTTCAGATATATGATAATGTAGGTAGGGTTGCCACCCAGCGGGTATTTTACTGGCAGGCCGGTAAAAAATTGGCTTCTTTCCAATGTTAAGTCTATGGAGGGAATGCCAAGGCCGGTATTTTTTTGAAGAAAAGGTGGCAACCCTAAATGTAGGTGCTTTTTTCAGTAGACTGGGGGAAGGCATTTTCCTGTGCACTCCTGACTTCCTGGTCACAAGGCTACACTGTACTGTGAAAGAGACAGCAAGACATGAGGAGAGCAAAGTAAAATGGCTTCCCCCAGCCTACTGAAAACCAGAACATGGTGGGATAGTGAAGTTCTATTATAACACAGAGGAAAGTTTAATATCTGAATCTTAGTGTTACAACAAGCCTTTTCACTTCTAAACATTAATCATAACTGTCCCTTTAAATCATTGGGTCCTATGCAATCCTGGAGTAAGCCATCGGCACTAGAGGGAATAAATAAAAATTGGAAAAATACCCATTGCTTTAAAATTGGATTTTAACCCCTTAAATGCTAGCAAGGTCTCCAACGCATTGCAAAGCATTTTAGGGTTAAAATCCCCAATTAATGATAATTAATTAGCAAAATCCCCCCATGGTGCATGGTTTTCTCCGGAACTGCACCTTTTTGTTTTGATAAATATAACCTAATATCACCTGAACTAACGCAGCCGTGTTTCATTAGGAAAAATATAAATATTACAGGGTTTCACCTGCTCAGTAAGACGATAATATTGACATCGTTGGGAGATTATTAACCCTTTGAGGGCCAGAGGAGTACACAACGCATTGCTTTGCAATGCGTTGTGTACCCCTCTGGCACTCAAAGGGTATAATGTATATTATTTTCCTTTTCTATAAGTAGATTTCTGTTATGGTCGCCATGTGATATTGTTGCTGTCAATGGAGATCTCGAATGCTCAGGCTCTGCCACATGTATGGGACTGGCCACAGGCAGGGCCGGATTTGTAATTCGGCAGAGTAGGCATCTGACTACAGGCGCACCCCACAGAGGGGCGCCTGTCATTCGGATCCCCCACTTGCCGCCCACAGCCCACAACAACATGATGAAGTCTCATATGGATATGGAGATGATGGGGGCACTGTTAGGGGCAATATGGAGATGATCATGGGGGAAATATGGGGATGATCATGGGGGCTAGTTGGAGATGATGGGGGACTAGTTGGAGATGATTGGGGGCAAGCTGGAGTTGATGAGGTCAATATGGAGATAATGGGGGCAATGTGAGTGCAATATGGAGCTGAGGGGGGGGCAATGTGGAGATTAGGAGCATTGCGGAGATGGCAAATCGGGGGGGGGGGGGGGGCGATTGGCGCTTCAGATTTCATTGCCTACAGGCTCCTGAGATGTAAATCCAGCCCTGGCCACAGGACATCAGCTAGGCTGCCCATATGTACCGTTTTAAATGGGACAGTACCATTTTTTTCATATTTCCAGACCGTCCTGTAATTTTAATATAAATGTCAGTTTTGTCCCGTTTTTAATATAACATATATCGTTTTTTATTTTTTTGTAAAAAAATGAACGTGGCTTGTTTATTTCTCATAAGATAAAGTAAATCGGATCTTCCTTTCGTCACACTAGTGATTTTACTGTACACATTGATTACCATAGAGTCTTAGGACTCGAGTGACTCTTAACTGTCTAAGACTCTCCAGTCTATGGTAAATTACCATAGAGTCTCTTATACAGTGATATGACGACGAGTCATAAGACTCTATGGTACGCAATGTGTACAATAAACACAGTAAAACCACTAGTGTGAGTGACGAAGAGAGCAAGTTCCGATTTACTTCAGGGGCAGGAATTTTGGCCAGAGAGAGAGAGAGAGCACCGCTAGTAAGAGAGAGAGAGAACACCGCTAGTAAGAGAGAGAGAGAACACCGCTAGTAAGAGAGAGAGAACACCGCTAGTAAGAGAGAGAGAGAACACCGCTAGTAAGAGAGAGAGAGAACACCGCTAGTAAGAGAGAGAGAGAACCTCGCTAGTAAGAGACGGAGCAAACGCGTACTCGCTGCTTGTAGCTTACTACGATCGGACTCGGAGTGATGGAGTCCCACTGTCCGTCTGTCCCACGCCCCGTCCCATTTTTGTCTCAAGGAAATATGGGCAGCCTAATACCAGCTAACACTAACATACTAACAGATACAATTAAAAAACAAATACAACAGAAAAAGGGGAAACATTTGATCTGTATTAACATTTGAATGAAACCTCTCCCAGCCTTGGACCTATCTTTGTTTAATTCAGCAGGAAAATCACTAAAATATATAAGTTTTTCCTAAATAAAAGTTACTGCTTAAAAGTAAAGAGAAGTGAATTCAGTAAACTACAAAGGTAACATCCTGAAGCAAATCAAACATCCCTATAGCGTACAAATACAAATCCCCCAAATTTCCAATGATTTAACCCTTTGAGTGTCAGAGGCAGTGGTGTAACTATAGGAGTCGCACCTGTGACCGGGCCCGTGCACTCCAGAGGCCCGGCCTCCCCCTGCGACCCCTCCACCTGGCGCCCCCTCAATCTCCAGCCGGCACTCTAGTAATGCAGAGCGATGACATCATCTCCCAGCACCCTGCATTACTAAGAGGACTGCGCGGGAGCTCCATGTAGGAGATGGGGGCGTTGTGGAGGGGGCCCGTGGCACTTCTTGTACCAGGTTCCGGAGGCTTCTAGTTACGCCTCTGGTCAGAGGGGTTAAATGGAGGAGTTTAATCACTTGAATGCAAGAGAAGCCTCTATCCTATTACTGTGATCTAGCACTCAAGCGGTTAAAACCCCCATTTAAATCAATGGAAATGTTCACATCTCTTAAAGCGCAGTTGATTTGATCCAGAATTTCATCTTTTAAGTTTATTGAACTGCACTGTTTGAGTATAATGCTCCACTTTGTATCTCCTACTGATCTGTTCGCCCCCTACAGACACAGAGGGGGAACAACACAGGCGCCACACACTAATTCCGGTACTCTCCGTGCTTCTTCTTTCTTCCTCTGGACACTGACCCCAGGGAAAACTCCGACTTGATGTTCTGCCGATCCTTTTCTGCCTCCTCGTCCTCATCGTACCGCTCCTCTTCATCCTCATCTTCCTCGTCACTGTGGCCTGGAGTGGAGGGCTGAGAAACCGACGGAGAAGGTGGAACAGAAGACGGTCGTGGGAATCGGAATCCATCAGTCTGTCGGGGGCATCAAAAGAAATATCTTATAGCAGCCAGAAATCATTAAAACCTATTATGTTAAAGCGGAACTTTCAGATAATAGCAAGTCGCCATGAATTCATTAACCCCTTAGGGACCCTTGACGTACCAGGACCGTCAAGGGTAAATTTGCTTGAAAGACCCTTGACGGTCCTGGTACGTCACATACTTTTTACTTACATCGCTCTACCGGGAGCGCTGTAAGCAAAAATAGGGCATGAAATAGACCGCTCCAAGATCAGAGCGATCTATTTCAAGCCCCATAGTGACGCGCCAATACACGTGACAGGTCACGTGTACCGGTGCCTCAAAGTGCCCCTATGCAGTCGTTATGGGACGGAAATGTCCCATAACGTCCGGTCCTTAAGGGGTTAAATGCATGGAGACTAGCTTGAAAATAGATGTCTTACCATAAAAAAATACCTGTGTATAATGGAATCCGTCCCGTTTAGAGACCGGAACTGAGGACAGAGTGCAGACATCTTGTCTGTGCACATGCGCCGTTAGTCCCGGTCTCCATAGAGTAGACTGCTTTGCACCATATAGTCACCAGACAGGACTGACGGAGCAGGCGCACAGACCGCACTAACCTGCCCGTCAGTCCTGAAACGGGACGGATTCCTTTAGACACATGTATTTTTTTTGGTAAGACATCTATTTTCATTTAATGAATACATGGCGACTGGCTGTTATCTGTATGTTCTGCTTTAACTTCAACCAATTTAACCATTTAAGGACCAGGACTGTATACAGCAGTCAGTTGTATCATATATATATATATATATAACTATATACGGTTGTAATCAAAACTATTCATCCGCCATTGCAAATCAGGTTTATTGTAAAAAAGTACAGACTTTCAGCTGTTTGCAATCAACAAATCAGACAAAAGCAACTGAAATAGCTCAAAATAACGGATTCTTCTGGTGGTTTCCCCAAATTCATTGCGAACAGCTGAAAGTCTGTACATTTTGATTTGCAATGGGGGTTGAATAATTTTGAATACAACTATATATATATCTATAATGTTTTTGTAAAGGACGAATCTCAACATCTGCCCAAATGCCGGGTGCCAGTAACAGGATCATACAGTCACAGTAGTACAATCAGCGCTCACGGCTCTGCACAGGTCAGGATAATCACAGCTCTATTCACCATCAACGTCTCAGTCCCACCCCGGGATCTGTCTTGAGATCATGACTATACATATATATGACTATCCTATATAATAATTTGCTAAAATGTGTGTAATGACACAGTCATGCGCAGTAGAGACTGCCCGTGACGAGGCTGATACAGAGCGGGGCGCTCCAAAGCTCTGTATCAGCTGCGGCGCGGATAGTCTCTACTGTGCATGACTGCCCCGCGACCGGTTGGCAGTGGCACTGTGGCCCGTGTAACGGGCTCTTCAACTAATATATATATATATATTTATATATATTTATGAGAAAGCCTCATTACATAATTTATGTCTCCTCTCAAGAGACATACACATAGAAGAGAATGCCTCATTACATAATTAATGTCTCTTCAGGAGACACACACCCAGGGGTGGCAGTAAGGAGGGGATATAGAAATCTCCTCCCTACTGCCAATGCTGGAGATACAGGGGGGCGTGATTTTGACAGGTGTGGGCAAGGAGTTTGCTCTCCCTTAACTTCCTGCCCAACCAGAAAACAAATATGGCCGACATACATACATACACATATACGTACATACACAAGTACACACACACACACTATGACACACATGCATACACATACAAACATACACACTGCGACACACATGCATACACAGCGAATGCCCAGGATCCCTGTTCTTTTCTCAACTCACAGACGCCCAGCATGCCCTCTCTATGGCTGATACCCCTGCCAGCCCCTAGGCTCCGGCCTGCTCCCTCAGAATCAACATCGGCTTCTACCTCCCGCACTGGATCTGGACTTTGCGGGGCAAATTATGGAGAGAAGAGTGTCTCCTCTGTACCGGGGCCAGTAACGTGGGGCTCTGAACCTACATTATGTATGTCATCAGGACAACTTCTTTATACATTAACAGCACTCTATTAAACCCTTTGAGTGCCAAAGAGGTAATTAATTAATTGTACCACAACGCACTGGATGCCTTTCCAGCACTCAGAGGGTTGACTGACATGACACACCACTGTATACTGCATGTCACTCTATGGCTTAACCCTTTGAGTGCCAGAGGGGTATGCAACACATTGCACTCAAAGCGTTAACATGCTGGTATAAGTCTCCAGTGATGTCTCCTAGGCATTGCAAATCAATGAGTTGAATACCTCTCCAACATTTAACCCTTTGAGAGCCAGAGTGCATTTGGTTTATTCATAAGGGCCTGAATGTTTTGCAATGCATTCCGTACCCCTCTGGCACTCAAAGTGTTAAATGGAAATTTCTCCCATTCATGACTTTAGATTCGGGGAATCCCTGGGACATACAGCAGTTGGAGACAGATCCATCTGTTATCATTACAGCCTGATACATTGTAATTGGCTTTTAACTGGAATTGTCTCCATTTCATTGTAGAAGTTATTAACGTCTGTTACCACAAAAGTGAGCTCAGCACTTCCACGCCAGTTTATGGCTTTATTGATCTCCAGATAACGGAGGGTTTAGTGTTATTTAATGTGGAGGCCTGTAACAGACGGATGGAGATTAATTTGTGGGCAATAATTAAAAGCTGATATATTGGAGGAGAATTCTACTTTAGTCCATTTGCTTTATTAATTTATGAAAGATGGACTAATACATTCAATGAATTTACAGACCCAATACCCAATACAGTTAGATATAGCAGACTCTCCAGTAACAGAAAACACAAAGGTCGTGTGGATTTTTTTGCTGTCTGAGCACATTACAGAAGTAGAAAACAAGTGATACAGTGGATCTGTCACCTAAAACAAGTTTATTTTGTTTTACAAAGAAGTAAAATTGGACTTTTTGTTACACTAGACTAGACATTTTCCTATTAACCATTTGAGTGCCAGAGGGGAACGTAACGCATTACTTTGCAATGCGTTGCTTACCCCTCTGGCATTCAAAGGGTTAAATATTTTTGCTGTGAAACGTGGACTTCCACTGACAAACTTCACCACTGCATTCATCAGAGCTGTGTTATCCCACGTGGATTCGGGAATGTTTAAATTCTACTAACAGATTTATTGATGTTGAGCATATTAACCCCTTAAGGACCCTTGACGTACCAGGACCATCACGGTCCTTGAAATACTCAAGGACCGATGACGGTCATGGTACGTCACGTACTTTTTACTTACAGCGCTCCCGGTAAAAATAGGGCCTGAAATTGACCGCTCCAAGATCAGAGCGATCTCTATCAGGCCCCATAATGACGCGCCGATACACGCGACAGGTCACGTGTACACCGGCGCGTCCAAGTCATTATGGGACGGAAATGTACCATGACCGCCAGTCCTTAAGGGGTTAATATGCAATTTTTGTATGTCTTAATCACTTCAAACCATTTGCACATGTAATTTGCTAGTGTTTCCATGAGAACAATGTGATCATACACTCTAGTACATACCCTGCAGTGCAGACGCTGGAGGAGTGTGTGTGTTGGTATGTACTAATGTGATCATACGTCTAGTACATACCCTGCAGTGCAGACGATGGAGGAGTGTGTGTTGGTATGTACTAATGTGATCATACGCTCTAGTACATACCCTGCAGTGCAGGCGCTGGAGGAGTATGTGCTGGTATGTACTAATGTGATTATACGCTCTAGTACATACCCTGCAGTGCAGACGCTGGAGGAGTGTGTGTGTTGGTATGTACTAATGTGATCATACGTCTAGTACATACCCTGCAGTGCAGACGATGGAGGAGTGTGTGTTGGTATGTACTAATGTGATCATACGCTCTAGTACATACCCTGCAGTGCAGGCGCTGGAGGAGTGTGTGTCGGTATGTACTAATGTGATCATACGCTCTAGTACATACCCTGCAGTGCAGGCGCTGGAGGAGTGTGTGTCGGTATGTACTAATGTGATCATACACTCTAGTACATACCCTGCAGTGCAGACGCTGGAGGAGTGTGTGTTGGTATGTACTAATGTGATCATACGCTCTAGTATATACCCTGCAGTGCAGACGCTGGAGGAGTGTGTGTTGGTATGTACTAATGTGATCATACACTCTAGTACATACCCTGCAGTGCAGACGCTGGAGGAGTGTGTGTTGGTATGTACTAATGTGATCATACGCTCTAGTACATACCCTGCAGTGCAGGCGCTGGAGGAGTGTGTGTTGGTATGTACTAATGTGATCATACGCTCTAGTACATACCCTGCAGTGCAGACGATGGAGGAGTGTGTGTTGGTATGTACTAATGTGATCATACGCTCTAGTACATACCCTGCAGTACAGACGCTGGAGGAGTGTGTGTGTCGGTATGTACTAATGTGATCATACACTCTAGTACATACCCTGCAGTGCAGACGCTGGAGGAGGTGTGTCGTTATGTACTAATGTGATCATACGCTCTAGTACATACCCTGCAGTGCAGACGCTGGAGGAATGTGTGTCGGTATGTACTAATGTGATCATACGCTCTAGTACATACCCTACAGTGCAGACGCTGGAGGAGTGTGTGTCGGTATGTACTAATGTGATCATACACTCTAGTACATACCCTGCAGTGCAGGCGCTGGAGGAGGTGTGTCGTTATGTACTAATGTGATCATACGCTCTAGTACATACCCTGCAGTGCAGACGCTGGAGGAATGTGTGTCGGTATGTACTAATGTGATCATACGCTCTAGTACATACCCTACAGTGCAGACGCTGGAGGAGTGTGTGTCGGTATGTACTAATGTGATCATACGCTCTAGTACATACCCTGCAGTGCAGACGCTGGAGGAGTGTGTGTTGGTATGTACTAATGTGATCATACGCTCTAGTACATACCCTGCAGTGCAGACGCTGGAGGAGTGTGTGTCGGTATGTACTAATGTGATCATACGCTCTAGTACATACCCTGCAGTGCAGACGCTGGAGGAGTGTGTGTCGGTATGTACTAATGTGATCATACGCTCTAGTACATTCCTTGCAGTACAGACACTGGAGGAGTGTGTGTCGGTATGTACTAATGTGATCATACGCTCTAGTACATACCCTGCAGTGCAGTCGCTGGAGGAGTGTGTGTGTCGGTATGTACTAATGTGATCATACGCTCTAGTACATACCCTGCAGTGCAGACGCTGGAGGAGTGTGTGTCGGTATGTACTAATGTGATCATACGCTCTAGTACATACCCTGCAGTGCAGACGCTGGAGGAGTGTGTGTCGGTATGTACTAATGTGATCATACGCTCTAGTACATACCCTGCAGTGCAGACGCTGGAGGAGTGGGTGTCGGTATGTACTAATGTGATCATACGCTCTAGTACATACCCTGCAGTGCAGACGCTGGAGGAGTGTGTGTCTGTATGTACTAATGTGATCACACGCTCTAGTACATACTCTGCAGTGCAGACGCTGGAGGAGTGTGTGTCGGTATGTACCAATGTGATCATACGCTCTAGTACATACCCTGCAGTGCAGTCGCTGGAGGAGTGTGTGTCGGTATGTACTAATGTGATCATACGCTCTAGTACATACCCTGCAGTGCAGACGCTGGAGGAGTGTGTTGGTATGTACTAATGTGATCATACGCTCTAGTACATACCCTGCAGTACAGACACTGGAGGAGTGTGTTGGTATGTACTAATGTGATCATACGCTCTAGTACATACCCTGCAGTGCAGACGCTGGAGGAGTGTGTGTCGGTATGTACTAATGTGATCATACGCTCTAGTACATACCCTGCAGTGCAGACGCTGGAGGAGTGTGTGTCTGTATGTACTAATGTGATCACACGCTCTAGTACATACCCTGCAGTGCAGACACTGGAGGAGTGTGTGTCGGTATGTACTAATGTGATCACACGCTCTAGTACATACCCTGCAGTGCAGACACTGGAGGAGTGTGTGTCGGTATGTACTAATGTGATCACACGCTCTAGTACATACCCTGCAGTGCAGACGCTGGAGGAGTGTGTGTTGGTATGTAGTAATGTGATCATACGCTCTAGTACATACCCTGCAGTGCAGACACTGGAGGAGTGTGTGTCGGTATGTACTAATGTGATCATACGCTCTAGTACATACCCTGCAGTGCAGGCACTGGAGGAGTGTTTGTGTCGGTATGTACTAATGTGATCATACGCTCTAGTACATACCCTGCAGTGCAGACGCTGGAGGAGTGTGTGTCGTATGTACTAATGTGATCACACGCTCTAGTACATACCCTGCAGTGCAGACGCTGGAGGAGTGTGTGTCGGTATGTACTAATGTGATCACACGCTCTAGTACATACCCTGCAGTGCAGACGCTGGAGGAGTGTGTGTCGGTATGTACTAATGTGATCACACGCTCTAGTACATACCCTGCAGTGCAGACGCTGTAGGAGTGTGTGTCGGTATGTACTAATGTGATCACACGCTCTAGTACATACCCTGCAGTGCAGACGCTGGAGGAGTGTGTGTCGGTATGTACTAATGTGATCACACGCTCTAGTACATACCCTGCAGTGCAGACACTGGAGGAGTGTGTGTCGGTATGTACTAATGTGATCATACGCTCTAGTACATACCCTGCAGTGCAGACGCTGGAGGAGTGTGTGTGTCGGATGTAATAATGTGATCATACGCTCTAGTACATACCCTGCAGTGCAGACGCTGGAGGAGTGTGTGTCGGTATGTACTAATGTGATCATACGCTCTAGTACATACCCTGCAGTGCAGACGCTGGAGGAGTGTGTACCGGTATGTACTAATGTGATCATACTCTCTAGTACATACCCTGCAGTGCAGACACTGGTGTTGCTGTCTACCTCCACCAGAGCGGTGCTGGAGAAGCTGGATATTCACCTCAGTGGCTTCAGCTGTTTGTAACTTTTGGATAAATACTCTCCCAGCAGGGGAAATATACATTTAGTTCATAAGAACTTGCTTTTCTTTTGAATTACATTTCCCGTATTAATGCAATTTTATAAATGAGTCACAAAGTCACAGAAATCCCTTCGGGGCCACGATTTCAAAAGGAAAGTGGGTAAATTCTGGAGCAAACCTGTTGCATCTAAGAAGTCAAAAATGTATTCAAATCCCAATTGATTTAAAGGGGATTTTAACCCCTTAAATGCTAAAGATTGTGGTGGAGACCTGCCTAACACTTTAGGGGTTAATAAAACACATTTAAATCTTACAAGGAAGGAATTACTCCCCTTGTCCCTTATAGTATGGCCCCAGTACGTTAGTGTCTGTAGGACAGTTGACCTCTCACCTTTGGCGGGGCGGTCAGATCCATCTGAAACTTCTCTGGGAACATCCGACAGAGAGCCAGGCGCCGGGCATGCATGTAGAACTGTGGGACACAAGGGGTTAAGGTCCTTAAACTCAATACAGTGGATCTGCATTCAAAAGCAAACAAGTTATTCTGGGACAATCCAACTACACCATAGAGGGGGAATACAAATTCCCTTTGACTTAAAGTGGACTTGCCTTCTTCATTCAATTTGGCATATTTGAAATCATCATTAAAAACTGTCTATGTGTCATGGTATCCTAAAAACCAGCAAACATACGGTTAACCCTTTGTGTGTCAGAGGGGTATGCAATGCATTGCGTATGCCTCTAATGCTCGAAGGGTTAAGGAGATATTCATATTTTATTTTATGCTGATTTTGGTACTGGTGACTTTTCATTTGCTAATGAAGGTTTTTAGTGATGTTTCATATGATAATGAAGCTCTGTGCAGCACCAGTAGACTTTTATTTTCACTTTTCTAGGAAACAGGCATAGTGTTACACTGTATTACATCACACAGATCATTCAGTACTGCAGGGATGGTGTTACACTGTATTACATCACACAGAGCATTCAGTGCTGCAGGGAGAGTGTAACATTGTATTACATCCCACAGAGCATTCAGTGCTGCAGGGAGAGTGTAACATTGTATTACATCCCACAGAGTATTCAGTACTACAGGGATAGTGTTACACTGTATCACACAGAACATTCAGTGCTGCAGGGATAGTGTAACATTGTATTACATCACACAGAACATTCAGTGCTACAGGGATAGTGTAACATTGTATTACATCACACAGAGCATTCAGTACTGCAAGGAGAGTGCAACATTGTATTACATCATACAGAACATTCAGTGCTGCAGGGATAGTGTTACACTGTATCACATCACACAGATCATTCAGTGCTGCAGGGAGAGTGTTACATTGTATTACATCACACAGAGCATTCAGTGCTGCAGGGAGAGTGTAACATTGTATCACATGACACAGAGAATTCAGTGCTACAGGGAAAGAGTAACATTGTATTACATCACACAGAGCATTCAGTGCTGCAGGGATAGTGTAACATTGTATTACATCCCACAGAGTATTCAGTACTGCAGGGATAGTGTTACACTGTATCACACAGAACATTCAGTGCTGCAGGGAGAGTGTTACATTGTATCACACAGAGCATTCAGTGCTGAAGGGAGAGTGTAATATTGTATTACATCACACAGAACATTCAGTGCTGCAGGGATAGTGTAACATTGTATTACATCACACAGAACATTCAGTACTGCAGGGATAGTGTTACACTGTATCACATCACACAGAGCATTCAGTGCTGCAGGGAGAGTGTAACATTGTATTATATCACACAGATCATTCAGTACTGCAGGGAGAGTGCGACATTGTATTACATCACACAGAGCATTCAGTACTGCAGGGAGAGTGCGACATTGTATTACATCACCCAGAGCATTCAGTACTGCAGGGAGAGTATAACATTGTATTACATCACACAGAGAATTCAGTGCTTCAGGGAGAGTGTAACATTGTATTACATCACACAGAGAATTCAGTGCTGCAGGGAGAGTGTAACATTGTATTACATCACACAGGACATTCAGTGCTGCAGGGAGAGTGTAACATTGTATTACATCACACAGAGTATTCAGTACTGCAGGGATAGTGTTACACTGTATCACACAGATCATTCAGTGCTGCAGGGAGAGTGTTACATTGTATCACACAGAGCATTCAGTGCTGAAGGGAGAGTATAACATTGTATTACATCACACAGAACATTCAGTGCTGCAGGGATAGTGTAACATTGTATTACATCACACAGAGCATTCAGTACTGCAGGGAGAGTGCGACATTGTATTACATCATACAGAACATTCAGTGCTGCAGGGATAGTGTTACACTGTATCACATCACACAGATCATTCAGTGCTGCAGGGAGAGTGTTACATTGTATTACATCACACAGAGCATTCAGTGCTGCAGGGAGAGTGTAACATTGTATCACATGACACAGAGAATTCAGTGCTACAGGGAAAGAGTAACATTGTATTACATCACACAGAGCATTCAGTGCTGCAGGGATAGTGTAACATTGTATTACATCCCACAGAGTATTCAGTACTGCAGGGATAGTGTTACAATGTATCACACAGAACATTCAGTGCTGCAGGGAGAGTGTTACATTGTATCACACAGAACATTCAGTGCTGAAGGGAGAGTGTAACATTGTATTACATCACACAGAACATTCAGTGCTGCAGGGATAGTGTAACATTGTATTACATCACACAGATCATTCAGTACTGCAGGGAGAGTGCAACATTGTATTACATCATACAGAACATTCAGTGCTGCAGGGAGAGTGTAACATTGTATTACATCATACAGAGCATTCAGTGCTGCAGGGAGAGTGTAACATTGTATCACATCACACAGAGCATTCAGTGCTTCAGGGAGAGTGTAACATTGTATTACATCACACAGAGAATTCAGTGCTGCAGGGAGAGTGTAACATTGTATTACATCACACAGGACATTCAGTGCTGCAGGGAGTGTGTAACATTGTATTACATCACACAGATCATTCAGTACTGCAGGGATAGTGTTACACTGTATCACATGACACAGACTATTCAGTGCTGCAGGGAGAGTGATACATTGTATTACATCACACAGATCATTCAGTACTGCAGGGATAGTGTAACATTGTATTACATCACACAGATCATTCAGTGCTGCAGAGAAAGTGTAACATTGTATTACATCACTCAGAACATTCAGTGCTGCAGGGAATGTGTAACATTGTATTACATCACACAGATCATTCAGTGCTGCAGGGTGAGTGTAACATTGTATTACATCACACAGAGCATTCAGTGCTGCAGGGAAAGTGTAACATTGTATTACATCACACAGATCATTCAGTGCTGCAGGGAGAGTGTAACATTGTATTACATCACACATAGCATTCAGTGCTGCAGGGAAAGTGTAACATTGTATTACATGACACAGAACATTCAGTGCTGCAGGGATAGTGTAACATTGTATTACATCACACAGATCATTCAGTGCTGCAGGGATAGTGTAACAATGTATTATATCACACAGATCATTCAGTGCTGCAGGGAGAGTGTTACTTTGTATCACACAGAGCATTCAGTGCTTCAGGGAGAGTGTAACATTGTATTACATCACACAGAGCATTCAGTGCTGCAGGGAGAGTGTAACATTGTATTACATCACACAGATCATTCAGTGCTGCAGAGAAAGTGTAACATTGTATTACATCACACAGAACATTCAGTGCTGCAGGGAATGTGTAACATTGTATTACATCACACAGATCATTCAGTGCTGCAGGGTGAGTGTAACATTGTATTACATCACACAGAGCATTCAGTGCTGCAGGGAAAGTGTAACATTGTATTACATCACACAGAACATTCAGTGCTGCAGGGATAGTGTAACATTGTATTACATCACACAGATCATTCAGTGCTGCAGGGATAGTGTAACAATGTATTACATCACACAGATCATTCAGTGCTGCAGGGAGAGTGTTACTTTGTATCACACAGAGCATTCAGTGCTTCAGGGAGAGTGTAACATTGTATTACATCACACAGATCATTCAGTGCTGCAGGGATAGTGTAACAATGTATTACATCACACAGATCATTCAGTGCTGCAGGGAGAGTGTTACTTTGTATCACACAGAGCATTCAGTGCTTCAGGGAGAGTGTAACATTGTATTACATCACACAGAGCATTCAGTGCTACAGGGAGAGTGTAACATTGTATTACATCACACAGAGCATTCAGTGCTGCAGGGAGAGTGTAGCATTGTATTACATCACACAGAACATTCAGTGCTGCAGGGATAGTGTAACATTGTATTACATCACACAGATCATTCAGTGCTGCAGGTATAGTATAACATGGTATTACATCACACAGATCATTCAGTGCTGCAGGGAGAGTGTAGCATTGTATTACATCACACAGAGCATTCAGTGCTGCAGGGAGAGTGTAGCATTGTATTACATCACACAGAGCATTCAGTACTGCAGGGATAGTGTAACAATGTATTACATCACACAGATCATTCAGTGCTGCAGGGAGAGTGTAACATTGTATTACATCACACAGAGCATTCAGTACTGCAGGGATAGTGTAAAATTGTTTTACATCACACAGAGCATTCAGTGCTGCAGGGAGTGTGTTACATTGTATCACATCATACAGAGCATTCAGTGCTGCAGGGAGTGTGTTACATTGTATTTCATCACACAGATCATTCAGTGCTGCAGGTATAGTGTAACATTGTATTACATCACACAGATCATTCAGTGCTGCAGGGAGAGTGTTACATTGTATTATATCACACAGAGCATTCAGTGCTGCAGGGAGTGTGTTACATTGTATCACATCATACAGAGCATTCAGTGCTGCAGGGAGTGTGTTACATTGTATTACATCACACAGATCATTCAGTGCTGCAGGTATAGTGTAACATTGTATTACATCACACAGATCATTCAGTGCTGCAGGGAGAGTGTTACATTGTATTATATCACACAGAGCATTCAGTGCTGCAGGGAGTGTGTTACATTGTATTACATCACACAGATCATTCAGTACTGCAGGGAGAGTGTTACATTGTATTACATCACACAGAGCATTCAGTGCTGCAGGGAGAGTGTTACATTGTATTACATCACACAGATCATTCAGTGCTGCAGGGAGTGTGTTACATTGTATCACTATCCTTCTTGTTAACCAGAAAACTCTCTGGAAACTGATATCTAGGTAGGTCACTGCCAGAGACGTGAAAGTGGGTAAAATAGGCAATTTGACTGAATATATTTTGTATTTGCAGAATATGTAGTCAAAATAAAGAGGTACTATTCCTTAATTTACATTTCCTTTGATAAGTAGGGTCACTACATTTCCTAAAAATAAATTAAAAAGAAATAAAATACTATTATTCCTACCACATAATCTAACAGTTCTAACAATTGCCTGTGTCCCCATGTCACACTGTGTACAGTGAGTAGATCGAGGTGCTCACCCTCCCAAGGTATCGCCAGTCCAGCAGATCCGAAAGGCGCTCTGTCCGGTTTCTCTGGATAATCCGCTGGCGCCGTGATTGCTGGCAGAATCCGTACAGGAACTGGGTCAGTTGGTTACAGGACTCGTCTGGGGAACGGAACCTCCTGTCCGCTATGTAAATTCCTAAAAGAAACACAGAGAAGTCTCATAGGGAAGTGTCATATTAACACTACAAATGCTGTAAGAGAAGAGGACATTGTACACTGTGCCTTAAAGGGACAGTAATGTTTTACAATATAAGCATCTCCAATTAATCTTCATAGTATTTGGGCCATGGAGAGTGTTATATCATTACTGTCAGAGTTGTAGTACAAGAGTAATTGAATGATAAAGTATCCCCCTCCCGCCCCTTTTACCTAGAGTAACACTGCTCATCTAAGAGCAGCAAGACTGTCTAGATGGATCACAGAGAGGGACAATCTTCAGTGAGTATAAGGAAAAACCCTAAAATCCTGTCAAGGGGGGCAGGGATTTCCTTATGGTCACAGTAAGAAGACTGTTCCTTGCTGTGATCTGTCCGGTCAAGAGACCAGATTCCACATAGTAACATAACATAGTAACATAGTAGATAAGGCTGAAAAAAGACATGCGTCCATCAAGTCCAGCCCATGACAATAACACCCCTGTAGATCCAGAGGAAGGCAAGAAAAGCCCTCTGGAGCCATTTCCAATCTAGTCCCAAGTGTGTGTGTGTGTGTGGGGAATTATTCCTTCCTGACTCCAATTTGTAGTCATATAGTTCCCCGGATCAACATCCTATCTGCTTTGAAGCCACCTGTCATCATTTTCAGTATTGTTCTGTGCTAGATAGGCATCCATTGCTTTTTTGAATGCAGTTGCATTATCTGCAAGCACAACATCCCGAGGCAAAGAATTCCATAGCCTTACCGCCCTTACTGTGAAGAATCCCTGCCTTTGTTTTAGTCGAAAGCGCCTTTCCTCTAGTCTTAATAGATGACCTCTTGTTCTTAGCTCAGCTCTTTGCATAAATAATTCATTGAATAGTTTTTTATATTGACCTTGAATGTATTTGTAAATGGTAATCATATCACCCCTTAGACATCTCTTCTCTAATATCAGTGTAAATGGTAATCATATCACCCCTTAGACATCTCTTCTCTAATATAAGTGTAAATAGTAATCATATCCCCCCTTACACCTCTCTTCTCTAATATAAGTGTAAATAGTAATCATATCCCCCCTTACACCTCTCTTCTCTAATATAAGTGTAAATGGTAATCATATCACCCCTTACACCTCTCGTCTCTAATATAAGTGTAAATGGTAATCATACCCCCCTTACATGTCTCTTCTCTAATATAAGTGTAAATGGTATCATATCCCCCTTATACGTCTCTTCTCTAATATAAGTGTAAATGGTATCATATCACCTCTTACATGTCTCTTCTCTAATATAAGTGTAAATGGTATCATATCCCCCTTATACGTCTCTTCTCTAATATAAGTGTAAATGGTATCATATCACCTCTTACACGTCTCTTCTCTAATATAAGTGTAAATGGTAATCATATCACCCCTTAGACGTCTCTTCTCTAATATAAGTGTAAATGGTATCATATCACCCCTTACACGTCTCTTCTCTAATATAAGTGTAAATGGTAATCATATCACCCCTTAGACGTCTCTTCTCTAATATAAGTGTAAATGGTAATCATATCTCCCCTTACACGTCTCTTCTCTAATATAAGTGTAAACGGTAATCCTATCACCCCTTATACGTCTCTTCTCTAATATAAGTGTAAATGGTAATCATATCTCCCCTTACACGTATCTTCTCTAATATAAGTGTAAATGGTAATCCTATCACTCCTTATACCTCTCTTCTCTAATATATGTGTAAATGGTAATCATATCCCCCTTACACCTCTCTTCTCTAATATAAGTGTAAATGGTAATCATATCTCCCCTTACACGTCTCTTCTCTAATATAAGTGTAAGTGGTAATCCTATCACCCCTTATACGTCTCTTCTCTAATATATGTGTAAATGGTAATCATTTCCCCCTTACATGTCTCTTCTCTAATATATGTGTAAATGGTAATCCTATCACCCCTTATACGTCTCTTCTCTAATATAAGTGTAAATGGTAATCATATCTCCCCTTACACGTATCTTTTCTAATATAAGTGTAAATGGTAATCATATCATCCCTTACACGTCTCTTCTCTAATATAAGTGTAAATGGTAATCATATCACCCCTTACACGTCTCTTCTCTAATGTAAGTGTAAATAGTAATCATATCTCCCCTTACACGTCTCTTCTCTAATATAAGTGTAAATGGTAATCCTATCACCCCTTATACGTCTCTTCTATAATATAAGTGTAAATAGTAATCATATCATCCCTTACACGTCTCTTCTCTAATATAAGTGTAAATGGTAATCATATCACCCCTTACACGTCTCTTCTCTAATGTAAGTGTAAATAGTAATCATATCACCCCTTACACGTCTCTTCTCTAATATAAGTGTAAATGGTAATCATATCATCCCTTACACGTCTCTTCTATACTATAAGTGTAAATGGTAATCCTATCACCCCTTATACGTCTCTTCTATAATATAAGTGTAAATGGTAATCATATCCCCCTTACACCTCTCTTCTCTAATATATGTGTAAATGGTAATCATATCTCCCCTTACACATCTCTTCTCTAATGTAAGTGTAAATGGTAATCCTATCACCCCTTACACCTCTCTTCTCTAGTATAAGTGTAAATGATAATCATATTACCCCTTACACGTCTCTTCTATAATATAAGTGTAAATGGTAATCATATCCCCCTTACACCTCTCTTCTCTAATATATGTGTAAATGGTAATCATATCACCCCTTACACGTCTCTTCTCTAATATATGTGTAAATGGTAATCATATCACCCCTTACATGTCTCTTCTCTAACATAAGTGTAAATGGTAATCATATCACCCCTTATACGTCTCTTCTCTAATATAAGTGTAAATGGTATTCATATCCCCCCTTACACGTCTCTTCTCTAATATAAGTGTAAATCGTAATCATATCACCCCTTACATGTCTCTTCTCTAACATAAGTGTAAATGGTAATCATATCACCCCTTATACGTCTCTTCTCTAATATAAGGTAAATGGTAATCATATCACCCCTTGCACATCTCTTCTCTAATATAAGTGTAAATGGTAATCATATCCCCCTTAGACGTCTCTTCTCTAATATAAGTGTAAATGGTAATCATATCCCCCTTACTTCTCTCTTCTCTAATATATGTGTAAATGGTAATCATATCTCCCCTTACACGTCTCTTCTCTAATATAAGTGTAAATGGTAATCCTATCACCCCTTACACATCTCTTCTCTAATATAAGTGTAAATGATAATCATATCCCCCCTTACACGTCTCTTCTCTAATATAAGTGTAAACAGTAATCATATCCCCCTTATACGTCTCTTCTCTAACATAAGTGTAAATGGTAATCATATCACCCCTTATACGTCTCTTCTCTAATATAAGTGTAAATGGTAATCATATCTCCCCTTACACGTCTCTTCTCTAATATAAGTGTAAATGGTAATCATATCACCCCTTAGACATCTCTTCTCTAATATAAGTGTAAATGGTAATCATATCCCCCTTATACGTCTCTTCTCTAACATAAGTGTAAATGGTAATCATATCACCCCTTACACGTCTCTTCTCTAATATATGTGTAAATGGTAATCATATCACCCCTTGCACATCTCTTCTCTAATATAAGTGTAAATGGTAATCATATCACCCCTTACACCTCTCTTCTCTAATATAAGTGTAAATGGTAATCATATCCCCCTTAGACGTCTCTTCTCTAATATAAGTGTAAATGGTAATCATATCCCCCTTAGACGTCTCTTCTCTAATATAAGTGTAAATGGTAATCATATCCCCCCTTACTCGTCTCTTCTCTAATATAAGTGTAAATGGTAATCATATCCCCCCTTACTCGTCTCTTCTCTAATATAAGTGTAAATGGTAATCATATCACCCCTTAGATGTTTCTTCTCTAATATAAGTGTAAATGGTAATCATATCACCCCTTAGACGTTTCTTCTCTAATATAAGTGTAAATGGTAATCATATCACCCCTTACACCTCTCGTCTCTATTATAAGTGTAAATGGTAATCATATCCCCCTTAGACGTCTCTTCTCTAATATAAGTGTAAATGGTAATCATATCCCCCTTACACCTCTCTTCTCTAATATAAGTGTAAATGGTAATCATATCCCCCTTACACCTCTGTTCTCTAATATATATGTAAATGGTATCATATCACCCCTTACACCTCTCTTCTCTAATATAAGTGTAAATGGTAATCATATCTCCCCTTACACGTATCTTTTCTAATATAAGTGTAAATGGTAATCATATCATCCCTTACACGTCTCTTCTCTAATATAAGTGTAAATGGAAATCATATCACCCCTTACAAGTCTCTTCTCTAAAATAAGTGTAAATGGAAATCATATCACCCCTTACACGTCTCTTCTCTAATATAAGTATAAATGGTAATCATATCCCCCTTACTCGTCTCTTCTCTAATATATGTGTAAATGATAATCATATCACCCCTTACACGTCTCTTCTCTACTATAAGTGTAAATGGTAATCATATCGCCCCTTACACGTCTCTTCTCTAATATAAGTGTAAATGGTAATCATATCATTCCTTACACGTCTCTTCTCTAATATAAGTGTAAATGGTAATCATATCACCCCTTAGACGTCTCTTCTCTAATGTAAACAAACCCAGTTTGGCCAGTCTTTCTTTATAACTCAGATCCTCCAATCCCTTTATCAGTTTTGTTGCTTGTCTCTGCATCTTTTCCAATTCAATAATGACTTTTTTTAGAACAGGCGCCCAAAACTGTACTCCATATTCTAGATGAGACCTAACCAAGGATTTATACAGAGGTAGGATAATATTCTCATCCCTTGCTTCTACACCTCTTTTTATGCAGGCTAGTACTCTATTTGCTCTTGCAGCAGCTGAGTGACTCTGCACACTGCTGTGAAGTCTATTGTCTATCAGTAATCCTAAATCTTTCTCTAATGAGGATTCCCCAAGTTGTTTCCCATTTAGAGTATATGTAGCAAGTTTGTTTCTACAGCCCAAATGCATAACCTTATATTTATCTACATTAAATGACATCTACCACTTTTCTGTCCATTCACTTAGTTTATGTAAATCCTTCTGTAGGGAAAAAACATCCTTCTCTGTATGTATTTCCTTACACAGTTTAGTGTCATCAGCAAAGATTGAGATGTTACTTTCAATTTCCACTTCTAGATCATTATAAACAAATTAAAAAGCATTGGGCCCAGGACTGAACCCTGTGGCACCCCACTTATAAATTTAGACCAAGTTGAAATAGTTCTATTTACAACAACTCTCTTCCATCTATCATGTAACCAGTTCTCAATCCATGTACAGATAACACCACCCAAACCGAAGCCTTTTAATGTATGTAGTAACCTGTTGTGAGGCACTGTGTCAAAGGATTTTACTATAATCCAAGTATACTACATCAACAGCAATTCCCCTGTCCAAATTACTACATCTGAGGTGAGCAGTGTTACACTAGGTAAAAGGGGCAGGAGGGGGATACTTTATCATTCAATTACTATTGTAAATGTAATTTAGTGTGTATATGTGTGTGTGTGTATGTACATATATGTGTGTGTGTATGTAAATAAGTAAATGTAATGTAGTGTGTATGTGTGTGTGTACGTATAGAAGTAAATGTAATTTAGTTTGTATATGTGTGTGTGTACGTATAGAAGTAAATGTAATTTAGTGTGTATATGTGTGTGTACATATAGAAGTAAATGTAATTTAGTGTGTATATGTGTGTGTACGTATAGAAGTAAATGTAATTTAGTGTGTATATGTGTGTGTGTGTGTACGTATAGAAGTACATGTAATTTAGTGTGTATATTTGGGTGTGTACATATAGAAGTAAATTTAATTTAGTGTGTATATGTGTGTATGTATGTATGTATAGACGTAAATGTAATTT
Source organism: Rhinophrynus dorsalis (assembly GCA_037306005.1). Lineage (NCBI taxonomy): Eukaryota > Metazoa > Chordata > Amphibia > Anura > Rhinophrynidae > Rhinophrynus > Rhinophrynus dorsalis. The sequence goes on from CM074721.1 coordinate 7,355,115, forward strand.
AGTGTGTATGTATGTGTGTGTGTGTGTGTACGTATAGACGTAAATGTAATTTAGTGTGTATATGTGTGTGTGTACGTATAGAAGTAAATGTAATTTAGTGTGTATATGTGTGTATGTATAGACGTAAATGGAATTTAGTGTGTATATATGTGTGTGTGTGTGTGTACGTATAGAAGTAAATGTAATTTAGTGTGTATGTGTGTGTACTTATAGAAGTAAATGTAATTTAGTGAGTATATGTGTGTGTACGTATAGAAGTAAATGTAATTTAGTGTGTATATATGTGTGTGTGTGTGTGTGTACGTATAGAAGTAAATGTAATTTAGTGTGTATGTGTGTGTGTACGTATAGAAGTAAATGTAATTTAATGAGTATATGTGTGTGTACGTATAGAAGTAAATGTAATTTAGTGTGTATATATGTGTGTGTGTGTGTGTGTGAACGTATAGAAGTAAATGTAATTTAGTGTGTATATGTGTGTGTGTATGTATAGAAGTAAATGTAATTTAGTGTGTATATGTGTGTGTGTGTACGTATAGAAGTAAATGTAATTTAGTGTGTATATGTGTGTGTGTATGTATAGACGTAAATGTAATTTAGTGTGTATATGTGTGTGTGTGTGTGTGTGTGTATAGAAGTAAATGTAATTTAGTGTGTATATGTGTGTGTACGTATAGAAGTAAATGTAATTTAGTGAGTATATGTGTGTGTACGTATAGAAGTACATGTAATTTAGTGTGTATATGTGTGTGTACGTATAGAAGTAAATGTAATTTAGTCAGTATATGTGTGTGTACGTATAGAAGTAAATGTAATTTAGTGTGTATATGTGTGTGTGTATAGACGTAAATGTAATTTAGTGAGAATATGTGTGTGTATAGAAGTAAATGTAATTTAGTGAGTATATATGTGTGTGTACGTATAGAAGTAAATGTAATTTAGTGAGTATATGTGTGTGTATGTATAGAAGTACATGTAATTTAGTGTGTATATTTGTGTGTGTAGGTATAGAACTAAATGTAATTTAGTGCGTATATGAGTGTGTGTACGTATAGAAGTAAATGTAATTTAGTGTGTATGTGTGTGTGTGTGTACGTATAGAAGTAAATGTAATTTAGTGTGTATATGTGTGTGTGTAGGTATAGAAGTAAATGTAATTTAGTGTGTATATGTGTGTGTACATATAGAAGTAAATGTAATTTAGTGTGTATATGTGTGTGTACGTATAGAAGTAAATGTAATTTAGTGTGTATATGTGTGTGTGTGTACGTATAGAAGTACATGTAATTTAGTGTGTATATTTGGGTGTGTACATATAGAAGTAAATGTAATTTGGTGTGTATATGTGTGTGTGTACGTATAGAAGTAAATGTAATTTAGTGTGTATGTATGTGTGTGTGTGTACGTATAGAAGTAAATGTAATTTAGTGTGTATATGTGTGTGTGTGTGTATGTATAGACGTAAATGTAATTTAGTGTGTATATATGTGTGTGTGTGTGTGTGTGTACGTATAGAAGTAAATGTAATTTAGTGTGTATGTGTGTGTGTACGTATAGAAGTAAATGTAATTTAGTGAGTATATGTGTGTGTACGTATAGAAGTAAATGTAATTTAGTGAGTATATGTGTGTGTACGTATAGAAGTAAATGTAATTTAGTGTGTATATATGTGTGTGTACGTATAGAAGTAAATGTAATTTAGTGTGTGTATATGTGTGTGTGTATGTATAGACGTAAATGTAATTTAGTGTGTATATGTGTGTGTGTACGTATAGAAGTACATGTAATGTAGTGTGTATGTGTGTGTGTATGTATAGAAGTAAATGTAATTTAGTGTGTATATGTGTGTGTGTATGTATAGACGTAAATGTAATTTAGTGTGTATATGTGTGTGTGTATGTATAGAAGTAAATGTAATTTAGTGTGTATATGTGTGTGTACGTATAGAAGTAAATGTAATTTAGTGAGTATATGTGTGTGTGTACGTATAGAAGTACATGTAATTTAGTGTGTATATGTGTGTGTACGTATAGAAGTAAATGTAATTTAGTGAGTATATGTGTGTGTACGTATAGAAGTACATGTAATTTAGTGTGTATATGTGTGTGTACATATAGAAGTAAATGTAATTTAGTGTGTATATGTGTGTGTACGTATAGAAGTAAATGTAATTTAGTGTGTATATGTGTGCGTGTACGTATAGAAGTAAATGTAATTTAGTGTGTATATTTGTGTGTGTACGTCTAGAAGTAAATGTAATTTAGTGTGTATATGTGTGTGTGTACGTATAGAAGAAAATGTAATTTAGTGTGTATATGTGTGTATGTATAGATGTACATGTAATTTAGTGTGTATATGTGTGTGTGTATGTATAGAAATACATGTAATTTAGTGTGTATATTTGTGTGTGTACGTATAGAAGTAAATGTAATTTAGTGTGTATATTTGTGTGTGTACGTATAGAAGTAAATGTAATGTAGTGTGTATATGTGTGTGTACGTATAGAAGTACATGCAATTTAGTGTGTATATTTGTGTGTGTACGTATAGAACTAAATGTAATTTAGTGTGTATATGTGTGTGTGTACGTATAGAAGTACATGTAATTTAGTGTGTATGTGTGTTTGTGTAGGTATAGAAGTAAATGTAATTTAGTGTGTATATGTGTGTGTGTGTACGTATAGAAGTAAATATAATTTAGTGTGTATATGTGTGTGTGTGTACCTATAGAAGTACATGTAATTTAGTGTGTGTGATGGAAGGAGGTGCAGGGGTAGGAGTCCACGCTGTACTCAGGAATATCTTATCATCATTTATCATTCATCTATAGAGGTGACACATTCTACACAGAGGGGAAAAGAACTTATAGGGGAAATATACAGAATAAAAGGTGCAGTTCTGGGGTAAATCAAGTGCACCATTAAGGCAAACAAAAACTTTTAACCCCTTGAATGCTAGAGGCCTCCAATGCATTGCAAAGCAACCTCTGTGGCATTCAAGGTGTTAAAATGCACATGGACCTGTCAGTCCCAATACACAGATAAATAAATAAATAAATAGCAGGACTAGAGCCTTTATACTGAGACAACTGCAGCACTGCCACCCCCCCCCCGTACACTCAGCACCCCCTCGGTACACACAGTACCCCCATTCCCAGACCACTCAGCACACCCTGTACACCCAGCACCCCCTCGGTACACACAGTACTCCCATTCCTGGAACACTCAGCACCCCCCATACACTCAGCACCCCACAGTACACTCAGTACCCCCCCGTACACTCAGCACCCCCCTAGTACACTCAGCACCCCCCCGTACACTCAGCACCCCCCTAGTACACTCAGCACCCCCCCGGTACACTCAGCATCCCCCAGTACACTCAGTACCCCCCCGTACACCCAGCACCCCCCGGTACACTCAGCACCCCCCTAGTACACTCAGCACCCCCCGGTACACTCAGCACCCCACCAGTACACTCAGCACCCCCCCACATCCCACCAGTACACTCAGCATCCCTCCTGGTATGCTCAGCACCCCTCTGTACATCCAGCATCCCCCGGTACACACAATACCCCCATCCCCGGTACACTCAGCACCCGCCCCCCCGCAGTACACTCAGCACCCCCCCCGCAGTACACTCAGCACCCCCCCAGTACACTCAGCACCCCCTCGCAGTAAACTCAACACCCCCCGGTACACACAGCACCCCCCTGGTACACTCAGCCCCCCCGCAGTACACTCATCACCCCCCCGGTACATCCAGCACCCCCCCACAGTACACTCATCACCCCCCCGGTACACTCAGCACCCCCCTCCCGTACACCCAGCACCCCCCCAGTACACCCAGCACCCCTCCGGTACACTCAGCACCCACCACCCAGTACACTCAGCACCCCTCCGGTACACTCAGCACCCACCACCCAGTACACTCAGCACCCCTCCGGTACACTCAGCACTCACCACCCAGTACACTCAGCACCCCCCCATACACTCAGCAACCCCCATACACTCTCTCACCATAGGCCGTGGGATCCGCCACGTGTTCTTGCACAAAACAGCCGAATCCAGACAGGTTGGTGGTGACACTGGGGATCCCCAATACCGTGCATTCCGCT